>CAJQZP010000280.1:857500-1427500 GCA_907164705.1 Parnassius apollo
TTTAGTAGAATATTTATTCATAAAGTTTTATATTAATTAATTTTAGCATTAAACTGTATTTGTGTAATTATTCATGGGGATATATTGCCATAGTTGCCACGCTTGGCGAGCGGGTTGGCAATATATATCTTCTATAATTTCGTTTTTAGAATGATTTTTAATGTTATCCCTTAAGGTATAAGTCAACGACATCTTGAATGGACGAAAATAAGTGTTTCCGGTAAATCATCTTAATTTAGGTGAGTCACCTCTAGCACAAAGATGTTTCTATATTATATACATATATATTAAATTACAAGCCTATTTACGTCACACAGCCGAATACAGGCTTCCTATTGCCGCTTAAAAGGTTTTAGTTTTAGTCCACTGTTCAGCCCCAATGCGTGTTGGCGGACTTCACATGTCATCGAAATAATTTTTTATTCCTCACCATGTTTTACTTTATAGTCGAGCACGTGCTAAAAACTTAACAACGTTAAGAAGTTTATTCCAGAACTTTATTTATTCTTAATTTATCTGTACAAAAATGTTTACTTTTACAGCCATATACGAAAAGATATTTGAAAAGGGAAACGTACTTGCAGTACCTGCCAAAGCTTTCAACGATCAACACGAAATTAAGGAGTATAAAGCTGCACTCAAAGGAAACTTTCTAGCAGGGAAGCTGTAAAAGCACGAGACGGTGAGCACTAACTACGTAATTGGGTCTTAATTACAAACGCAAGTTTGTTTTTAAATGTTTTGATACTTTGTTATATAAAATATTATATGTCTTAAATTAAAGTCTTAAAAAAATCCCACAGGGTTGCTGGCTGGTTGTGTCCTGGACGGAGGTTTTTTCTGAATCAGTGGTTCAGCTTAAATGACTTTAATTATTCGTGTAACCTACGAGTATATTGAATAAAAATGATTCCATTCTATTCCATTCCAGCGACGGCAGATGGCACGGATGGCACGGTCGAACAAGCTGTTTTGAAGCAAGTTTGTAAACTGCCTCAAAAACAGATTAATATATTAAATAATCAGGTTTTAATGTAACATGCGTGTAAGATCCGTTTTATAAGGGCTGCGCTATGGGCTGAATGGAATGGATCGATCTCCAAGAACCACCAACAGCTAGGAAAGAAAGGTTCTCGAGAGGCAGCCTACACTGGTAAGTAAAGTGAAAAATAGTCCTCCCTAGATGCGAGTAACGACCGAGTAAGAAATGCAAGAAGTTTATGGATGCAGGTGGCTTAGGACTATTTTTGGTGGTATTACTTGTAGGCCTGCGTTCAGTAGTGAACTTTTGAAAGGCTATAAAGACGATAATGATGATGCGATATAAGAATTTGCAGTATGGTGGCGCCCTAGATGGATGACGACTTAGTAAGACAATCAGGGAGTCGACGGATGCAGATGGCTTAGGACTGTGTTTGGTGGCATTCTTTGTGGGAGGCGTATGTTCGTCAGTGACTTGGGTGCTGTATTGATGAGAAGATATGGCGGCGGTGTAATCCATCATATCATTTCATCGGGCGGTGATCCATACTACCATTTCAACAACAACAGTACAAAAAACCCCCCCCCACCCCCGTTCCTCTCAAAACCAGCAACACGCTTTTTTTAAATTAATTTTTTTTAAAAAAAAAATTGGGGCGATAAAACCCCCCCCCATCATTAACCTAAAACCCAACCCCAACCCCCCCCGAAGAAAAAAAAAAAAAAATAAAAAAAAAATAAATTTATTTTATATATTTTTTTTTTTTTTTTTTTTTTTTTTTTTAATAATTTAATTTAAATATTTTAAAAAATAAAGAAAATTGTACACACCTCTTTATGGCACACACACCCTTTTTTTTTTTTTAAATTTATATTAAAAATATTTTGTGTTTTTTTTGTTAAAAAAAAAAAACCTATGGGTTTCAAACGAAGCGACTATTGGCAATGTTACGAAGATGTTATGGTTTCCAATAGATGGCAATATTACCATCTGATTTACTCTAGAAGTAAAAATATCTAGACTAGCACAGAGAACAGTGTCCAAAAAGCGAGACCTTTAATACCCCGATCGGCAATGCGCCCTACCAGCGTGACCGTTATCTCATACTACATGGATAGCCTCATAGTAAATATCCCCCTATTTGCCATAGTTGCCACGCTTACCAAGCGGGGTGGTCCCCTTTTACGTAGAGCCATGCTGCAGATGTATTAGTAGCATAGTTATAGAACGAATAGGTCGACCGGGGAAGGACCATACTCTCACAGAATACCGGCGTAAAAGAGCACCTTAACGCTGCATTGTTTCGTACGATGAGTGTAAAGAACCGGAGACCTATTTTACAGAACATTCAATGAGGCATTCCATCTTAATCTTAACGGCTGGCAACGCATCTGGATTTCGATTCGTAATCGAGGATAGCTGAAGCTGTCTATGGGCCACAGCAACCACTTACCACCAGGTGGACTGGTGGAGTGAACAGGGTGGAGTTTTAGTCGTTATGAGGAAGACGCTGCTGTTCATCTCCCTGATCTGTTTCCCTCTGTCGCCTCTTACGATACACCGCTCTTACACCGTGTACGAGTTTATCACAACACTTTAAAAAAATTGCAATTCTCACTACAGCGGGACAGGACAATGTCCAGCAATAGACTGAAATAATATAAATTTTCTCTTAACTATTTAACATATAATATGTAGACATTTTTATACCAGGTAGAGCCACGCTGCAGCTATATTATAAATGGAGCTATATATTACGAATGAGTTCGATACAACCGGCGAATGCCACGCCCTCAAAGAGTACCTGCGTGAAATAGCAGCTTAATGCTGCTGTGTTTCATGGTGCATATAGTGAACAGGAGACCATTTTTAGTTGAAGTGAGGCATTCCATCTTAGTCCTCAGGTGTAACAACGCATCTTCAGCTACAGCATTTACTTACCACCAGGTGGACTGTATGTTCGTTTGCCACACTTATTCTATTAAAGAGGCATATCCAACAATTTTTAATGTAAAGACAATTAACACCTTTGTCGATAGTTAACCAATTAAATTATTAATAGTAAGTCCACTTAAACGAAGCCTTTAAGTAAAGAATATATAGGTACTTGAACTATAAGCCTTTAGCTAAGAGTAACGTTTTGATTAATTTTTAGTGACTCAGCCGTTTCGGGTAAGCAGAGTGAACTAAATCACCTAATGCCATCAAACGCGATGCCATCAACTACTGCGTATACGTACAAACGGCTCCCGTGGGAGCGTTTGGATGGGCTCGGGTTAATGGAGGCGAGTCGTTGACTGCCGGCGGCTTTTAAGTGCCGTAATTATACGTTTATAACACGATTCATGAAGATGACCCTCGTTTACATCTGGTCACGCGTCACACTCGACTTGTCGCTATTTATTTGTGGGTTTAATTTTTTTACTGAGATTATTTCAAAATGTATACGGAATAGAATTATTACTGTTTTCACTGTTTTATACGTGGAAAAGCTATATTTCTTCTTTATAAAATTGAAGCGATAAACGAACTCTCATACGTGGTAGAGCCACGCTGCAGCTATACTATGGTTGTAGCACGAAAGGGTCCGCTCGACCGGGGAAGGTGGTCCTTCCTGAATCCTGGTGGCTCTTACAGAATACCAAAGTAATATAGCAGCTTGATGCCGCTTTATTTCGTATGGTGAGTGTAGAGAACCGGAGACCCGTTTTACTGGAATCGAGGCATTCCATCTTAGTTCCCAGTGGTGACAGCGCATCTGCATTTTTATCCTTAATCGAGGTTGAATGTAGACTATGTCTATTGGCCACAGCATCCTCTTTCCATCGGGTGGACCGTGTGCTCGTTTGTCACCCTAATTATATTAAAAAACATTTGCAAAATGTAGACGCGATGTCACCATTATAAGACTAAGATTATAGGACTAAGATGGAAGGCCTCATTTCCAGTAAAAAGGGTCTCCGGTTCTCAGTACTTATCAAACGAAACACAGTAGCATTAAGCTGCTATTTCACGCTGTTATTCTGTATTCTTCTAATCGGAATTGCCTTTAGTTTTATGATTAATAAGAACTGGTATGGCGAGCTGTACCATAAATGAAATTAAATTATATTTAATGCTGGTAAACATTTCCGCAAACACTGCCGCGGTCGAAATCTACTAGGATATCATCACATTTTTTAAAGTTAGCAATATATGAATCACAAGAATTAAAACAGAATTACGACCAAAAGCTGTCATAGGCCACATTCAAAGCTAAGCAAAATAAACTAGAAACAGTTTTCACTGTGGAATTCACACGGCAGCAATTAAGGTCCCTATTTGCACGGATACGTTTGAAATGGATTGTTTAATTGTTTTGCGCGTAACGTTTTCACGGGATTTGTTACATACAATACAAATGAGTTTTGAAAACGAAACAAAATCAAATAATTGTTTTGTTTTTATAACATGAAAACTGTATATGCACTTTATTATCGCAGCCTATCAAATGTCCATAGGCCTCCCCCATAGATAGATGAGCCTACTTATTTTTGCCATAGTTACCACGCCTGGCAACCGCAACACTTGTTTTTAACATTTTTTATAATCTAAGGTTGACAAACGAGTACACAGTCCACCTGATAGTAAGTGGTTGCCGTGACCCGTAGACATCTACATTTGTCCTCGATTACAAATCTAAATGCAGATGCGTTATCACCATTGATAACTAAGATGGAATGCCTTATTTCCAATAAAATGAGCCCCCGGTTCTCTACATTCACCATACGAAACACAGCAACGTTTACAACAGCTATTTTACGCTGGTATCCTGTGGAGCTTTAAGTTGTATTTGGGAAGATGCTGTTGCCTACCTTTCGTTTCATTTCCCTATATATTGTATGTTTACAAGCACTAGATTAAATGCTATGTTTAATAAAACTTATTTCACGAATTATATCGCGTTTAATTGTAACTAATTTTTATTTCCAGACGATTGATCCGCCCCGGCTTCGCACGGGTGATTTCTGGATCTCGACACCAGTGCCACCTATTGGGTCAAATAATAAAAAGCTAAACCATTGATTGACTCATTCAAATACACACAAAAATTTCAACAAAATCGGTCGAGCTGTTCTAGAGGTTTCGCGAGACTTACGGACAGAAATTGTTTTTTTATACATAGAGATGAGAGAGATCTTGAGTGATCACAGAGCGACACAGTTTATCGTTAATTATTAAAATGAAATAAATAATGGCGCGCGGTTAATTAATTCGAATCAGTTAGAAAGCAATACAACGATCATCATCATGGTTGTACCTCAACTAGAAATATTCTCGACAGTAAGTCATGAAAGTTCTCTCTATTACACGGAATTACTTAAATTAAATTTTTAAAAATTAAATTTTTCTCTTTGTTAAGTACCAACTGTCAATATCTAAACAGCAACACCTATAATTAAAAACGTTAAAACTACTCTTCAAAGCACAAACTTCAGCAGTAGTTTATCGCTTAGGTAGCAGAAAGTCCGTAAACAAGGGAAGTGCACGGTCACAGTTGGGGCCCGACAGCCGCGTCGCTAATACCCCCATTATTAAAACATAAACTGTAGCACCCGGGCTGCGCCCCAAGTTACGAACTGACAGCGATATATTTGGCCAAATTTGATTTAAAAAAATCTGTTACAAAAACAAACCCGATATTGCACGCTGTTAAATTGTATAATTCACTGAAATAAAAAAATAATTTCCACAAATTCAAATAAATCACTCGATGTTTTTTTATTTCACATCACTATAACACATCAGCCTCGCGCATTAAAAGCCCGCACGCCGCGGACCGCGACCGTCGACTGAGTCAAACAAGCGTCCGCCACTATACGCTTGCGCAATGTTTGAACCGCAAGAGTTTTGAAATTTGAGATGTGAGTGAAGGGAACTAGGTTGATTTTGAATTGCACGTACAGCAGACACCTGTACGAAGTATGCAGGGGTCGGAAGTCCGCGGTGCAGTGTCATTTCCACTCTTTCCACATTGCTTCCCTAATAAAAACGAGATTTGCCCCGCAGCAGGCGATTACACTCGAGCGCTCCCTCCGGCGAGACTACATGTAAAAGGGAATTCGAATGCTTAGCTTGTACGCGTAGCGCCTAGTGCTGTCTAGAAATGTATTTTCAGACGGCTTAAGTATTAGAACGATCAGAGGGGTAAATAATG
This sequence comes from Parnassius apollo, assembly GCA_907164705.1. NCBI lineage: Eukaryota > Metazoa > Arthropoda > Insecta > Lepidoptera > Papilionidae > Parnassius > Parnassius apollo. The sequence continues at coordinate 863,680 of CAJQZP010000280.1, forward strand.
ATCATTATAAATAAATCGTTTTTTAAAATTTTATTTTGTGTGAAGTGAATACTTCTTAAGGCACGTTGACACTTTTGGAATGGGGAAAATGCACTGAACTCGCGTGACCGTTCACTCTCAGATAAATATACACAGATATGTGTGTATATTATAACATATTGGTCTCTTTTGGGATAGGGAAAAGCCCTGAACTCGCGTGACCGTCACATATGTTTGTAAAGCTAAGAAGTTTTTACTTTTGACGTACAACCCTACGACGGATAGTTTTTTTTTATACATATATATATATAATATAAACTTAGTTTTTATACTTTTTAATAATTGTCTATTATTAATATTACTTTGTTTTAAGAAAACCATCAAAGCGCCTAGAACTTTAAAGTAATGCAATATGTAAATATAAAATAAGATTTTTTCCATCCATATTCTCTTAAATGTTGTTGTTGTTTTGTTTACCTAAAATATCTGGCATTTACCAAGGCTCAGACTGCCTCATTAGAGGTATTAAAGATGCAAGAGGCGAACAGACACACCTACACAATAAAAAATTTTATACATTGAAATATTTTTCGCTCAATTTCTCAATAACAATAATTTATAATTTCACATACGCCTACTGAATATTCGATATTTCATATAGTAAGGCGAAGACGATTAAGAGCCTATATCTTTTTAGTGATTTGGATAAACACTTGTACTAGTTCACAATATTTATTTTAAATTATTTATTACTAATTTTAAGTGCTAATTTACCACGTGTTCGGCGGTGAAGGAAAACATCGTGAGGAACCCTGCATGTTTGAGAAATAATAAAAAAATATTGATGAATGAAGATTATGTGACCCTCAACACGCATTGGGCAGTGCGGCGGACATTTCCTTGCCCTAAAATTTCCTCAGAAATGAGAGGAGGCCTGTGCCTACTGCCCAGCAGTGGAACGAATATCGGCTGTAAATTTAACCTTAACTTTTTTTTATTAATCTACTAATTATAAAAGACCAGTTTCACCTATATACATAAAAATAACGGACTTATAATAGCCATCCAGTCTATACAGTGCATAAGTCTGTGTCTTAGCACCAACTTATTTTTTTTTAATTTATATATTTAACATAATAGAACTGACCAGCAGTTTTTTTGCAGAAAAATGCTCTCTTACTTCCCTAACATGCAAAAAATAGCTTAATACAAATATACAATTTCAACTATATTAGATAACTAACTGTAATATCAATAGTAATCATATTATAGTATCAATAGTATCAATATTAGATTCATCAGTAATTTAAATGACAATGGTATTTTCTATATATGCAGTGTAAATATATGTATGCACATACACATACACACATATATGCATACATACATATTACATAGATACATACGTACATACATACGCATACATAATATAGCATACTGAAGCTGTGTGAAAATTATTTTATTCTTTTTAGTACTTTGAAGTCGGCTCTTACTTTTTATTAAACTTAAATTTTTTTCTTCTTCCTCCTTAGTTAAAATAAAAAGGTCGCAAATTTTGCAACCTTCCATTGAGGGAAATCGTCGTCCGATCACTTTCAACTTCAACTAAGCGTCAAGTTTGAAAGTTACGCAGGTCGCAGTTTAATTTTATAAATATAGCATTTTTTTACCGCCGTCATACGACGGGGCAACGTGAGCGTAGTCTATGGCAACGTTTGTTATTCTTGGCTTTATTAAAGCGGCTCGTAAAAATCAACTTCCTCGAACGCAGATGTCGAAATTTAATAAAAAGAGCGGGTAAAATCAATGTTGCGTTTATCGATGAAAAATTTAAACACGTGTAAGTGATTTTGGTATGCTTTACTCATAGTTTATTTAAATCGCGCATATAATGAAAGTTTAAAAATACTTCAATCGTACCCAGGAAACATTTGAGAAAATAATTAAATTGGAAATACTTCACATTTACAAAATTGTCATTCAATAATTGCGTCATGTCATTTAAGTGCAATGATTAATTTATAGAATAATGGTGACAAACGAGCACAGTCCATCTTTATAGTAGGTGGACACTGTGTCCCATGGACCTACACCTATCCTCGATTAAGAATCAAAATGCAGATTCGCTGTTTAAGATGGAATGCCTCGTTTCCAGTAAAAAGGGTTTCCGGTTTTTTACATTCACAATTCGAAACGCAGCATTAAGCTGCTATTTTACTCTGGTATTCTGTGAGAGCGTGGTCCTTCTCCGGTAGAACCGACCCGTTCGTGATACAAGTATAGTAAAGATACAGCATGGCTCTACCACGAATAAAATTGTGCTTGTAGATTGTAGTGAAACCTTCCCGTTTAGTATTTCTTACAAAACAAATTTAAACAAGAAAAATTATAAGAAACCTCCGCTTTTATAATTTTTTTTTAATTAATGACGGCTCCGTGGCGCAGTGGCTAAGAATTATTGTACTACGGTGCTGAGCGAATGCAACACAGTACGAATCTCTCACGGAACACATATTTGTCATTGTTCAAGATTTTTTACTTCAAATTTGAAGCATAATAACTAATCCCTTCGTGCTATTTTAATTTAAGAAAACCTTTAATTACATTTTGCAAAACCAAGTTTAAAATAAAATCATGTTTAAAACCTTCACCGCCCCTTACTACCTAGCTGAGATTGTATTCAAGCATCGGCTTATTTTAAGTAAAAATTGAACTATAGATAAAAATAGACTTCGATCACGGTTATTACTTATGCATATATTTACGTGACTAAGTCGGCACTCCGCTGAATCCTCGACAAATATCCCGGTATGTTGAACATATGTACTATGGGATTGTATTCGTACCCGGGCACATCCAATCGCCGAGCGTCGACGCGACCCATTCCAATAGGCAAAGCACCTGACATCATGAGCGCTGGTTCAACCTAACGGGCTGTTGCGTCCTAATAGTGATGCGAATAAAAATGTCGATATACGCTTAAGTCGCCAACTGATTTAATTCTTAATTTTATTTCAAAATAATATCGTTGTAATATCATCATCATCATAATTATTATTTTTATTAAAACCCTTCCCAAGACTGAACATAGGTCTCCCCCAAGGAATGCTATAAAGCATTCTCGTGAGATATCTGCATCCATCGCCTTCCTGCAATCTGCATACTTCTTTAAGATATATGGCTGGCTCATGAAAACTTCAGCCTACTAATCCGTACGGGTCATTATAATAATTTACCGCTGACTGAAATGTTTAAGGGTTGTAGACTGATTTATTGACAGTTAATTAAAATGTATTAAGCGCTTGATCTGAAATTTTAAATCACATTCAAAACATAATCAGTTTTTTTTAACAAAACAATACTGTTGTAGAGGTGTCGAAACACCTGACGGTAAGTGAAGGCCGTGACTCGTATACACACCTATACGTGTTTTCAGATGCGTTATCATCCCTGTGAATTAGTCAATTCTCGTCCTAGTCATACGAAACAGATGGTGCACACTTCATATGGAGTTGCTATTTTACGCTGATATCCTGATTATTTAGCCACAACAAAAGATCATAAACGCACTGTCATTGTTACAGCCTACAAAAAGTCCACTGCTGAACATACGCCTTCCATAGATCACCTCACAGCGGGGACATTCACCACGGTTACCACACTTGTCAGGCGGGTTGCATTACTTAACTTTTTTAGTTAATATAAAGAAGATGTTGTTGCCCATCTCCTCGTTTGTTTCAATCTGTCGCCTCATACGAAACGCACGAGATATGGGGTAGTGCACATTTTTACCGCCACTGCACGATGACATGAATGCAGGCAAGTGTATATCATTAACTAAGTATTTGAATGTGTGTTAAATAAAATATCGATATAACACGTCACCACATTCACATTACTATTTCGAAAAGCCCATTTAACATTACATCCGAAGGAACAATGTGGAGGACTGGGCCCCCGTTCCGCGTGACTGTACGGGTGTACGGCGAGCAACACAGTTCTATCCACGGTTTTATGACTTTACACTCTATTTCAGTATATAGTGTGAATCATTGGCGAACCCAAAACATAGGTGAATCATTTTTTTATAGAATAAGAGTTACAAACAAGCATACATAGAAGATGAGAGAATGTTGTAGCCCATATCTATCTATATCTGTCATCGATTAAAAATCAAAATGTTTGTTTTTTTTTTTAATCGAATTTTTTCACCATCAATCATCAATCAATTGTCACTAATGAGGACAAGCTGGAATGCCTCGTAACTGGTAAAAAAGGATAAAGGTCAAGAAATCATTGTATGTTTTTGTTAAGTTAAGAACATAGATTGATTATGTGCAGGTGGTATAAGACATGGCTCCTACTTATTCCGGCATATTTTTTTCACAATGTAGATAAAAATAAACTTCTTAATATGAGACGTAATATTTACGATCCGACAGTTTCAAATACGATAGATAAAAATGTCCGATGATGTGTAGTAGTTACTGCGTATCTGTCAACTTTAAAGAATTTGCCCAGCAGTAGACTGTTAACAGTTAAGCGATCCGGTGTACATAGGAACAGCTGCGTAGTACAATGTACGCCGCTGGCAGTTTGAAAGCAGAGGCGTGTCGATGTGCGGCGACAAACACACCGCCCGTCGGCAGCCGCATTATCCGCGCTAACCACTGTGGTGGGCGCCTGCGCGCTGCTTCGACCGAAGAGCTAACAATCGAACAGAACAGGCTATTTAACTATATTTGACTGTGTAGGGAATACGTGTGATTTTTTTAATAATTATTCCTTAGGTGTGATAATATATATTCGCGAGTGTTCCTTGCACGGAACCTTTGTTACTATAATACTTAAATTTTTATTTTGTTATACTTGATTGTAGTGATTACCAGTAGCCGTAATGGGATGATGTAGTAGCTTTGCGGCAGTCGTTTAAAATAATAAATTAATTTTTTTTAATAAAGCTATTAATAGTAGAGTTTATACATCAACAGTGAGGTACTGAGTGACTTAATACGGCCTAATGTTAAGACAAACGCTTAATAATGTCGTGTAGATACCGAATGTTAGCATTGCTTTTCTAGTAAAGTTTCATATAAACTTAGTGTTACAACATACGTGTCATATTGCTGGGCACATGCAATCTTAATCATGTTAAATTTCTTAAATATGCAGGTTTTCTCAGGATGTTTACCACCGAGAACATGGTGAATCTGCAATTAAATTACAAATAAACATTTCAAAGGTGCCGGTGGGTTGCTCGCATTCTGTGAAATTTACAACGAACGCTTAACACCTGAGTTAACACGGCTCATTATAGTTCATAGTTTCATATTGTATATAAAATATTAACTTACATTTGGTCTTGAGGAATGGCTAAATCTTACCTGAAACAAAAAGGTAAATTCAAATTCAATTAATATGTCTTGTTAGTTCTGACGATTATCACTAAGTGTACACTCTATTAGGTTAGTTCATGATAAACAAACCAGGAGACGGGCAGCAACGTCGTTCTAATAACAAATAAAAACCTGCGGTTGCTAACCCGCCTGTCGAGCGTGACAACTATGAAGAGGCCTATGTTCAGCAGTGGACTTTTGATAGACCGTAACGGTAACGGTAACACAATTATTCTATAGTGTATATATATATATATATATATATATATATATATATATATATATATATTAAAGCCGGTATCTTACCCGTTTTCTTTAACCTAACTCTAAATCAATATCAACTTAAAATAGTCGAGAATGCTATCGATTGTAATTACGAACGATTGTCCGTGTCTAGTACCACGCTACTCTACCGAGACGCTCCAGTATCGGCTAGGCGTCGTGATTGCATTACCCGAGCGCCCTCGCTCACTAATCACACCGCCGCGCTACACCGCTACTAAGTTTGTGACGCTCAACATGCTTCCCTGTTATTTTATTCAGTGCCGACTCTTATCGAGCCTTTCTTACGCTTTGGAGGGTTATTTTCAGTAAAGTATATTTGTTATCGAATATAATTTTGATCGGGGATTTTTTTATTTTTATAGCTTAGACGAGCCATATTAAAATATACTCAGAATCGTTATATTATAATAGGTGATGATATATATACACAAGGATTAGGAAGACGTCTTTCTGGCTTATTCATCATATTCACAGCTACGCAGCACATGTTATATACACAGTCCCCTAATCTTTTACGCAAGTGTGAGACAAGCGTGCCCTCCTCTTTACGATAGTAACAGGGAGTTATACGGGGCAGCAAAATCTACGGACTCGCGTAGGAAGCAAAGCGTATATGATACAGTTTGGCTTACGTACGATTAGTGACTACTCAAGATAAGGTGGAATGTGATAAAAGAAAAGTAGTTTTCATTAGATTCACATTCACATGCATACTCATCTACGAAGCGCCTTCTAATACTTCCGACAGTGAGGCGTCACGCCGTCGCCCATCTCTAAAGTGCACGCCAAATGAAATTATTGTGTGTTCAGAGGTCGTTACACGGGAGCTGTCTACCGTATTAAGTGGCTAAGCCTAGCCACACACTGCCTTTTGAAATGCCGTGTAACGTAATACAAACAGTTACATAAAATTGTAGCTCGAGTTTGATAACTTGAAATTCTTAGTTAAAAGAAACAAGTGAATGAAGTATATGTTCCGTATACTCATATAATAAATAGTGTTCGATAAAATTTAAGTTTTGTATAAATATCGAATTCCACTAAAAGTCAACACAGTCGCATAACTGTTTCAAAGGCGGTAGTTAATAGTTTTGCTGCAGCTATATTATACAGAATGGGTTGGTTCGAACGAGGAAGGACCACGCTCTCATAGAAAACCAGCATAAAATAACTGTTTTAATGCTGCTGTGTTTAGTATGGTGAGTGTAGAGTATCTTTTTTTTATATAATAAGGGTGACAAACGAGCACACAGTTCAACTGATGGTAAGTGGATGCTCTGGCCCATAGACATCTCCATTTATCCTCGATTAAGAATCAAAATGCAGATGCAACAGCGCATCTGAGAACTACAATGGGATGCCTTGTTTACTCACCATACGAAACAGCAGTATTAAACGGCTATTTTACGCTAGTATTCTACGAGAGCGTGGTCCTTCCCTGGTCGAGCCGACTCATTAGTGCTACAACCATAATACAGCTGCAGCGTGGCTCTACCACGTATAAAAATCTTAGTCCTCGGAGGTGAAAACGCATCTATTATTTGACTCTTTATCGAGGATCGATGTATTCTTTGGGTTACAGTATCCACTTACTATCAGGTGACCTTGTTCCATAAAAATTGTACCACAGCCAGATACCTAGTCATTATCCTAAAATAAACCACGCATCCACAGTTATATTACAATTGAAATATAAATGTGTTCCTTTTTTAGGCACACAGGCGTGTATTGCAGTACGTGCAATATTCATACAGCCACTGTAATATTGTGTGCTATGCTTCAACTTGTAACCGGGGCGCGCATGTTAAACGAACAGCCGGAGAGCACGTCTGCTAATCATGGAGAAACTTTGCGACTCCACTACATCAGGATAGGGTTGTGATTGTAACTATCGATAATAATTAAAAAAAATCATTGAGAATTTTTAAAGATGTCACACATTTTATAAAGCTAGTCCTAAATTTATTTTGGAAATTTATTTTTCAAAACTACTGTCGTATAACAAATCGTTTCGTCTCGTATATGTCGTCTTCGTATCGTATCAAAAAGTTAATATTATGAGCAACACTAAAACGTCATTTAAAAAAGGGCGCTTATAGTCACTATGTAACCAAATCAAGCATGTCGTCTATGAAGAAGTGTTTTTTATAATTTATATTTTGACATTATTAACAAAAAATTGTGTACTGTATGTGGGTAGTGCAACGTAATTTTTGTCGTCCCGTAGGAATTTATTAAAGTTAATAATATAAAACTCGTGGTCACTAACAATTGGATAGGTATCATATCATAAGTCACGTACTCTTAATACAATTTTACATCGCCACCTGGGCTGCTTTCGGTGAAAAATGTACAAAGATATAATGTAGTACAAAATATAATAATCCTCCAGACCGAATTCCGGTCACGGTGGCCAGCCTCAACGGAGACTAGCCAGCAGCGGAGGACAGGATTATAGTATCCAAGTATATGCGCAAGCAAAGGTGCACTCTCTATACCCTCACTCTTATAGTCCGATGGGACGGTAAACCGACACAACTAGAGAGAGATCAGGCGCAGGACCAACAGATTTACGTGCTTTCCAAGGTACGAGGGTGAGACACCGCCAACTACCTGGCTCTGGGCAGCTACAAATTTCTAGATGGAAAAACTCAATAACTGATAATTTTTAACCCGACCCGGAATTCGAATCCGGAACCTCATGATCAGCTGTCATACTACTACAACCACTAGACCAACGAGGCAGTCAGTACAAAGTACAAATTATGGTATATTTCCAAAAGTAAGCAGCAAAGATAGCGACGCAGAGCATTATTAAAAGTGACTTGCGATAATAAAAACCTATCAATATTTTTGCACACCAATAGCAGTACAACATAAGCTCTTAATACTAATATGAATGTCGCAAGCTTCACTATATATATGCTTGTGACACGTGTCATGTTTTTTGCAAATAATAATATTAACCTCATCGATAAACCCAAGTCGCATCACTATGAAAGCGAGTATTTCGACTACGAAGCCGAAGTGAATAATTCCGAGCTGATTTAGCGTCGCCTGTAGATAAATAATTTACGCATAAGCATCCATTCCTAAGCGCGGTCACCGTCAAGTCTGGAGCGACACTACATTCTCTTGGTTCGTTTGCACAGCGGAAGTGAAATTCGCTTTTCACAACTACGTAGGCGAGAGCGCAATATTACAGTCTTCTGGGATAATTTTATTTAAATTGTTAGGTAGTATACATTTTCCAGTCCAGAGTAACAATTGAGTTGACATTGCATTTGGGGATTTATTCGTTTTTATAAACCTAATCATTGATCAAATCACCTAGGTTCATGGCTAGAAATTATTATACCTTTTCAAGAAACAGAAACAGAAACAGAAACGTTTTATTCAATATGAATTATTATATAAACCTTGGTAGCGATCACCCTTCCCAGGGGTTATTATCATCCATAAATTCCTTAATATTATAAAAACCCTTTTTATATAAAGTTAGTTTAATAAACTTTTTGAACTTTGTGTATATATTAACAAGAATGCACAATAAGACCTTCCCTTTTTTTAAAGAGTTACCTTTATTTACCACGTAGGGCGGGCGGGTTTAACTCGTGATTTTTTTTAATAGAAGTGGGGGCAAACGAGCATGCGGCTCACCTGATGTTAAGTGACTACCGCCGCCCATGATCCACCGCAACACCAGGGGAATTGCAGGTGCGTTGCCAGCCCTTTAGAAAAGAGTACGCTCTTTTCTTGAAGGTCCCCAGGTCGTATCGGTCCGGAAAAATCGCTGGTGGTAAACTATTCCACAGAGAGGTTGTATGCGGAAGAAAACTCCTCTTGAAACGTACAGTGGTGGGCCGCCAAGCATCCAGATGATGTGGATGGTATCGCGACGTTTGCCGCGTAGTGCGTTCACGAAATTTGGCGGCTGGGATTAATCCGAACAATTCCTCAGAGCACTCTCCATGGTATATGCGAAAGAAAATGCAAAGAGATGCAACATCTCTGCGCAGTGCCAGTGAATCGAGCCGATCGGAAAACACTCGGTCGTCGACGATTCGAGCCGCTCTGCACTGGATGCGGTCAAGTGGAAGGAGCTGGTACTGGGGAGCCCCAGCCCAGAGATGGGAACAGTATTCCATGTGCGGCCGAACCTGCGCCTTGTAAAGATTAAATTAATTAAATTTGGTCGTTTAAATTACTATTCGCTATTAGTTTGCCGTCAAAGCCAACAAAATTAGTGACATAACAAAACGGAGCAAAACATGTTGAAGGAAGATACTACGGGTTAGTATTCAAGCTCATAGCATATTGATTTTGGGATTTGGATTTTAATATTGTAAGTCTGCTTTGAACACTGCGGGCACATAAGTAGGTAAACGGAACAGAGACAAAGCTTCTTAAGAACGTTCAAAATTGTTACCTATATTGGTAGGGTTGCCACAATAGGCGAAGATAAATTAGACAAAACATATGTTAAACAGTTTTTTATTGAGTATGATAGAATACTTTACAAATTAATTACTCTAATAATTTTCTTTTCATCATTTTTGTTTTATAACAATTTATTGGTCCTTTTAACGGTGTGTTGAATTCTGAATCTAACACAAAGTTTTTTCAAGTAATCTAACGGGAAACACTCACATACCCATATCAAAATTACAATCTTTAATACGTTTAAGTATTTCGTTGCCAACACTGACAATATTTATTTGCTCGAGCAATTCAACAAATGTGACAAAATTATCACGAGTTATAATTAAAAACCCAATTGTACGTTACCTTCACCATCATTGAAATCCTTGTAATGGCTGAATAGAAAATCTGCCCATGTTTATAGGTTGTTCAGATCTCTTAACCTATTGTACTCCTTGGGATAGTTAAAGTATGATTTATCATTACTTTTTCTAGTATTATTCATACACACAGTACAATAAACAATCATTATTAATAATACCAGGTTTTTACATTAAAATATTCAAACTAACAACGAACAAAACAAACAACGTGTGTCGCACTGACCCTGAGATTGTCCACTGGCTGTGCCAGCGTAACCGGTTTTTTCCAGGCTGGCCGCGCGTACGCGACAAACGCCCAGTGGTCACGCAAACATGTCCCGCGTATTTGTAGTAGTGCAACCGATTCGCGCGGTTGTATGAAGCTTTATCTCTGTTCCGTTTATCAACTCATGTGCTGCGGGTTCATGTTTCTTCATTATTATGGTGCCATAGCCATAGACAGAATAGATAACATCATAAGCGAAATAATTTTTTCATAGAATGGAAAGACCGATCCGTACGAGTAAAACGGTTTTGATGCAATATCGGAGGCATTGTTAGCATGTAGTATGTTTAAGGCCAATAACTTCTTTAACTTATTCTTGAAATATTAACCTATTAATTATATATTATTCCGATTTGTATCACGGTTCCTTTTAGCCTTAACCTCAACTTAACAAGTATATTGTGATAAGGGATTAAAAGTACACCCTTACACTGTAAAGGGCAAGGGTTCTGAAGCGCTTTAAAAGATCGTTAACAATTGTCGATTGGTTTACATTTAATGGATCTCCGTCGAAGCGAACCATGCTGAAGTAGTGGAAACTTTAATTTTAAGAGCTAATGAATATAAACACAATCACAAAACCAATTATTAATTTATAATTTTTATTTAACGCTACCTCAGACATCTTTCCACCATAAGAACCAGTACACACCTAATGAGAATCCTCTGCAATACGAAGTGAGAATGACAAATATTTTAAAGAACACAGTTTTTTTAAAGGAGTGATTGATGGGGGTGACAGATGAGCACAGTCCACGTGACGTGAAGTGGCTGCTGTAGTCCGTAAACATCTAAATCTATGCTCGATTAAGAATTTAACTGCTCTGTGAAATGATGGAATGCCTCGTCACCAGAAAAATGTCTCCGGTTCTGGTCATAGCATATTAACAAAAAAAAAATATACGAAAAAAATGTTTTCTTTTTTAAATTATACTTACTAAAAAATAATTAAATTAAACTTTAAATAACTATCCTAAAAAACTAGTGACTGTGACACCACGAGACTTCGTAGCGTTTGAGTATGTTAAAATCTGTCAAGCCATTCAGGCTACAGAGCGTGCCAAAGAAATATGTCACACACTAGAAAAACATTATCCTCCTTCTGAAGAAGTCGGGTAATAAAACGTTCACGATTACAAAATCAATTTTTAGATTGACGAGTATTATTAGTTCAATGACGTAACATTTTCAAGTTATCAAGCGTCTACTTTTATAGATGGTAACAAATGATATCACAGAACTGAAGTACGGTGTGTCCCCTCGTAATCGGCATAGAGTGGTTTCCACAAGCCTGTGTATACAGAGTTTTGGGTATGTAGTGTACGGCACCCAGGCGGCCGCAATAGGACCGCGCATGCGCCTTAGCGCCGCACGTTTTCATTGCATCACGACAAATATACATGACGTACGAGATAATTTTGTGAATCTGCTCATTAGCTTCAGTTCACTGAAATCGCACTGCAGCAATTAATCTGAGGGTTTTATCATATTCTTTGCTGCAGCGGTCAAATTCACCGACTGTCCCCTGGAGCTGATCTCTTTCCTTTAAAATATCTGTAGTCTCTATGTAACTTTACCATATCACTTTTCAACTCGGTATTTTTCTATATTATACTTATTATTTCCTTTTCATTGTCATGCCTTTCTATAAGTAACAGCTTACACTGTTCCCTGGACACCTTGACTTCTTGGAGCGCAAGATGAAGTTAGTTTCTCCATCTGTCGCGTCTTGGCGTTGCGTTTTTATTATGTATTTTAAATAGTAAAAGAAAACAAAGATGGAAAAATTAAAATTAAGACAGAGTAAGCAAATATCTAATTGTAAGACTCTAATTATAGATCTCGAATTAAATTATCAAAAAAATAATTCGAAATGAAATCAGAAAACAACAACAACACTTAAGAGATATATAGTAAATATTAAAAGGGATAACAAGAATTAAAGTAACTTTTAAATGATGTTCGTTAGCAGCTGTCATTTTAAGTTGATACACTGAAAATTTATTTATTTATTATTATATTTAGCACTTTTATTTATTACACAATACAATTTGTTCGTAATCAACGGCCATAATTTAAATTTGAGGTGGAAATTATCAATTACAATATTTATTTTTATTTAGTTATTTATTTTTAAATCTTTAATGCGCCCCCTTAGAAAAAAAAAGAATACAAAGGGCGGACTTAATGCTTGAAGACATTCTCACTAGTCAAAGTTATTTCGGAGCAAATTATTTAACTACTTATTACCGGGGTTACCACAGAGAAAAAAAAGAAATTAATAAATTTAGTATGTGGATCCATTGTCACCTCTCTGGTATTTACGAAACACAGCAGCATTAGGCTGGGTATTCTGTGAGGACAAGGTCATGGTTCCTAAGAAGAACCAACCGTTCAGCAGCCATAATATAGCTACAACATGGCTTTACTTCGTTAAAATCTTCAGCACGGTTATATAATTCATGCTCGATGTTGAAACCAAATAAAACAACATCTAATGAAACCATTCGCCATCCACTCACGTTTTATTACACACCGGCATCCGTCATCTTGCTCAATAAACCTTCCTAATTGTAAAATGACGTAACAGTACAACGTAAACGCGCAAAGCCACTATACTGCGACCCAAAGATTAAGCGCCCGTAAAAGCAGGGCGCCTCGCCAATAACATCTTGATACCTCGGCCAGTTTAAACGCCACCCACGACGGTAGGAGATAACCGCCTTTACTACTGTGTAACATAGGGATGATAATGGGACGTAGACTACTTTGCTATATTTCAACAGCGCTATGACACATGTCCATTTACTAAAGACCTTTCCGGGCTTCCGACTGTTACGCGGGTTGCTGTAGTGTTCCTGTTTCAATTTAAGCGATTGTGTCTTTTATTCTTGGAGCATTAAAGGATAGAATAGCGGATACGTTTGAGGGTGTAAAATGGGGTTCAGTAAAAAGGTAGTTAGATGCGGTGTAGTTGTTTTATCGGGCCTTTCCGATGGCGCAAATGCAATTATGAACTTGGAAGGGGCAAAATGGGAGGCAGTGGGAGATTACGAAAATAGCAAGAGTTTTTACACATTCCCCTTATGATGAATATTTTTAAGGTTATGAATATCGAATCAGCGGTGAAAGCATCATATTTATATTAGCAAAAGTTGTCATTTAATAAAACTGCCAACGAAATGATATAATATAAATGTGTGCTTTTTGTACAAGTAAAGGTGACATCAGTTGCACTGTATTCGCTCCGGATCGAAGAGATGAAAGATGAACCATGACAAGTGGCATGCACGATAAATAGACCAAGTGCGATTCGAGCCTCACTTTATTAGGGTTCCGTACATACAATGAGCACATACCTAAAGCCCCATTTACATTCAGCCACTGCCACTGCTCCTCGCACTGCCGGCAATACTTCCCTAAATACTGCCGTAGCAGGATCGCGGGAAGTGTGTATTCACACTCTGCCCTACGCCCTACCACTCACATCGCTTTCGGCTTTCGACTATGGCAGACGTCGAAATAATTACAGCGTCCGCGCTGTGTCTTCTTGCAATACAAAATTATGTTAATAATTTAAAAAGATATCAAGTTCAAAAGAAGATAGATATATAGATAGAAAATTTATTAACTTAAAAACGTGGTACATAAGATGATCAATGACGTGGAACTGACATGTTTTGCCATAATTGGCATGCAAAAATGATATGAAATACAGCTAATTACACAAACCCAATGTAATATTTTAAAATTATTGCATTGCCTAAAAGTTAGGTGCAAACATTCTTTTTGAATTAAAATATTATGTATTAATGAAATACTTATACAGATCCACTCTATTTGAATTCCTATACAATAAATTGTTCCTAAATTATTAATTGAATTATTACATTATTGTTACATAAATAATATTAAATATTATATGAGATTAGTTAAGCTATTATTATTTTAATAATTACACTACAGTATAAAATAATTCATAATTTTAATTGCAATAAAATTATAATTTAAAAAACTCAGGCTATTATACAAATATTACCATTTAACTTATTTTACATTTTAATAAATAAATAGTCAATATGAGTTACTAATCGTTTTTAGAAATAAAATGTCAATTTTCATTAATTCCTTAAACTAAATTTTATATTAAAATAATAAATTTGACGAATTTATAATTAATTATGTACATAGGTACAATGTTATCTCAAAAAGAAAGTTCGTATTCGTAGAAGATGATGAATTGTGGTTTTTATCGTTGAAATCCCATATAGTTTTTTCTGATTCCAGCAGTTCTAAAAACTTTATTGTATTTTCATTATTCCACTCGAAAGGCATTTTGGTAGATCGTACTTATTTAATAACAAGACGGCACGCACGTCTATTCATCCAGGCGCTTGGCGCGAAGTGAGCGATGGAGCTGAATGTGAACACACACTGCCGCTCGCGCTGCCCGTCCTTTGACTTCCGCACGAAAAACCGACATTTGAGGGATCGTCGGGCAGTGGCAGCGGCAGCGGCAGTGTCAGCGCGAGTAGCCTGTTTACATACTGCCCTGCTCACTGCCCTGCTCACTGCCCTGCTCACTGCCCTGCTCACTGCCCTGCTCACTGCCCTGCTCACTTCCCTGCCCAAACGGGCTGAATGTAAATGGGGCATATAACCTATGACACATGTTTATTTAACTTTTACTACTACAGAAGTTTTTTTTTGTCACAGTGTACAAAATATACTATGAATCGATGTTTTCAGTTGTCAAAATACAGGTTGAGAGCTTGAGATCCGTGACATACAGACGAACGGACGAATGGACAGACAAAGAAGTGACATTAGTATGGTTCCGTTTTACCATTTGGGTACGGAACCCTAAAATGAATAAATAAGTATAGTTCCCGACTTATGTATGTATATGTAAAAAATAAAGTGCTTTTGCAGAAACTTTCTTTAAAGGAATATTAGAAAAGAGCTCTCAATTCTTGTCAAAATATGACAGATCTAGTTAATATAAAACTAAAAAAAAATATATTAAAACATACGCGAGGTATAACGTGGCGTACATCAATTCACAAAAAAATTGATATGATCGTGAGCGATGTTAAAACGCTGAGCGACACGGGACGCTTGTTTGAGGAAGTAGATAGACTAGGGGTGGATACAACCCGGCCTCGTTACCCTCTCTTGCAAAGAAATAATTTATAAGAGCCGAACAGAAGATACATTTTGATATTTACCAAATACGTATATTGTGAATAAAACTAGTTTCCTACGTTACGATAGCACTTTTCTATAGAAGGCCGACAAATGAGCACACAGTCTCCCAAATAGTACCTAAGTGGATGTTATGATCACATACATCTGTCCTCAATTAAGTATCAAAATGCAGATGCCTTGTCACCCTTATGGACAAAGATAGAATGACTCTTTATCAGTAAAAGGTGTCCTCGGTTCTTTAAACTGACCATACAAAACACAGCAGCATTGAGTTGACTTTACGCTGGTATACTGTGAGAGCATGGTCGAACTGGCCCAGCCGTGCTAGGATCATAATACAGCTGCAGCGAAGTTTTACCAAGTTAAATTTGTAGAGCACTACAGCAGTGGACTTTATGCGATAATTAACTGCTGTACTTACTATGTCAGTCAGCAGCAAAGCATTACAACTAAGATTACTACCTATAAACAAGCGAAAGAAACTCTGCATTAAACTACCCCAAATCGAAATAAGTTTGGCACACGGAGGTCGACGCTAAAAAAAACAACCCGCCGCATTAGCTACCGGGTAAAACCATTCGGGTGAATAATTCAACCGTGCCAATAAAGGCGAAGTCTAACCTTGTAACTCCGTTCTCGTTCCGTTTCAGAATAAAATTACAAATGTAAGTAATGCATTGTATATTCTACTACAACTTTTATTTGATACATTAGTAAGGTTAAAACAGTAATATAATAAGTTAAAAAAAAAAACAAAAGCCACAGATAAAAATGTGCCAAAAGCACAGATATTTGGACATCCTAACCAACGTGCTGGCGCGGCGTTAGGTCGTAAACAGTAAACACGTTCCGAAAGATACGGCGCGGGACGAGCATGCGACGACGCGTCTACGTGACGAATACGTCGTTGTAAACGTCGACTAGTCTAAATTAAGCCGTATATCGTTACGTTTTATAGCCGGGGTTGATATAATTTTCCGCAACGATAAACGTGAATTCTTTATACAGTACGAAACGTATGCGTTTTTAACTTTGGTTTTAACTAAAATCAAGAGTATTTACAATGCAATAGTGTGATTAGTCCAGTCATTTAAGCCTAAATTAGGTAAGAATCTCCGAATTCGAGATACCCAGATGTAAGTCTGTAAATACTTGTATATTGACACCCTAAAAGTTGTCCCAAAACCTACATATGGTAGGGTTAACGCAACTATTAAATTTCAAGGTCAAATTTTTTTTTTTTTTTTTATAGAAGAGGGGGCAAACGAGCATGTGGCTCACCTGATGTTAAGTGACTACCGCCGCCCATGATCAACTGCAACACCAGGGGAATTGCAGACGCGTTGCCGGCCCTTTAGAAAGGAGTAAGCTCTTTTCTTGAAGGTCCCCAGGTCGTATCGGTCCGGAAAAATCGCTGGTGGTAAATTATTCCACAGAGAGGTTGTACGCGGAAGAAAACTCCTTTTGAAACGTACAGTGGTGGACCGCCAAGCATCCAGATGGTGTGGATGGTATCGGGACGTTTGCCGCGTAGTGCGTTCACGAAATTTGGCGGCTGGGATTAATCCGAACAATTCCTCAGAGCACTCTCCATGGTATATGCGAAAGAAAATGCAAAGGGATGCAACATCTCTTCGCAGTGCCAGAGAATCGAGCCGATCGGAAAGCACTCGGTCGTCGACGATTCGAGCCGCTCTGCGCTGGATGTGGTCAAGTGGAAGGAGCTGGTACTGGGGAGCCCCAGCCCAGAGATGGGAACAGTATTCCATGTGCGGCCGAACCTGCGCCTTGTAAAGTTGCAGGCGGTGTGCCGGCATGAAATACTGTCCCGCTCTGCTGAGCACGCCAAGCTTTTTAGAGGCCAATTTGGCCTTCCCTTCCAAGTGACCACGAAACTGCACGTCACTCGATATGTCGACGCCGAGGATTCCGATACTGGCTGAGGCAACAAGGGGAGTGCCTTGAAACTGAGGGGATACGACAAAGAGGTTCTTTTTAGCGGTTAACGCGCAAACTTGTGTCTTCTGGGGGTTAAACTGGACTAGATTTAGTCGCCCCCAATCCGAGACTCTGTCCAGCAGAGACTCGACTTCAGACACAAGTTTGTCCCGGCACTCGGAGACGTTTTCCCGAGAAATATTGGCTCGGCCGGTGTAAAGAGCATCACCAGTGCTGTCATCTGCATAGCAATGAATGTTACGGGTCTGCAACATATCATTGATATGCAGAAGAAACAGCGTTGGCGATAGCACGCAGCCCTGTGGAACACCAGCATTAATAGGCTTGCAATCGGAGCTAGCACCGTCTACAACGACCTTGATGCTCCGATCTGCAAGAAAACTGGTGATCCAATCGCACAATTTCTCGGGAAGCCCATAGGAAGGGAGCTTCGAAAGAAACGCTTTGTGCCAAACCCGATCGAAGGCCTTCGCAATGTCCAAACTAACGGCCAATGCCTCCCCCTTGGACTCTACTGCCTCCGCCCATCTGTGAGTTAGGTAGACCAGAAGATCACCAGCTGACCTACCACGGCGAAAACCGTATTGGCGGTCACTAATCAGCTGGTGATCCTCAAGGTACCTCATGAGCTGGCAGTTTACAATGGACTCCATTGTTTTGGAGAACAAGGAGGTGATGGCGATAGGCCGGTAGTTGGACGGGTCTGAGCGGTCGCCTTTTTTAGGGATCGGGTGGACGAAAGCCGTCTTCCATGATTTTGGGACTACGCCTAGGGAGTAGGAGTACCGGAAAAAACGCGTTAAAACCGGTGCCAACTCTGGAGCACACGTCCTCAGCACAATTGGGGGGATTCCGTCAGGCCCACTCGACTTGTGGATGTCCAGGGAGAGGAGTGCTTTGCGAACCGAGCGCTGAGTGAACTGCACTTCCGGCATGGAGCACTCACACCGCGGGATGGTCGGCGGCGTACTCCCCCCGTCATCGAGAGTCGAGTTAGACGCAAAGAAAGAGCCTAGAAGATCGGCTTTCTCCTTTGCGGTGTGGGCCAGTGAGTCGTCCTCCCTGTGCAGAGATGGAAGAGATGGCTGACAGAAATTCCCCTGGACAGCCTTGGCGAGAGACCAGAATGTACGGGTTCCAGAAGGAAGACGAACTAGTTTCTCGCCAATTCTGCCTATGTGCTCTGACTTTGCCTTGGCAATGACTCTTTGAAGGACCTAGAGGCGGAATTATACTTCTTTTTTAGAGCGCTGGTGTGTACATCCCTGGACGCTGCGTCAGCCCAGGCCTGGTAGCACTCCTGCTTATAGCATGATGCTATTTTACAGGAGCGACCAAACCATGGCTGAGATTTGCCTCCAATGGGCACCACAGAGGAAGGAATAAAAAGTTCCATACCCTGAAGTACCACATCAGCGACAGAATCCGCAACAACGTTGGGATCGTCCGGCGAGAAGCAAACCCGCCCCCAAGGGTAGGATGCAAAGAAAGACCGCATCCCATCCCAATCGGCTGACCTATAGTGCCAAACACGGCGGCAGCCTGCAGAATGCAACCGCGATTTCAGCGTGAGTGGCACCACACTCCGGACAAGACAATGGTCCGAGGAGCCTAAAGGGGCGTCGACGGAAATCTGATGTCCGTCCGGGTGAGAGGTCAGCAGAAGGTCCAACAGGGAAGGTGCATGATCCTCCACATCTGGAATCCGCGTAGGCGAAGTAACCAGTTGTGTCAGACCATATGACAAGGCAAAATCATGAACAGATCTCCCCGCATGATCGGTTAAACGTGAACCGAGCCATTCGGCGTGATGGGCGTTAAAGTCGCCGAGGATCACGATCTCTGCGGAGGGGATCTGCTGTAGCAACGAATCTGCAGCCATTTGGACGTGGTCGAAGAGTCGGTCTGTTTCGGCATTACCGCTGTGGGACCTATAGAGGCACCCGTAGATGCGCGGATGGTCGTCGCTGTCTACGCGTAGCCAAAGGATGGACAGGTCCGAACCTTCAAGTCTGCCGAGGCGTCGAGAACAGATGTCCTCTCTGACGTAAACGCAAACTCCAGCCCGAGGCACAAAGGAGTGTTCCAGTTTGTACCCCGGGTAGGAGAGATACGAGACATCAGCCGGAGAGGACACCTGCGTCTCGGTCAGAAAGAGCAGAGCCGGCCTCGCCGTCTCGAGATGGTAGTGGACGGCGTTTAGGTTGGAGTGAAGTCCCCTGATATTGCAGAAATTCACGGACAGCGTGGCAGGGGTCGCCTTGGTCTTGTTGCTCCGTTTGCCCCGAGCAGTTTTAGTCTTGAGCGGAATTTTGCCCCCCCCCCCCAGAATACGCGGGGCAGCCTGAGCACCCACGCTCAGAAGTGGAAAAACATGGTCGTGGATGCTCAGCGAGGGATTCTCCAGGGGTGCTGGTACCCTCCTGGGGTAGTCTATCATTGAATTCCGCTACCATGTTGATGGGGGGGGGGGGGGATTTGGGCCTCCGGCCACCTGCACTCACCAGACGAAACGCGGAAGCAGAGCTTCCACTTCACGCCGGTATTCTGTGAGGTCGTGGTACCACCCCGGTTTGAGCCGGCCCATACGTGCGACAGCAAAGCTGCCGCGTGGCACTGTTAAAAAACGGTTTTTTGCGCTTTTTTTTTGTAAATATCTCATTTACCATGGGTTTTTGCTATTTGTATTTATTATCAATATTGTAGAATACAAAGTTCTCTACAAATTTTGTTTAAATTTTTTTTATACGGTGAACCGTTTCCGAGATAGAGGGCGGAGAGCGCGCGGTCACAGCATCCGTTCAGGTCAACTGGTGCCTCCGGTCGAAAATGCGCCATATATAGTTGATGAACTATCGATAAATCAATGATTATAAATATTTGTCAATTTTTATTAAATATTGTGTTATATTTTATCATTTTCTTCATGCAATAAATCTATATCTATTCAATAATACTGATAACCGTTTCCTAAAATTAAAAAATAATTAATGGAAAAACTTAAATCATAATCTTACGAACAAGAAATTTTCTTTAAAAAAGTTGGGAAAGGAAATGTAAAAACGGATATACTCGACTAAAAGTTTTGATAATTATCCTCATTCCAAAACCCATATTTTATTTCTGCACGCATTAAGTGGCTGTGACACAACTTCTGCGCTTTTTAAAAAGGGAAAAAAAATCATTTTTAAAAGTTTTTGAGAAACTGACAAATTTGGATGAATAGCTGCAGCATTTGAGGAAGAAATTTGTTCGGCCCAGAGATTATTAGAGAGTAGAACTCAAACCTTATTGGCAGTCTATAATGCTCCGAAATCTGTGAAAAGCCTCGTTCATCTTCGTTATATGCATTATGTCAAGTCTACAAAACCTAATAAACCTGTGCAGCTTTTAATATTCCACCAACAAGTGCAGCTGCTCATCAAAATTTCAATCGTGTATATTATCAAGTTCAAACTTGGTTAGTGCATGATTTAGAACCTCAGGTATGGGGTTGGGCAATGCGAAACGATTTTGTGGAGCCTATCATGATAATTTTACCACCTGCTCCAGAAGATTTGCTAAATACAATTTTCTGCAACTGCAAGAGTGGTTGTGGTTAACGATGCGGATGCAGGAAAGCGGACTTGCAATGCTCTTTAGCTTGTGGCCAATGTAATGGACAAGCTTGTCTCAATGCTCTACCATATCAGAACGACATTAACGAAGATGGAACCTTTGACCCCGAAATCATGGAAGAACTTGAGACAAATGTCGTTGAAGACGATAATGAAGACCAGTTTGAAATTTACCAGCAGCCGGAAGACGACGATCAACAGGAAGAAGATGATTAAAATTATAAATTTTAGTTTTTGTACCCCTTATTCCATTTTTTACTTTTAATAAAATAAATGTATTAAATGATATTTTTAATAAAAAGATTAATTCATAATTTGTTTTTTTTTCTTCATGGTGTAAGAAGTTATTAATATTAATTAGATTATAATTCTAATATAATTCCTATATTTTCATAAACAATTCTGCAATTACATGGGCAGGTAGGTGTTGTTAAATAAATTAATACTGAATAAAAAGTGGATAGGTTAGGAAAAAAAAGATAAAATATAATATAATAGTTAGTAAAAATTGACAAATATTTATAATCATTGATTTATCGATAGTTCATCAACCGTATATACGGCGCGTTTTTGACCGGCGGCACCGGTTGACCAGAAGTGATGCTGTGACTCTCCGCCCTCTGTCTCGAAAATGGTTCACCGGTTAAAAAATTTTTTAAACAAATTTTGTAGAGAATTTTGTATTCTACAATATTGATAATAAATACAAATAGCAAAAACCCATAGGAAATGAGATATTTACAAAAAAAAGCGCAAAAAACCGATTTTTGTGACCTTTGGCCTTGAAATTTAATAGTTGCGTACTACCTACCTACCCTACCCTACCATATGTAGGTTTTGAGACAACTTTTAGGGTGTCAATATACAAGTATTTACAGACTTACATCTGGGTATCTCGAATTCCGAGGTTCAGTTCCAGGGGTTACATGTGGCTTTGTGGCCACGACTCGTACCCCTGCACTACCCCTGCCTCGTTAGTCTAGTGGTCATGTCAGTTTACCGTCCCAAAGTACTATGAGAGTAAAGGAATGGAAAGGAAGAGAAAAGAACGAGGGCTATTCATCTGCGCAGAACAGATTATAGTGCAAGCTCCCCCGTTGAGACTGGCTACCGTCTTTGAAATTCAGTCTCGGAAAAATCGAGTTTTTTTTTATATGCCTATGTGAGTTTTTTTATATGTACCTCACCTGATGTAACTACTGCCTCCCATAGATAACTGGAACATCAGGGAAATTGCAGGCGCGTTGCGTTCCTTTTAAAAAAGAGTAGGGTCTTTTCTTGACACACTTTTCTAACACATTATTAAAAGCCCCCTACTTGCAAGGTGTTATCGGAGATCACTCGCACGATGGTAGCAAGATCTGGAGGGAGATCAAACGATCGTGGAACGTCCGAAACGTCGCGGTAAGGAAGTAGTGTCCGGTACGTACACTCGTGCGTCCGCGTGGGTAGAACAGAAATCAGAGTGGTGACTGAATCTCTGGGGCTTCAAAGAACATTTCGAGCGGCTATTTCCTCGGATCGAAAGGGTGACCGAAGGAAGAGTGTCGCATTTATACTTTAGTAATATGATACGGAGCCTCGTACAGAGCACCTGTATGGACGAAAAGGTTGGCCATCCGACGCCGCTGAACTAAAATCTAGTGTTTAGCGGAGGATGGCCATACGGATCGTGCGGGAATACAATTTCGTTTGAGGCGGCGACAATCCTGGCTGCTCGCTTTCCACTTTTGAACGTTGATGACGCGAGGGCGTGCGATCGGATCCGCGTCCTCCTCCAGGGCGGAGGGAGTGAACCAGATGAGTCGTTCGAAGAGGTTAAGAGGTAGAACCACTTAACACATTCGCAACATGGTGCATAACATTTTCGTTGCCCCATAGCGGAAGGTATCCATGAGGATTTCCCTATGATAAAAAAGCCGTTTTCTTGAAAGTTCCTAAGTCGCAGCCGCAGTCGTAGCCGATTACATAAAGTTGTGCGAGGAATTTATTAATAAAATTTTTTAATTGACCATATCAATAACACTTACTTTAGTGCAAAAATTAATAACAAAAAATATTCATTCTCATCTAAAGAGACATTCTTATCTGATTCGGTAAAAAATTAAGTAGCGATTAATGTTGCGATACAGGAGAAACTGAATACTGCGAGAATATTACAAGTTGCGAGTTAAACAGTGCGAGCGTCTTGTTTTATCAAGTATTCGTAATGCTGATTGTAAAATAATTTAATCTGAAAAAAAAAAGGAATTGAATAGCATCGACCGCACATCCCTAAGGATGTAAAAAGACAAGCCATCTAAGGGTATGACTCTGACTGCGGAGTTAATACGTGGACGGCGGCAAAATAAACAAGTCCACAGTGTCGCCACCCGACAAATAACCTGCCTCACTCCAAACATGCGCGCTCCACAAAGTTACTAAGGCCCGTGCCACACCACACCACATACGATAGAGAACAATGTGTGATTTAATAAAACAGATAACACAAACGAATCACTAGATTATTTTTTTACATATTGGTACATGTTATTGGTTTTGTTGTTACATTTGTGATTTTATTTAGAAGTACCCGGATGACCGAGCTTTCCTCGGTTTTTTTTTTAAATTACATTTAGATACAAATTACATACCGATGTATATAGAAATAATAGATTTTATCACAAAACAAGGGAACTTGAAAAAAAAGGAAAAATAATCGAACCGAAGACGGGACGTAAACCAAGGAATTATGATTTCGCGACCGCTCGGCATCCACTTGAGCTATTACGATCGTTAACACGGTATCAAAATTTACCTTCTTATATTGTAGCAGTATTTTTATTGCCTGAAAACACGGACAAAAAGACATTTTCTAAAAATAAATCCTACCTAGATCGATTTATTGCCCCCAAAACTCCCTGGACACTAAATTTTATGAAAATCGTTGGAGCCGTTTCCGAGATTCCGGTCATATTATATATATAAGAATTGCTCGTTTGATAGTATAGGGTATAACACTGGTGATTTGCAAACATAAGCCTTGTTTAATGCTACGTCTTATTATTTTACAACGTGCGAGCAACAATGCAGGTCTGGGGAAGGAGACCAGTATCACTGCGACCTAAAAGATCTATTGTGATCGCTGCTATGGCTATAGTTCACTGCTAAGCCCTATGTCTTCAATGTATAGAAGGAGTTGCTTAGCCGTGAGCAATTTCACCTCGTCTGGGCGGAGTACATAGTCTCCCAGATGAGTGTTACGTTCGCGCATTAAGGGTCTGCAATCAGTTAGGATGTGCAGAGGCGTTTGCTACGTATTACGCTCTATACGAACACATTAAAACCCCTCCACCATTACTTAACAATAAGATACAATTAAAATACAATATATTAAATATAATTTAACTTTAACATATGTTAGTGAAATTTTTACGAAAACGTTAGTCTGTTGTCCGAGCATTAAACAAAGCTTGTGTTAGCAAACTACCAGCGTTTTATTCTAAATAATATTACAATCAAACAAATAATACGTATCAATATCTACAAAAATAGTCTTTTTGATAGCACAAGATTTCTTATACAACGCACATTACAACGGTGTTCGTTTGGCTCGTTCGATGTAAGGTCAAGGACATTTTCAGATTGGGAGCTGATACAAGTTTGTTCATTTGAGATTGACGACACACTATGGCCTAAATTTGGCCTTCATCATCTATTCATCATATTGCCAGGAAGGACATTTGCCGTAGTTGCTGCATTTGGTGGGCGGGTTGGTAACAGCAATTTTTTATTCTCCAGGAGTAACTGCTGCCTTTCTCTTTGTTTGTTTCGCTCTATCGCCTCGCACAACGCTCCCGGGACGACATGGGACAGTTAGTTAGTATTATTTAACCGCCATTACTTGGTAAATTTTAATCATATGACTCATAAAATAGAATACAATTTTTTTCAATATGAATGAGGAAAGAGTGACAAAGCAAATTTATATGGCAGATGTGAACGGCAGAGTCGGGAAGGGACGCCCTAGAAAAAAGTTTATCGACCAAATTGGCGATATTTTGAAAATGGGCCACGTTAAAAGTACCCTTAACAGACGAGCATGTGTGCGTAGATATATGGATGTAAAGGAGGCGAAAGAGGTATGTCAGGATCGTGCCAAATGGAAGTCCGTAGTCTCTGCCTACCCCTCTGGGTGACAGGCGTGAGTGTTTATGAATTATGAATTTTATGAATTTTTTTCAATACTAGCTGGTACCCGGCACGTTGATGCCACAGAAGAAATAATTTTGGAAATATCGTTTTAAATTTGAAAGAGTTATATTGTTTAATTGGAAATGATAATACATTGACTGAAGTTGAATGATATATAACACTCTAATTATTTTTAAAGAAGAAGGGCACTCAATAGATCAGTATGTACCATGTAGTGAACGGGTGTGCCTTGTAATGTCGGCCTATGTCTTACAGA
This sequence comes from Parnassius apollo, assembly GCA_907164705.1. Lineage (NCBI taxonomy): Eukaryota > Metazoa > Arthropoda > Insecta > Lepidoptera > Papilionidae > Parnassius > Parnassius apollo. The sequence continues at coordinate 889,644 of CAJQZP010000280.1, forward strand.
ACATCAAAACTTATTTCATTTCATTAATGAAATATCTGTTAACGCACGTACGTAGCATGACGTACCTTTAAAAAATTATACTAAGGTTTAAAACTATTAAAAGGCACAAAAAAGAAGTCTAAACAGCTACACATTCTCGTTCTCGGGGTGAAAAGGAGACAAGTTTAAAAATAAGTTATTGTTGGTTCGCGAGCCAAGGCGAGGGCGGGGGCGCAAAATAAGTAAGTCAACGGCACCCGCATTACACGACAGACAACCCGCCCGAGCCACGTTTGGAGCATGCGCGACACACTCACTGATACTACACCTGTGACACATTGCAAGCTGAAGCAAAGCTAACTTTTATGAATAGAATTCATTTAGTTAAGATTTTTTCTACAATTAGTTATTAAGATATTTTAGAGCAAACGCATTAATATAAAGATTAAGATCATAAAATGATTATTAAAGTTAGAAATAAAATTATATATTCTTAACAAAATCAAATTTGATTTGAAAATACGAAATATAAATATCATTCATTAAAAAGACAGGAATTTGTGAGACAATCGGATACGTCGTTGATTTAACAAATACTTTAACCTATTTAAAACTCGGGACTAGAATACAAATTCAGCTGACGGTATGGTGGACAAGGGCGGATGCAACTTAACAAACATTTCTAACTTGAAAGCTAACTTCAGAATGGATGAATACATTGGGGCCATTTCACAAGCAACAGACTGTCACCAACAAATACTGTAAGTAGTTTTTGGATAAAAAACTGTGCAGTCTGCGAACATGTTCAAGATCGTCCCCACCATTACATTAGATTTGATAAACCACAAATTCTCGCAAAAGAACACCGATTCCTACCAAGGATGATACGCGAGGCTATTGAAATTAAAAAACATCCAAATTTCAATAGAGAAGATGGTTGGGTGCTACCATCTGCTTGGGATCCTATAATTAACAAAATTAAACCCAAACGCAAGCATACCACTGCAAGACTTCATGATACTATAAGCTTGTTTTGCGTAAATCGGACCAAAAATTAATATTAAAAAACTGAAGGTAGCCGGACTAACTATGACATTGGGACGTCAAACATCTCAGTCCCCCCTGGGACCATGGGCGCTGTAAAGCACCCGAAACGTCGGGATAATAATAAAAATAAATTAAAGTAATTAAACGCGATAAAATCCGTAAATAATAGTTTTATTCAATAAAAAACATTAGTGTGATACTACAACATGTAAAAATACACGCGACAACATATTTGGTTATAGTGCCTACACAAACAGTAGTAAGTATTAATTAAGATGAAAAAGAGTAACACATAAGAGTTTGATGGTCGATGTGACGCGGTCTTTTTGAGAAAATAAACGAATAGACAGATGTCTGACAAATCGCTCCCCAATTCGCATGGCACAAGAGCTCGACGGTCGATGTTACAATCAAAGCAATGCAGGAACGAATTCGAATCTAGCTACGGGCAATATAATCTATTATCCATTTGTTCTTGGCTTTAACGTACCATTATTCCTGTATATGTGGTTTACAAGTGAATGAAGACATTTTAGAAGCTTAATGAAGAATATTTATCTTAACTACGACCGAATTGGATATAATATACATATTTAAGATAGACGAAATCAAATTGACCGACTAGCATACATGCGTAAATATGTGGAGAGGTGTCAGGATCTTGGTCTATCCTTCGGGTGAAGTGTATGTATTACGGTGATCGGATCGGGTGAGCGTGAGAGTGTATGTATTATTTATTTGATTTCATTACATCCTATCAAAACTCCACTATTGAACATAGGCCTTATAGAAGATGGAGGGAGGGGGGGGGGGGACTGCTATAGTTGGCATATACAAATATGGCAGGTATGACAATACGCAACAGCAGTTTTCGGTGCTGCCCATGCTCTGTTTCGATATCCTCTGTCGCATCTCACAACACCCGCAGGATTATATGAGTAGCAGATTTCATTATGTTCCCTCTATATTTAAAATGGAGAGGAGACTATCTAATATATCTATAGTAGGTAAAAGTTGCAATGCTAACTTACGTTCACATAATTATTTATCATTATCACTTATGTAGGTACTGCATGTACATTACTGCATAATTATGTATTAATATTAATATGCACATTCATATTTATTGTTATGATATAAAGAAAACTTTTAAGACAAATATATTATTTGTATGTAAAATACACCTTTTTAAGTGTACTAAATGTGTAATATAAAATAATTACTACAAGTACATAACTTAATAACGTCGTATAAAAAGCCCGTGACCAAAGTGATTATAAAAAGTAAATTAAAAAGTAACGTTACAGCTTGTATACGTCCCACAGCTGGGCACAGTCCTCGGAAGGAAGTGTCCGCCGCGCTGCCCATTGCGTGTTGGCGGACTTCAATTATCTTTGAAAACTTTTTTTATTTCTCAGACATGCGGGTTTCCTCACGATGTTTTCCTACATAGCTATACTAGAACACGTAGTAAATCAGCACTTAAAATTGCAATTACCAATGTCATTGGTGCCGTCGGGGATCGAATCCGAGTTGCTCGCGTACTGTGAAGTTTATAGTGGGCGCTCTTTCACGAGATTATAAAAGCAATAGAGTTATTATTAGTATTGGCTTTGATTCAATAGCAAAAACGCTAGCAATTTCCTTGGTAAATTCCTTTGTATATCTACAATACCATTATCCCCCACTAACCTACTTTTCAAATGTTAGCACGTTAACGTAGGCGATAGATATGTTTTCTATTATATCTATTATAATCTTTACACAAAATTTTTACTTTGGATTATAGATGATGCGTTTTAGAACCACTAATTTCACAAAAGGACTCCTTCTCCTTCTAAGTTGGTAGGTAGATAGGTAGCACCCACGTGTACTTGTTTCTGTCGTCAAGCAACAGTGCCTGCACAGCTGTGTTCCGTTTTTTATATAGAAAAAGGGTGACAAACGAGTACACAGTTCACGTGATGGTAAGTGGATTCTGTGACCCATAGATATATACATTCATCCTCAATTAAGACTGAAACTGCAGATACGACGCCTGCCGCGATGGAATGCCTTGTTTACAATAAAAAGGGTCTCCGGTTCTCTACACTCACCATACGAAACACAGCAGAATTAAACTGCTATTTTACGCTGGTATTCTGTAAGGGCGTGGTCCTACCGCGGTCGAACCGACCCATAAGTGCTATAACCACAACATAACTGCAGCGTAACTCTACCACGCAGTAATCAATGCAGTTTTTGCGGATGCGAATATGGTGCAAGAGGCGAAAAGAACTTGAGCGAGGGCTAGCGAATGGTACGCGTTAAGCGTGTAAATGATACATTACAATATATGAATATTATAAAATTACAAATAAAAAGATTTGTGATTTTGATATTTACTTTAAGAAATAATATTTATTAAACTAAAAATACCAGCAATGCTATTAACATTACAAATATTCCCTTTAACCACTCCTGGTACGCTAATGGTATATTCGAACCTAAGATCTTTTTTTGAGTTCGCGGTCCTTACCCTGGCCATTATTCCATTGTCGCTTAAATCCTATACTAAATAAAATCTCTTTCATTAATGATTTTCATTATTCATGTTGATAAATCTTCTGATAACTTTAATTTTCCATTTGCATCCGTGGCGTGGATGTAAAGCCTCAAGAAATTCGCATCCGCGAATATAAAAAATTCTCCACCTGCAACATCCCAGTTGTAAATTAAGCGACGGTAGCCTAATGGCAGGGCGCGTACCACGAACTCAAAAAGGTCCTGGGTTCGAATCCACCATTCGACTACTGGCGTGAACCACTCGTAACACAAGCAATTTAAGCTTACCACGAGTGGTTAAGGAGAATATTAGTAATGTTTATAGCATTGATAATATTCTTTAAAAAAAATATAAACTGTATAATTACAAAACCATGTTTGCTCTTGCAATACGCGGAGAATGATAATCAAATGAAGATAATGTAGATATTTGTAGCTACTAAAGCTGCATCAATTTTAAATTTTGTTTTTTGATTCTTACCAACGTAAGGTATATTATCAAAACAATTGAAAACTAGCCTACGCATAAAAAAAACTTTCGCCGTCCGACACAAACGGGACATGGGGGTAAAGTCCCGGAGTTTTAAAGCAACACAAAGGCAAAAACTCGCGGCGTATCGCCAACATCGCTGCGCGAGGGCCCTCCGTTGCATTGTGGGGACAAAGGGTGCTCTGGCTAGACACTGGCTAGAATATATCGATATTTATATTAGATATACTTCGAAAATCTTTTGAGATATTTTGTCTACTTATTTAAGACTAAATTATGTTAAATAAAGAAAAGAAGTTAGGAAAAATAATGCGACCTTTAAAACCGAGAACTGTGTCACAGGGCGGTACCGGCACGGCTACCTGTTATAAAATTCCGAGCAGGACATACATGCATTCAGGCGACGCGACCTTAAAGCACCCATAGTATCAAATTGTACACTAGTACAGCGCCTTTGCCTACGATACACTGTGCATTGTAAAGACGCTATATACTTTAGTGCTTAACGCCTAGCTCAGATTTCACCATATTAGTATCACACAGCTGTGTCCTACGTTTAAAAACACGTAGGAACCAGTAAACCATCATTGCGATGTGGCGATGCAATCCATCGTATGTACGAGTAGTAAATACAATAAGTATAAATGTTTTAAAGTTGCCGTGCGCATTTAAATAAAAGCAATTAAATTTTCGGAGTCTCTCGCACTAACCTACTTAGGATAAGAGTAATTTTCATTCAACAAAGATTACAATACTTATTCATGGTCATATACAAGTGACTGACAAGTGGTGTCAGGCAAAAAGCTACATTCCTATGAAGAACTAGCAAAAAACCAAGCGGAAGATGTAATATATGTCTCACTTCAACCCTAATAAGGCGATGAGAAAGTATATAAACGTAACAACTATCGACTCGATAAATGCGCATGTCACCGCACTAGAAGCACGTGAGCAGGCTCACTGCACGCTCGAGTGGCGCCACAATGCGACTTTTAGCGATACGGCCGAGCGGACGGAGCGAGCCAATTAGGCGACAGCTTCTTGACAACCTGTTAAGCTCCAATGACTAATCGTGGTAGGAGAACTTTGCGTTCAAAATGTTTCCTCTACCGGTAAATATCATTGGACTAAACATTTAAAACTAAAATAAATGACACATGTGTACATCTGTATATTTTATCTTATATTCATGTTATTCAACATCTCATACGGGTTAATGAAGATTTTTTTCACAGAATAAGGGTGACAAACGAGCACATAGGTTACACATGATTAGTGGATACTGTGGTCCATAGACATCCACATTTATCCTTGATTTAGAATTAATATGCAGATGCATTGTTACCCCTGAGGTCTGAGACGGAATGCCTCGTTATCCAGTAAAAAGGTTCTCCGGTTCTCTACACTCTACAGTCACCATACGAAACACAGCAGCCTTAAGTTGCTATTTTAGGCTGGTATTTTGTGAGAGCGTGGTCCTTCCCCGATCGAGCCAAACCATTTTGCTCGGTACACCATAATATATCTGCAGTATGGCTTTTTAATCTGGCTAATAAACTTTGTTTCTTATCTCAAATATACATATTATGATTTCTTCAAAAAAAAAAACAACTCGACTTTTGGTGTCAGTAACATTTGACAAAGAATGGATTAAATCGGCTTTTAATTTATTTTGTCTGAGCTTTTAATAACATTTAACCGAATGACGAACTTCTCAAGAATGTTCAGCAATAAATATCGAATACTAAATAAATAGATTTAATATATTAAAATTGACGGTATATGAAGTAAACCGAAGATAACTCCGTAAGCTCCCCAGGGACAAAGGAAGTAGATAGGAAGTAAAGCGAGCAAAATACACAATAAGGCAAAGTTTCCCAAGCGATATAAGAGCATCGGTCCCACGTCGGGAGCCACAGTTTCAGAACAATCCCGATGCTGACTTCCGATGCTACCGGGTCGGCGCAGCAGTGTTTACGAGTGTTCAAAACGAGGCAAGTACTAGTACAAGTATATATATATATATATATATATATATATATATATATATATATATATATATATATACCAATCGCTTATTATTTAATGTAAAGCTGGAAACAATATACTTGGCGATTAGTAGAAAAGAAATAATATCAAAAATATAATAGACTTCAAAATACTTAAACTAGTGGTTGTTATGTGCATGTGAATAGGTACTGCGAATATATATTATTACTTAGATAGCAAAATCGGTAAACAAATTTTATAAATAAAGAAAATACAGACCACCTTCTAATTTTTTCCGAAAGAAGCAAAATATTTTAATGATCTTTAACAAATACAGATTATTTACAATAATAAAAATTAAAACTATACAAGTGACACACACTAGGCTATAAATTAAAAAAAACTTTTAGGACAGTCCAACGAAAGAACAAGCGGATTTGTTCAAGTTAATCGTTTGCTTACAACGGGTCATCAAGTGCCAAGTGCTTGAAAGTACCGCCGCGTCAGTGATACGCGAGAGGGGTGGTATTCGCTCGAAGTAAGCGGCAAGTGAATTAGCTACGGGAGCGCTACTACCAACTTTCAACGACCATCTACCCGTAATATCGCAAGCGAGAACTCTTACCTAGTTTAAAATATAAAACCATTGTTTGTTGGGAGCCACTATAAATTTTATAATGCCTAGCAACTCCAATTAGTAGCACATTTTAACTTTTTAAAACTATTAAAAGGCAAGAAGTCTCCAATACTTAGGTTTCGTAGTGACCTAGAGCTGGCCGTTGCGTGGTAGAAATGGAAATGGAGAAAGTGGAACCAGAGTTAGTAGTAGAACCAAGACGAAGTGGCAATAACACGGCCACATAATGGAGTAGACAGAGTAACGACTAGTTAAGACATGCAGGAAGTCAATGGATGCAAGTGGCATGCAGTTTGAATGATGCATATCAAATTGTTTTCAATTTGAAAACCTTCACAGATATTTATCTGTGTTAAGTTCATAGTTATGACTCCACAACGTGTACATCTGTGTCATGTAAGAGTGGATCGATGAGAGCTGTGTACCGTGTCGATGTGGTGTCTAGTTGATTGTTTGTTGAAGTGTGTTCTAACTCAAAAGCTTAAGACGACACATCGAAAATGAACGTTTAAAATGGTTCCGGGCTATCACCGGACTGCTCCGAGTGAATACATAATTTCTATTAAGGTCTAAAATTTCGTAACGCACGTGACGATTAAGGCCGCTTAGAAATTATCAGAATCTTAAAATAGTTTTAATAAATTATAAATTTAAGTAATCAAAATAATGAGCAAGTAAATTACGAATATCTATGTTGTGAATATATTTGAGTGATTCCTTGAGGCATATAGATTAAGTAATTTCGTTGTAATTTCAACTGTAGTGATTTTTAGGAGTTTTCGCAAATAATTATGATCGAGTCAAAATTATAAAATCGTGTTTTTAAACAAGCGAATTCAAGATAATACATGAATTTACCTACATCAAAATTCCAGTTTCGTTAGTGGTGTGATAGTCCTTATACTATTCGATGAAAGGAGGTGCATTTTTTTATAGGAGAGCGGGCATACGAGCATACGGCTCACCTGATGTAAGTGTAAGTGATTACCGTCGCCCATGAACAACTGCAACACCAGAGGAAGTGTAGATGCGTTGCCGGCCTTTTAAAAAGGAATTGGCTCTTTTATTGAAGGTCCCTAAGTCGTATCGGTCCGGAAAAATCTTCGGCGGTAGTTGATTCCACAAGGAAGTTAAGCGAGGAAGAAAACTTCTCTTAAATCGCACAGTGGTGGACCGCCAGTCATCCAAATGGAATGGATGGTATCGCAAGTTTTGTTGCGATGCGTGATAGTGAAATTGTGCGGCTGGAATTAGTCCGAACAATTCCCCACAGCACTCCCCGTGTTAGATGCGATAAAATACGTAAAGAGATGCAACATTTCTTCGCAGTGCCAGTGTGTAAAGCCGATCGGAAAGAGCTCGGTCGCCAACGTTTCGAACTGCTATGCGCTGGATGCGATCAAATGGAAGGAGCTGGCACTAGGGAGCCCCCGTCCAGATATAGGAACAGTATTCCATGTGCGACCGAACCTGCGCCTTGTAAAGTTGCAGGCGGTGCGCCGGCATGAAATACTGTCCCGCTCTCTGCTGAGTACGCCAACCTTTTTAGAGGCCAATTTGACCTTCTCTTCCACGTGACCATAAAACTGAACGTCACTCGATATGTCGACGCCGAGGATTCCGATACTGGCTGAGGCAACATGGGGATAAAGGGGAACTTTGAAACTGAGGAGATACGACGAAGGGGTTCTTTTTAGCGGTAAACGCGCAAATTTGTGTCTTCTGAGGATTAAACTGGACTAGATTTAGTCGCCCCCAGTCCGAGATTTTGTTCAACAAAGTCTCGACTTCAGACACAAATTTGTCCTGATACTCGGCAACGGTTTCCCGAGAAATATTGGCACGGCCGATGTATAAAGCATCACCAGTGCCGTCGCCTGCAAAGCAATGAATATTACCGGTTTGCAGCATGTCATTAATATGCATAATAAACAGCGTTGGTGATAACACGCAGCCTTGTGGAACACCAGCGTTAATAGGCTTCTAATCGGAGCCTGCACCGTTTACTACGACCTTGATGCTCCAATCAGCAAAAAAAACTGGTGATCCAATTGCGCAATTTCTCGGGAAGCCCATAGAAAAGAAGCTTCGTAAGAAGCGCTTTGTGCCAAATCCGATCGAAGGCCTTCGCTATATCCAGACTAACGGCCAACACCTCCCCCTTGGACTCTACTGCGTCATTTAGAGTTAAGTAACCCAGAAGATCACCAGCCGAGCGACCGCGACGGAAACCGTACTGGCGGCCACTAATCAGCTGGTGACCCTGCGTTGGGTAAACAGCACATCCTGCTGGAACAGCACATCCTGGAGCACTCACACTGCGGGATGGTCGGCGGTGTGTTCTTCCAGTCATCAAGAGTCAATTTGGACGCAAAGACAGAGCCCAGTAGATCGACTTTTTCCTTTGCGGCATGGGCCAGTGAGTCGTCTTCCCTGTGCAGAGATAGGAGAGTTGGCTGAAAGAAGTTCCCTTGGACAGCCTTGGCGAGAGACCAGAATGCACGAGTTCCCGAAGGAAGACGAACTAGTTTCTCGCCAATTCTGCCGATATGCTCTGACTATGCCTTGACAATGACACCTTTGAAGAACCTGGAAGCAGAATTATACTTCTAAAATAAATTCATTTTTCGCGGTGTCACCTTAACAGTACATTATTTAATATAGAATTTGAATTAAGTTTATACTTTGTTTAGGGTGGATCTATTGACTGTACAGTGCAGATGTTTTAACGAATATTACTTACTTACTTAATGAAACTGTTATATGTAAAGTTTTAAAAAATACTGTAATCCCATCTTAAGAAGACTGATTGGTAATTTTAGTATCTAAGATTCCCGTCATTAGTAAGTCTACCAGCTTTTTTAATATTTGTTATTTCGCCAACTGACAAAAAATTTTCTGTTATCTCCATCGGATTAGTCCATAGCCTAGCATAAGCACTTCACTTGGTGGGTAAAAGGGTTCGTTCATTCTTCAACCTATCCACATAGTCCTGTGCTACGTTACCCAGAAACCTAATATTTGTACATTTATGTGAAACACTTATTGCTGTTCTAATATATAGAGCTAAACCGTAAACCGAGGATTTCAAACTTGATTGCCTACACCACACTTCAAATAATACAAATTAGCGTGGGCGAAAATCCACGCAATTAATAACGCGTATAGCGGCAAATATAGCAGCGACGCAATAGAATTTACTACAATTTGTTGAATTTCCTTCAACAAAAGATCCTTAAACGTGGCACAGCCGCGCTACAGCTATATTATGGTTGTAGCACGAATGGGTCGGCTCGACCGGAGCAGTACTATGTTCTCACATAATACCAGCTTAAAATAACAGCGCAATGCTGCTGTGTTTCGTGTGGTAAGTGTAGAGAACTGGAGACACTTTTTACTGTAAATGAGGCATTCCTCCAGAAACCTCAGAGGTGACAACGCATTTTGGGTTATTCGGCGATGACAGAAAGAGATGTCTTCTACGTATGAGGCTGCTTACCATCACCGATCTAGGTGTTTTACATCTGATAATTTGTTACATGAAATCGAGAAATTTAACAAATGTTAAGACAAAAACAAAAGCTGTACACAGCACAATCCTATTTGGATTCACAATACTTCAGAACGTTAACGGCACCGGAAAACGTGAACGGGGACATCGCAATATGCCGTAATACTCTTTGGTATTCGAAACAGTGTAGCGACTCGAGTCAGGAGCTTAAGCGGAATGTAAAGTGGTTGTTTTTTAAAAAAAACAACATAATGTAAACATTCTAGTGACTATTGCATTTAATTTAAATAACATAGTTTTATTTGTCAGAACATAAATATCCTTTTTTTTTAATCTTCTATCCACATAATATTTGGAAATCATAAGGCATCGTACTGTAGAATGTTAACACAATCATAATATATTCATTACAGCCTACCACAGTCTGTTGCGGAACAATGGTTTCTTTATAGATCGCCTCATAAGGAGGATACCTGCTACAGTTCGCATGTTTTGCAGTAGTTGTTATTAGAAAACCCAATCTCCTGTCCACCTGCTTTCTTTCTCTTTGTCGTATCCTGCGATACCCACGGGCGATATGGGGTAGTGTACCTGAGATCGATTAATCGAAGAATCGATTTTTTATGCCAAAACGATTGAATTTATCGGTATATAATACTGAATCGATCCAGTAAATTAATATTTCACCCTAGAAAATCGAGATCGAATCTTTTTCTGTTTTCATAAGAACTGTAAAATGATTTACAATTAGTTGAATGTACCTACTCACACCCGTACAGTGGCGAAGCTAGAGCTCCAAGCTAGGGCAAGCCCAAGATATAAATTGATAAAAATATAGATTGTTGTTTTTAGCAGTTTTATAAAAATACACCAATCTTGATCTGTCTCAGCGCTTCAGTTTCATATTCAGTGCTGTCAAGGACGTGTTTAACAAAGCACACAGAAGGCATACCACTGCTAGATAGATTGTATTACATATCAGCAATTGCATAGCTTCGGTGGCTTTGAAGAAAGCAGTTTGGGTTTGTTTAAGCGAAAGAAAAAAAAATATTTACATCCAATACAATACATGAACAAAAGTAAAACACGAACAAAGTACAAACTATTTACAAATTTAAAAAAAAAACAAAAACAAATTATTTACATTCTAATGGATAAGAGATAAGATAAGATAAGTGGAATCGTCTTGCTTTCTTATGGAAAGATTTAATTACGTCCACGTAAAATATTGGTGAACATTTTAATTGTACCAATAACTGTTTTTAATTGCGATAATTGATAAGTCTGAAATACACTCTTAACCTTATGTATTATCTCAACAAAGTTTAAAGATTTCCTCTCCGATTATCACTTTAACACACCTCAATTCATCACAAGGAACACTATTATCCTCCATTTTCCTTAAAAATCTTTAAAAAAGCATAAATTTTGAACTCGTAATATTAAATCGCTTAAGATAAGCACACAGAGTAAATAAACATTGAAACGTGAAATGAACTTGCAAACGTATTGCCCGCGCGCCTCCGTTTTTAACAAATTTATTTCCAAAAGCCTGGCTTTAAATCTCTATACTAATTGCTATATTTTGCCATAGGTTAGAAAGAGAGCGATCGTCTTCTCGAAAGCCCCGTAAAAAGCCCACGCGAGCGAGGGAGACAACTATTAGCTCTAAACTCATTTTTTATGACAGCAGCAGTATCGCTAAGGCAATACGAGGTCATCGGTCGACATGTGTCGAACAGTGGAGTGCGCGGGATATTTGAAATAGCTTGAAACATATTACGAGTTATTTTATTAGTTGATATTATTGATTGATATTATTGATTGATTCAGGTTTAATAAGGCAAGCCCGGCTTTTCGGCTTTAATGGAAGCTTCGCCACTGCACTCGTAAAGAATGACAAGAAATAAAAAATAACTTAAAGAAATAAAAAATAACTTAAGTGTGTAATCTGTACTTTTTTATATATTTTGATATCATAAACAATCCGCTTCCCGCTAACACTCATAACACTCATCCTCTGCCCGCCGCAAATGGCTTTCCAATAATCCCGAGCGCCGAATACGCCGTCAACGCGGATTCACGGGCGGGCAAACACCCCCATTTCCTTTCCCTTCTCGTCGTCGAACGCGTCGAGAATTTATTGACGCTTCAGTGGCATGTGAGCACTCCGCGTCGACAAAGTTTCCTTCGATAAGACAGAGTTCGCAGACGCACAGTTAGCGAGAAATAGGTGACAGGGGAAACGTAAGGAGATCGCTTATCGTTGACATCCCATTAGGAGATATTTCTCGGTGGTGTGGGAGAGTTGCGAAGATATATGATAAAGCCATTGTATACTAAGGAATCGGCAGTATTAGGGAGGAGGATATTCGATAAGTATTTGCTTTGATACGAAATTGAATACATGAACTCGTTCTATAAATCTTGTTTGCCTTACGAAAAGCATCGTGGGGAAACCTGCATGTCTCAAAACACAAAAATATTTCGGAGACATGTGAAGTCCCCCAACACGCATCGGGGCAGCGAGGCAGACCAATACTTGTTCTAGAAAACTGTCATAAATGGGAGCAAAGTGTAGTGGAGGTGTAAGAATATCATCTACTCAATATTATCCCGTGGGTGTCGTAAGAGGCGACAGGGAAAACTAAAGCAGAAGATGGGAGGCAGCAGCATCTTATAGCATTATTTTTACTCGCCTGCTAATCATGGCAACTGTGGTAAAATCCTTCCTATAAGGCAAATTATGAAAGAGGCATATGTTCCGCAGTGGACTTTTATAGGTTGTAATGGATAGCAGGTAGATAGAAATGAGAGGAGGCCTGAAGCATATAGACTATGTATAGCTTTACTTTCTCTAAATCAGCCAGCTGCTCGAGAAGTATCTCTTCTATTGGAAAGTATTCCGAAATCATTACGGATGGGAGACTGACGACACTGAAACTTGTAGCCTAACAAGGTTCGATTGTTACACGAATAAGCTATAACAGCAGTAAACAAAACCCTCTCGTCTAAAACAGGCCGCTTGTTTTTAAACCGGCCCCAAAACAGAAATAAAAGATTTTAGGAACTCCTACAGAATGATAATGCTATATATGTATATATTGTAGTTAGAATTAATTTTTGTTAAAGATTAGATAAAATGATGTTTATTTCCATTAAAATCACGGTACGCCCTTGTAGGCTAAGACTATTTTAAATCTTAGTCCTCATAGGTACCTGTAGCATTTTTGTTCTCATAGACGGTTCGTACATTTGCCACTTTATTAAAGATTGTTAAACAACTGGTGGTCAAAATTTTAAATATTATAATTTTCAAAATCAAATTCATAAGCTTCACTATATATTCATGGAGTTTCAGAACTTTAATATTTTAAATCGAGAGTAGTTGGGAAGCCTATGCAATAAAAATTAGCATTTTTTGATATTACATTGGCGAAAAAGCTTACAGTCTACCTGAAGTGGCTACTGTTGCCACTCAACGGTTGCAATAAACTTACGCTACGTGCTATTTTGTTATGTACTAACAGTTGCATTACTTGATAAACAACTTTAATTATCTGTGAATCTGGTTGAAATATAGTTATAGCACAATTAACAAAGTATAATTTTTCTGAAAAATAGTCAGCAAATATGTTAACAAGCTGTGAAAATATTGTTATATGTAAATACACTATAACTGATAAACTCTTGTACACGGTACAGCCACGCTGCAGCTATTTTATGGTTGTATCACGAATGGGTCGGCACGACCGGGGAGGACAACGTTCTCACAGAATACCAGCGTAAAATAGCAGCTCAATGCTGCTGTGTTTCCTATGGTGAGTGTAGAGAACCGGAGGAGAGCCTTTTTACTGTAATAGCGATACTCCATCTTAGTCTTCAGAGGCGACAACGCATCTGCATATCGGTTCTAAATTGAGGATAGAGGTAGATGTCTATGGGCCACAGCATCCACTTATCACCAGGTAGACGGTGTACTCGTTTTCCGCCTTTATTCTATAAAAAATAAACCTTTCTACAGTTATCATTTTAAATATGTCAAAATGTGAAACTTCATGAGTCGGGATGCAAATGCACTGTGCGGCGTGTGTGTCTGCTCGTCAAATAACAAAACGACGCAACAAACTGTGAAGCAAATCAATTCCGTTATCAGACGGGGCTGTGGGAGGCAGGCGCGGTGGATAGGGATGAGAGTACTGTGGTCTAAGTGAAAAGCAGAAGTGATTGTTTATTTTAACTCTCCGTTATTTTTAGGTCTCCGATTAAAAAATCCGAAATAAAGAGCCTTCTTGATAATATCAAATACTAAGGATCGCCTTCGTATTCGATATTGGCACCTCGTTGGTCTAGTGGTTGCGGCTGCTCATCGTGAGGTCCTGAGTTCGAATCCCAGGTGGGACAAAATCAGTTATTAGGTTTACTGTTAAGAAATTCTCAGTAGTAGCCGGAGTTCCGGTAGCTGGCGGTGTTTTCACCCCCACGCCTCGAAAGCCCGTAAAAGCCGTAGGTCCTTCGCCTGATCCTCTCTCTCGGGTGGTGGTTTAGGATTACGGTACCACTGGACTAAGAGTGATGGAATAGTAAATTCAGCTTTACTTGTACACTATAATCCTGTCCTGAGTAGATTGGCCATACTCCGTTTTTGACGTGGTAGAGCCATAGTAACTAACTGTTGCACGAATGGGTCGGCTCGACCGGGGAAGGACCACGCTCTCACAGGATACCAGCGTAAAATAGCAGTTCTACGCTGTTGTGTTTTAGTATGGTTAGTGTAAAGAACCGGAGACCCTTATTACTGGAAATGAGGCATTCCATGTTAGTCCTCACGGGTGATAACGCATCTGCATTTAATTCGTAGTCGAGGATGGATGTGGATGTCTATGGGCCACAGCAACAACTTAACATCAGGTGGACTGTGTGCTCGTTTGTCACGCTTATCCTATAAAATAAGAACAAGATTGGCCGCCGTGACCGATATTCGGTCTGGAGGACATTATTAATAAGAATTTCTTGGAGGTGTAACTTGACAACATGATGTTATAATTTATCAAGTATAATCTCTTAGTAGAAATAGATTAAGTTCTCATGATTGATTTGTTGATTATACACAGTTTCAGTTTTGCGTCTTTTCGTTTTTGAATTTTAGAATGAGCGAGCGCTGGCTGTGTTCGCGCACACGTTCCTAGCACTTCATTTATTTACTTTACAGGTTCTAGTTGTGATCTTGGAAAAACTTCTTGAAAATGTATGAAATTCTTTTTTTGATTCGCAATAATCCCAAATGAACTAACAAAGATATTCTAATCAAAATCCCTTCTCGTGAAACAAATCGCTACATTCTTATATTTTACACCAGCGTTAAACAATCTACTCGAAATACCAATATGTTGTGATATCCCCAGTCTCCGGCTCATCATTCCGATCTCATCAGAAGCGAAACGTTCTAAAGGTCATACGCTAGCTACGCGAAAACAAACTGTTAAGCGAAAGCAACTAAAAACAATATACTATGCATTGAATTTCTTATAGGAAGCACTCTAGCTTAATACGGGAGGAACAGCGATAAACTATATAATTTAGTGCGGTAGCCTTTGTTCCGCTCTCGTTAAATTAACTGTAATCAGTGCTTTGTACGCATTTTCCAATTAAACTATATTTGGGGAAGCTGGAATTAAAAAAACATTGACGTTGGTTTGGATAGCGAAACGACCTGTTTTGTTTTAGAACTGAGATTATGTCGGGCACAAATTTAGATATGTGGATTTTTGTGTAACATACGATCTAAAGCGATTAAGTGCAAGAATGGAAACTAGGATTTTTGTTAGAAACTCACTTCACAGGCCCACTTTAACTGAAAATATTTTATAAGAAAAGAGTTAATGATCTTTACATTTTAATATTTCATATCACTAGTCACTACTCCCAGTTTTTCCTAGTTTTTTAAGTACAATACTATTTGTGGAACAGAAAGAATGATAATCGTATATCTCAGACACGCATTAATATTTAAAACAGTTTCTTGTAACAAGTACTTTGTGCTGTAATAAAAAAAACATGTGTGCAATTCACACGCGGTACAAGTGAAACCTACAGAAAAGGAGGCCGAAATAATTTGGAACACTGTGTACTGTATCCTATCTCATTAGCTTTCGCAGGCTAAATCCTAAGTATTAGTACATGTTTGTTTCTGTTTAGTGTAGATTTTTCGTTTCATCGAGTTCAAATAACGTTTCTAAACAAGTGTTTCATTCAATGATAAACAACACACAGCTAACATCATGATGTCACGTCACTTACCTTGATCTAGTTTCTCCATCTTTGTGGACGCCAGTCTTCTGTCGGGCAACGTTGTCGTTTGCTTTGGGCTATTCCGCTTTGATGAACTCCGCGACACCACCAGGGATTGAGGGATCTAAGAAAAATATTACTTGTCAAGTCTCATTCCTTTTTATTGAGGATGTGTACACATGTCAATAGATGCAAATCCTTAATAAATATGTACGTGGTAATTTGTATATATCCACTGTCGAAATTAATTAAGATAATTAAACTTTCTACAATATAATTATTTAAATGTTTCATTAAAGCAACGGCAACTGAAACCTGGTGGTTTCTATATTAAAACGGATTTTCTGTGTGATTGTTAAGCAATAAAGCAATGAGTTTAAAGGTAACTGCATACAGGACGGACGTGCACGTGACGGAGAACACGGACGGGAAATGTGACAGTAACTCGAAACTAACGTGTTAGTGTTGTGAAAGACGGATTTTTCATTTGAAGAATTGGCGTTAATTGCTATTGCTTTAGATGTTGCACAAGCTACAACCGTCAAGAGTAAAAGGAGATTTTCTGTACATCCTACGTGGCAGAGAAGAGAACAAGGAGAACGGGTCGTGGCACGCGCCGGGCGGGCCGGGGTGAATATCTTTGCCGACGATATTTTTCCCGTCCCGTTCATGCCACGTGCCCGTTCCGTGCGTAACATTCGTAACGTATGCATTACGTACATTTACCTTGAAACGATATTTCGAAAATTTTACGTCCCGCTCCGCTCGGAATAAAACATGTTACGTATGCAGCGACCTTAATTTGGTCCTCCGGGGCGTATTTGTATATACAGAATTGGATGGACATTTGCCGTGTGATGGTAGCGTAAAGGAACCCCATCATTTAAATTTTCCTTTGAATGTTATAGTTTGCGAAACATGACGGTAAACAATATCGTTTAAGCTCGACGTAAAACACTCGGACCGACGACGGACAGCAGCGACAAAGCTTTGAGACGTTTGGCACTATCTCTACAACGTGCAGCCTGTGTCTAGCAGTGCGCTATACGGGCTGACGATTATTTTCATTCTAAACAGCATTTTAAAAGTTCATTGATAGACATACGCATTCTCCATAGGGGGATTGTGACATAGTTGTTCGCTTGGCAAGCGGATTGGCTACCGAAATGTTTCATTATTTTCAGCTGTTATTGGCAAGATGCCGTTGATTGTTTCATCTCACTCTGTCGCATCTTACGGCACCCGTGGCACGATGAATATCTATATCTCTAAGTCTATATGAACAAATGATGACGAAGAACAACTATTGCTTGGTTCAAAAAGTGTCATAAGTAAGATGGTTAGTAGTATCTTCGAGATGGCCGCTCGTAGTTTAGCTGCTGCAGCCAGTTGTACT
Organism: Parnassius apollo; assembly: GCA_907164705.1. NCBI lineage: Eukaryota > Metazoa > Arthropoda > Insecta > Lepidoptera > Papilionidae > Parnassius > Parnassius apollo. Next base: position 907,528 of record CAJQZP010000280.1, read on the forward strand.
GCGCTCATCCACAGGGGTGCGCAAGCTGCGTGCTCACCAGCCACCACCCCCCACTCACCAGTTTGTCGGAGCGGTCTCCGGAGGGCAGGCGCGCGATGGTGACGTCAGCGCTGTCCTCGGGCGGCGGCGGCTGCTGCAGCCAGTTGTACTCGCGCTTGTCCACCGGCACGCCGCGCCGCTCATAGTCCTGCGCCTGCGTCCTGACCAACCACCCCACGTTACTACCCACTCCATTTCTTTTTAGAGGGGGATGACACACGAGTTCATAGTCCACATGATGGTAAGTGGTTACTGTGCCCCATAGACATCTACATCTTCGATTAAAAACAAAAATGCAGATGCATTCTCACTGCTGAAGACTAATATAAAATGAGTTTTATCCAGAGAAAAGTGTCTGGCTCCCTACACAAACCATACGAAACAAGTAATACTGCTGTGTTTCTGCTGCTGCTGATTTACGCTCGTAATGTGTTAACGTTACGTTGTGAGAGAGAACGCAATCCTTTATACCAGTCGAGCCAACCCATTTGTGCTATAACTATAAAACTATAATGCAGCATAGCGTAAATCTTGCAGTACGAGATCAATCTAAGTTTGACCGGCAAAAATTCATATGTTTATTGAAATTTTAAGTGCTAATTGGCCATGTGCTCAGCAATGATAAAAAACATCGTAAGGAAACCTGCATGTCTGAGGTATTAAATATTCTAAGGACATATCAAGCACGCCAATACGCCTTAGAGCAAAATGGCGGACTAATATATACTCCATAATTCTCTCAGAAATGAAAATAGATCTGTGTCCAATGGGACGTATAGTGAGCGTGCTTTACCTTTTTTAAACATACTAAAAATTAAATTTACCAAATTCAACCATAGTAAATCCAAATCACTTCTAGGAATTTTAAAAGAAAGATGATCACAGATATTGTTAACTATGAGAACAAAGACGGAAATATGTGATAATCATCGTTTGTAATTATATGTCCCTCTTACCCTTCAAAGCGCAACAGGACAGAAAACGCATTGTATGACGTGAAAAACAAGATTAAGAGGGCATATGCGTTTCGCGTCGAAAACTACATGTTTTATAGTTTTTCCAAAGGCGATATCGTAACGACGTGAGGAGATTATTTGCTGAAAATTAGGGCTTTAGAAAGATGAAGTCTTTATTTAGTACATAGCAATGCAAATTTTCAATGACAGTTTTTTAGGGCGAAGACAATCCCTTCACAGTGTTTTACGAAAATATGCATCAGAGTTATCTTTCAGGTTGAATACAACCATTATTATAAGCTAAAATCTCTATTTTAAGCGTTATTATAATGGAATATATAGTCTTTTAGTGTATAGCAAAACCTAAATTACGAAAATATTTCGATTTCATATTATAAAATAATATTATAAAATCACCAAAACTGTCTACTTCAATGTAATTTTTTCCATGTATTTGCTTATAAACATAACTATTTTAATTATTTTATCAAAATACATCTAATATTAAATATCCAAAAAAATTTTTAGCACGTTTTATTTTGTCAATTATTTTATATAATTATTTTAAAAATACTATAAAATATCATGCGCAGACGCCGTTCGATTCAGTACGCTCCGGGTAATCCCAACGACAGGACGTATTAACCCCGACACCGCGCGATCGCGTTGATACACCGATAGGGCTATACTACACCATACTATAACTAGATACCTATAGCACCATCGAGCATTTTAAACGATTGACACTTTTATAAGCGATATTTTTGGTAGTAAGTAATTTTGAAATACGTTTATGATTGTAATATTTAAATATTAAATGATGTAATGGTGGCAAATTTTCATTTCATACATATTTTTTTAGAAATTAATAATGAACGTAAGCAATTCGGATCAAGTAAAAATACAAAATCGTTGGCTTTCACCTTTGGCTCCGTGGCGGAGTGACTTGGAAATGATTTTGTAGCGCTGAGCGCCGCAGTTTCGAATCCCACATGTAACAAAAATTTGTATTACCTACAAATAATTGTTCCAGGTCTGGATGTTTGTCCTTGTGAAATTAATGTATTTAAACTGCCCCAACGATGTACTTAGGAAAAATTCCTAGTGTGCAGATAACGTTATGATTAAAGAAAGACATGCCATCAAAATCATAACTTGTAAAACAAGTCTCTCAATGATGATACGGCGGTGCCGCTGTTTTGCTCGACTTGGCTAGGGGCACTACCGTGCCCCCAGATATAAAACATATGAGCCGTGCTTGAGTTGAGTAGCTCAAGGGCGTAGTGCTCGCCGTAAACGCGAACAATCCGGGCTCGATCCCCGCTAGTGTTGCCAGGTGTCCCGATTTTCAAGGGTCTAGTGACACGTCCCGATTCACCCTTGATCGGGACGCCAAATGTCCCGATTTTCACTAATCTTCTTATTCTATACTTTAATCCATAATTTTGATAGCAAAAATGATTATATCTGTTAGATACTACCACATTAAAGAAAAATTCAGGGACTGCAAAAAAAAACAAATAGTTCAAAAATGTTTTAATTTTCCTAAAATGAAAAAAATTAAGTTTTTACGATGTTTGGATGAAAACTTATTCGTTTATGACATCAGACCCGAATAATAATTATAAAGCACAAAAATAAAGTAAAGTTACAGTCACAATTTCTCGCATTACTCGCATACTGTGATATTTACAGTTAGCGTTGACCATCTGAGCTACAACGGCTCTCAATAAAGCACAAAAAGGCTACAAAGAACCTATATTTTGTAGTCATTGTAGTTGTCCGGGTATGAAAACCAAATCCCCGATTATTTTTACCTTCCGTCCCGAAATTTTACTTGCTAGACCTGGCAACACTAATCCCCGCCGACACTAATGAAATTGTTAGTTTGATGAATTATGTTTACATTATGAAACAGAATAAAAGTTTATCAAATGATATATATTTTATACAATACATATTTTTCAATTAGAACATATACATATTATAATATACTCAATAGGGTGAAAATGTAAAGCCGACTTCAATTTACTAAAAGAATAAAACAATTGTCACATATTAGCCTCCGATTTCTATACACTATATAAGCCATTATATGGAAATTATTTTTTTATTATTTTAGTTCCAACAGTATCAAAGACAGGTATATAATCAAAGATCAAAGTGATTCGTAGTCGTCGTTAGGCAACTATTATAGCCTCACGCTCGCACTGACACGCACACAGAGATAACATTGTACTGTGCGTCAATATTACGCCGATCCAAAGCGATCGCGTAGATTTCGACTTGGACATATTTTAATATGCGCTCTTAAAATCATCCGCGTACGACTGCGTGAAAATTATTATTATGAAAACACTTTTCTAGGTCGTTCCTAAAAATGAAGAAGAAGAGGGGGCCAATAATAGAGCCTGTGGTAACAACTAGCTCAATATGAATTTATTAAAAACCACACTTGAAGTTCTATTCTACACGTACGAGCGCAACTAGTGTAACAAGTTACCAAGAACCCTATTGAACATAAATATCTTAATGATTCACCTTCTTGGAAGCATTACAAATATCTGTGTAATGCTTTGATTTGTCCTTCTGAATCCAATTTTTAGAATAAAAGTTTTTAAACACAATAAGATTGCCAACAACAGGTCGTTTTAACAAATCCGTTCTGTTCAGGGTTGACGATTGAGTATTACTTGGGATAAAAAAAAAACATAATGGTTTAACCTCTCAGACCCCGACATTAGTTTTTGAAATATTGTTGTGTTTTACTTTATTCTGGATTTTCTTCCGATTTTATGGGAAATCTCCGAATTTTCGATAAAATCATTGTATAGAAGGCGCTTTACAAACTGAAATTTGTACAAACTGACATAAAGAATATCTAAATATCTTTTATGTTTGATCTGCAAACAAACTTGATTAAACACACAAACAACACCAACAGTTATTTCCCCTATGTCCTGTGTTAGGAGTAAGTGGTATGTGCTGATGCGGACACTAACTCAACGTAATAATGGAGCAACAGAATTGTAATAAAGTCTTAATAAACCTAATATTCTACTATAAATAAATTTTACAAATGAAATAATTCTGTAACACGCCATCTGCACGATTGGTCAAGTCATCTACCTGCGAAACTGACGTAGTTCTCTACAAATTTATTCAATGGCGCTGTTATTATTGCCGCATAAGCCCCATACATTAGTTGACATGGCCTGGAATGAAGTGAATGCGACGCGTAATTGCGGAAAATCGTCATTTTAAATAAATTATCTCATTTTATAGAAGCACAAACCTACACTTTTATCGGTACCATACGTGAAAAGTAATTATAGACAAAACTCTTTTATAATTCGATCATGCAAATCCTTTAATGCTACAGCACATATTCACAATGTGGATATTAACGTATTTCATTCCAGCGTTCCCCAACTTAGGCGTTCACTTTCTAACAATTTCTTTTCTTTTTGATAGCGTACTTACTTGCCATATACTTGTACATATCTCTTTTGACACAATCTTGTTTATTACAAAGTATTATATAAATGAAAACTTGTAATTGGCCTTCATTTTTTTATAATTATATTATTTTTGTAAATTAGCTGTAAGATTTCCAAGTAAATAATAAATAAAAAATAAAAAAGTTATTTAGTAATGAGACTAGATCTAATAAACTTTCTTGGATTTTAGTTGTATAATGCTTATAAACAACATTTAAAAAAGAATTGTTCTGGGGGGTCTACAAACGCGGCATGTACGAACTCAATGTACTTCACTACAACTACTATCAATATCAATATTTCAAGGACATTCGACAAGTTGGATTGCAGATACTCGTAAATAAGATGATATTTAATAACGTTCCGTTTCTACCCGACTATCCAAAGAAAAGGAAAAAAAAATCTAGAGATAAGTTTTATTAAATAATATAGAAATTAAAATAATACTAGTTTTTACGGAATTTATCGCGTATATTTAACTTGATAATTACCCGACGTTTCGAGAGCTTTACAGCACCCATGGTCACGGGAAGGACTGAGATGTTCAACGTCCAGCTGTCATAGTTAACCGCGGTTACCATAGATTAAAATTTAACTTTTGTTCCGATCTACACAGTATGAACTTATGGTATCATGGAGTCTTGTAGTTGTATGCTTGGGTTGGGATTTAATTTTATTTATTATAGGATCCCAAGCAGATGGTAGCACCCAGCCATCTTCTCTATTGAAATTAGGATGTTTTTTGATTTCAATAGCCTCGCGAATCATCCTTGGAAGGAATCGGTGTTCTTTAGCGAGGATTTGTGGTCTATCAAATCTGATGTAGTGACGGGGGCGATCCTGTACATGTTCACAGACTGCAGACTTCCCGGAGCGTCGATTCTTCACATCAGCTATATGTTCTTTGACGCGGGTTTTAATGGATCTTTTAGTTTGTCCTATGTAGGAGAGACCACATTCACAATCAAGCTTGTACACTCCTGCATCTTGCAGAGGGACGTTACACTTGACTGATGGTAAAAACTGACCAATCTTCTTCGGCGGCTTGAAGTATGTTTTGATGGAAGCGCGCTTCAAGATGTAGCCAATCTTGTCAGTGACTCCTCTAACATATGGCAGTACAGCAGGTACACGCTCGACTGTGGCCGGCTTCACTCGTTCTCTGTGACGTAGGCGCGGGACCCGAAGCTTGTTGTCATGCAAAACTTGCTTGACATGTTGGAGCTCGGCAGCCAGGTGTTTACTGTCACAGATCCCTCGTGCTCTCTGAAACAAAGATTTACCCACGGTAGCTAACTGTGAAGGATGGTGGTGAGAATCACCGTTTAAATATCTATCTGTATGGGTCTTTTTTCTATACACAGTATGGCTCAAGGTGTTATCAGGATTCCGAATTACTAACACATCTAGAAAAGCTAAGGAATTGTTTGCCTCTAACTCCATTGTGAACTGAATTTTAGAATTTATAGAGTTAAGATGGTCTAAAAATGCAGTTACTTTATCTAAAGGTAGAATTGTGAAAGTGTCGTCTACGTACCGCTTGTAGAAACTTGGATTTATGGGAGAAGTAAGCAGGGCTTTCTCCTCAAAGTCTTCCATGAATATGTCAGCGACAATGGGAGATACAGGTGAGCCCATCGCCACACCATCTATTTGCTTGTAGAACTCCTCCTTCCACAATAGGTAGCCAGATGTAAGGCAGTGTCTGAGTAATACTGCATATTCTACGGGCATGTTGTTTTCTTCCAGCCTTCTAGTTACAATTGAGATGCAGTCTTCAACAGGTAAGCATGTAAACAACGACTGCACATCAAAACTGACCATAGTTTCATTGTCTGCCAGACGTAGGTCTTTAATCTCGCTGACAAAATTCAATAGAGAAGATGGCTGGGTGCTACCATCTGCTTGGGATCCTATAATAAATAAAATTAAATCCCAACCCAAGCATACAACTGCAAGACTCCATGATACCATAAGTTCACACTGTGTAGATCGGAACAAAAGTTAAATTTTAATCTATGGTAACCGCGGTTAACTATGACAGCTGGACGTTGAACATCTCAGTCCTTCCCGTGACCATGGGTGCTGTAAAGCTCTCGAAACGTCGGGTAATTATCAAGTTAAATATACGCGATAAATTCCGTAAAAACTAGTATTATTTCAATGTGTAGTGTTCGCGTAAATATAAGAAATCAATATAGAAATTAGTTTAGTAATAGTGTTAGCAGTGTATTTAAAATACTGTTAGCAAATTATCTGGACCCGGGCATTTTTTTAAGTTCACAGCCTTTAATTCTTTTGTGATAGTTACCAGAGACAAATAATAAAAAAATAAAATCGCAATCAAATAATCTAACGGTACTCGTTTCATAGATTAAGCCAAAAAAGAAAAGAAGATATCAAAAATAATCGGTAATCACATTCCTAGTGTAATGACAATTCATTCCTTCATAATACTGAACTTTTGCATGCATTAGTTTTACCGATCATATAACAGAAATAAGACGGTACTCGTCCAGTGCCACTACTAAACCAGTTCGGCGTCAACACACATAATCGCTAATTAAAAAGTAATTATTCAAATTCAAGATAATTCGAATAACCGGTAAAAATATTCAAATAATGGAAACTCTTACCGTGTAGTGGCGGTGTTGGAATATCCACTAGCCCATACATTGCAGTGGGTGTCTTAAGAGGCAATAGAGACAAATCAGGAGATAAGCAGTATGCGGTGTTGATAGTAGTGGTACTTGGAGTAGTGGTGCTGGGACTAGTGGTGACGGAGTTAGTGCACGCAATTGAGGGAGTACGGGAGGTGCTCTTCAATCCAGGTAAGACACATCATTGTAATTAGTTAGCGGAAGGTTGCAAAGTAATTAATGTTTTTATTGTAATGGATTTCCGCAAAGAGAACGAGAAATTAAAAATATAACCAATTGGGACAACGTTATATTCATTGACAAAAAATAGCTAACACTACTGCAGATATAGACATATGACTTTTCCCACACATTTTCCCACAGGCACGTGGTCCCCATTATTTGTCTGGGATCAGCCGGAGGTTTTATAAAAAATACAACTACTATCTATACAAGGGATGACTATAAAAGAGTAATTAGTTTTGAATGCATTGTAGAAAATCGAGTTAAAATTAATGTAAACAACGATGATGATAACATAGCGAAAGTGATTAAACTTTTAATCTAGTGCAATCTTTAAATTATATAACTTAATCTGTAGAATTCACCAGTAAGCAATAAATATAAAGAAACTGATGGATTTTGTGTTTTAAGTTATCTGTTTCTTATTTATTCGGGTAATAATCTAGATAAAACTGTAAATGATTACAGACTATAAAGAACCGATATCTTTAAAGAATCGAATATTGTAGGTACCGATTTTGCAGTTGGTATGCCTACTCCAATAAATGTAACAGTTGTCAGAAGGTATTTCTTAGATTTGGTTGAGTATAACCTAAGAAATTTCTTAGGCTTACACTGCTTGATATAAATTGAATACACAGAGCAGTAAGTAAAATAAGGAAAAATACAATAAAAAGTATCACACTCACCTTAAACTTTCGTAACAGTCTAAGCATACTACTGCGTAGTCGCCATTTTCTAATAACAATGAATTTTCATTCCGCCTTTGAACTAAAAATGGAAATTCCTGTAACAAATCAAACGGTATTATATTACTGAAAAAGTTTGACAGCATCATTTTACACATTTTAATTATCAATAACACCGGTTTACTTTACTTGATACATCATGAGAAATAAAATCCTGTTACTTTTTCTTGCTATTCCCGTTCAAATTTAAAAAATAAACAGAAAAATGTAAGGGAGTTCTTTTAAAAAAAATCCGTTTCGGAATTTTGAAATCTAGTGCAAATAAAACCGGCCAAGAGCGTGTCGGGTCACGCTCAGTGTAGGGTTCCGTAATCCGTAGTTTACAATCCGTCACAATAAGTGTTCCCACTTATGAGTTTAAAGGTGGGTATCCATTATGTTCGCGCTCCAGCAGCGCTCCGCGCTCCTGCAACTGCTTCCGGTAGTGGGTACTGTTGTTTCCATCCAAGTTCAAAATGATTTTCCTAGAAAGTCCTTATAAAGTTCTACTTTTCAGATTTTTTTCATATTTTCTAAACGTATGGTTCAAAAGTTAGAGGGGGGGACACATTGTTTTTTACTTTTGGAGCAATTATTTCCGAAATTATTGACATTATCAAAAAATGATTTTAGTAAACCCCTATTCATTGTTAAATACCTTTCCAATAATACATCACACGTTAGGGTTGAAATTAAAAAAAAATCATTTCCCACTTTACATATAGGGGGGCTACCCTAATAAAACATTATTTTCCAATTTTTTTTTACCACTTTGTCGGCGTGATTGATACACATATTAGTACCAAATTTCAGCTTTCTAGTGCTAACGGTCACAGAGATTAAGCGAGGACGGACAGACGGACAGACAGACATGGCGAAACTATAAGGGTTCCTAGTTGACTACGGAACCCAAAAAAAGAGGATAATATTTGATGGTAGAAACACTTCTGTCAAGGATTCTGTCTGGGTAAATAACTATTTGGTAGACAGAGATGTTGGGCAGCGTAGTCGTGCGTGTTGTACTGTCGTACCGTACTACTGTAGTACGTACCTTAATGGGCAGCGCCCGCACTCGCTTCCTATAAGTCTTGATGCCGCACAGATGGCAGTGGTAGTCGTGCGTGTTGTACACGCGTCTCTCCGCCGGGTACCCGCCCAGCGCCTCGTACCTGCACACAAGCGGACACATACAACAACAGCCTTTAAAACTCAATTATAGACAATAAGTTACACACACAACACACACACATATATATATATATATATATATATATATATATATATATATATATATACTTTGACTACCGTAATGATGAATGTGTCATATTCAAGCTGTGGTGGCGTCTGACGGACGTAATTTTTGAAGGGAATTTCTAAAAAAGTATCTTGTCCCAGCTTTTTCCTGATTCTGCAAATGTATCAGTAAATATGTTTGTAAATAAAACAAGTAAAAATATTGAACACAACTTTTATTTATAACTTATTTATGTAACTTATATTGAGTGAGATCAATATTTTAATTTTTTAGACACTATAATAACATCACAGTAAATCCCTGGCATAAAGTAGTAACTTTACTTAACTTTGTTTTTCTAATACCTAAAGGTCCAATTAACGAGATTCATTTATAATTAGCAGCCTTCAACAAACTTTAAGAAAAATCACAAGGGTTAAAAGTAAAAAGTTTTGTAACAATTTATTCTTATATTCTTTTACTTTCTTATACTTTTACTACTACTAGCTTTTTGTTCTAGACAAATCTTATATTTCTTAGTATAGTTAGTCTATTATAAATAATTTTCTATTTTGTTTGAAAAAAAAACCTTAATTTATTTTTTAAAACAACATTAACGATCTTAGAAAAACAAATATGTAATATTAGGTATATTTTACTTGCAGTCATTGCAAATCTGACTGCAGCAACAGCACGCACGGCACACTGGTTTAGCACAGACACAACACTTTGTTCGCCTTCTCATCTTACTTCGGCACGTGACACATATTTTTCGAACTTCAAAGGCTTGTGCTGTTCAAGTTGAGGGATTCGGGGGCATACCGTCTTTTCCAATTACTCTTTCAATAGTGCATCTTAGTTCTCTGGGACTTTTCTTGCTGTAAACTCTCAATTTCATTTGAGGCAATACTAATTCATGAGCTAAACTGCGCAGTTCAAGTTTTTGGCGTTTTCAAAATCATTATGTAATATATAATCATTGACACCACTCACGTCAAGCAACCGGTAAAAGGTAGCCATCAGCCAACGTCTAGTTTTACGAGAGCATGAGTAGTTTACACATTTTTTTGTCTACCTCAGTCACGCCTCCTTTTTTTGATTGTAATCTATGATTATCATAAGTTTTTTGTTGCTGGGTCTGTCTCTCTCTCTCATGATGCGTGGACGAAATGACTATTACAGCTTTATTCAGTTTTGCAACGTTAGAAATAATTGTAAAGTCTTTTATAAATCCGTACATTACTTCTCCAACGTTCTTGTCCTTCTGAGCTTGAAACTCTGGTGGTATTTCCTTTTGTTCTACTTCATTGTACCTAGCTATGTTAAACCTCTCTCTTTTAGTCATTCCATAGCTTGAACTGAAGAAAAATAATTATCCGTAGTAACATTTCGGTGACTTCCGTCAATTACTTTGCACAAATGTAACAAACATTGAGTAGGCTCCCCCAATTCCTTCTCTGATTCTGAAAGCCCTACTCCATCAGATTCCTTGCCAAAATAAATATAAGCGTTATAGATGTAAAAAGTTTGAGCATCAACTAATAGAATAAGTTTAATTCCAAATTTAGCTGGTTTACTCAGTAAGTAAATTATGAATTTGCTCTCGTCAATATAGACATGTGTTCCAAGCGTGTAATTATTTTAGCAATTTTTTATGAATTTTCGAAAATTTCTGAGATAGCATCTTCTAAATTTTCAACAGGAATAGGTTGCGTGTTCTGATCACGCTGATATTTCCGTTATCTTGAAGTTGATGCCTGAGATTCCGACATCTAAAAATAACAAAATCATTATAGCATATATACCGTCTGACGACTACAAGACGTTTAGTAAAAAAAAATAAACACTGTGCAGGCGTCTTCCAGACACAAAGAGATAATAACATAAGTACCGACCTAGCGTCTGTGAGACGTCAACTGCAGCGTGGCGGCAAATGTATGCATCTTATGGACTCTTGCGCTACACTGCGGGTTAGTGCAATGGGCTGAGGGAAGGTACTGCGGGGAATAAAAGTGAAGTGTACGTGGGGCGGTCAAAATAATACCGGGAGAAGATATGACAACGTCTGTCAGACGTCACTACGGCAGTTAAAGGATATATATATATATATATATATATATATGAAGCGATAGTAGCCTAATGGCAGGGCGCGGACCGCGAACTCAAAAAGGTCGTGGGTTCGAATCCGCCATTCGACTACTGGCGTGAACCACTCGTACCACAAGCGTTTAAACCACCCCCACTCCCCCCACATCAAACATACTCCCCCCCCCCCTCACACTACCCCCCCCCCCCCTCCTTTACCACGAGTGATTTAGTAATGTTTATAGCATTGTTAATATTCTTTTAATAAAAAAAATAAAAAAATACGTACAAACTATAGATAAAAGTTTTTGGTCGTGCCTGTTCTCATGAGCCTTTGTCATATTCACATGGACTCAAAATAAACTTGATTTTCCTATATGGCTACAATGGTTATCCGAGTACAGAACGAATACGAAACTTATCCAACTGCAGAGAGGTTTAAGACAGGATGTCAATATATACCTGAAACTCTTCACCGCTGCATTGGAAGACGTTTTCAAGCTACTGAACTGGAAAGGTATTAACATCAGTTGTGAAGACATCACTCACCTTCGATTTGCCGACGACATAGTCCTTATGGCAGAATCGCTGGAGGACTTAAGCACTATGCTCAATGACCTCAACAGTGACCACAAAAGACAAAACTAAGATCATGTGTAACGTCCATGTCACATCTATGCCGGTAGTTGTTGGGAGCACTAACTCTTATTACTGTTTTTCTAACGTCTTCAGGCGTTCCAGAAAAATGCAGCCTGAATGATAAAGACTTTCTAACGAATTTTGTGAAATCTAGTGGAATACTTTTTTTAATAATAGGATAAGGTGACAAAGGAGCACACTCAGTCCACTTGATGGTAAGTGGTTCTGCGGCCCATAGACACCTACATCTATCCTCGATTACAAATCAAAATGCAGATGCGTTGTCACCCGTGAGGACTTAGGTGGAATGCCTCGTTTCCAGTAAAAAGGGTCTCCAGTTCTCTACACACACCATACGAAACACAGTAGCTTAAGCTACTACTTACTTAATTTATAATTAGACGAGGAACGCAGACTTCAATCATGCGTTGAGGAAAAATACTGAATTTATTTCCTTGAGATAAGGAATCGTTGGATCGTTTTATCATAAACGACGAGAAGAGTCACGACTTTGTTTAATAGTGAGCCATTTAAGACATGAGCGATAGTAAGAAATATGATCAAACTTACAAAGACTGAAAATATTCGATCCGTTAATTACAAATGTTGTTTGCTTAAGTTTCATATAATATTCTTTTAAACAAATAATCACTCCATTTTTTTTTTAATAGAAGAGGGGGCAAACGAGCATGCGGCTCACCTGATGTTAAGTGACTACCGCCGCCCATGATCAACCGCAACACCAGGGGAATTGCAGGTGCGTTGCCGGCCCTTTAGAAAGGAGTAAGCTCTTTTCTTGAAGGTCGCCAGGTCGTATCGGTCCGGAAAAATCGACGGTGGTAAACTATTCCACAGAGAGGTTGTACGCGGAAGAAAACTCCTTTTGAAACGTACTGTGGTGGACCGCCAAGCATCCAGATGGTGTTGATGGTATCGGGACGTTTGCCGCGTAGTGCGTTCACGAAATTTGGCGGCTGGGATTAATCCGAACAATTCCTCAGAGCACTCTCCATGGTATAAGCGAAATAAAATACAAAGAGATGCAACATCTCTTCGCAGTGCCAGTGAATCGAGCCGATCGGAAAGCACTCGGTCGTCGACGATTCGAGCCACTCTGCGCTTGATGCGGTCAAGTGGAAGGAGCTGGTACTGGGGAGCCCCAGCCCAGAGATGGGAACAGTATTCCATGTGCGGCCGAACCTGCGCCTTGTAAAGTCGCAGGCGGTGTGCCGGCATGAAATACTGTCCCGCTCTGCTGAACACGCCAAGCTTTTTAGAGGCCAATTTGGCCTTCTCTTCCAAATGACCACGAAACTGCACGTCACTCGATATGTCAACGCCGAGGATTCCGATACTGGCTGAGGCAACAAGGGGAGTGCCCTGAAACTAAGGAGATACGACAAAGGGGTTCTTTTTAGCGGTTAACGCGCAAACTTGTGTCTTCTGGGAGTTAAACTGGACTAGATTTAGTCGCCCCCAATCCGAGACTCTGTTCAGCAAAGATTCGACTTCACACACAAGTTTGTCCCGGCACTCGGAGACGTTTTCCCGAGAAATATTGGCTCGGCCGGTGTAAAGAACATCACCAGTGCTGTCATCCGCATAGCAATGAATGTTACGGGTTTGCAACATATCATTGATATGCAGAAGAAACAGCGTTGGCGATAGCACGCAGCCTTGTGGAACACCAGCATTAATAAGCTTGCAATCGGAGCTTGCACCGTCTACAACGACCTTGATGCTCCGATCTGCAAGAAAGCTGGTGATCCAATCGCACAATTTCTCGGGAAGCCCATAGGAAGGGAGCTTCGAAAGAAGCGCTTTGTGCCAAACCCGATCGAAGGCCTTCGCAATGTCCAAACTAACGGCCAATGCCTCCCCCTTGGACTCTACTGCCTCCGCCCATCTGTGAGTTAGGTAGACCAGAAGATCACCAGCTGACCGACCACGGCGAAAACCGTATTGGCGGTCACTTATCAGCTGGTGATCCTCAAGGTACCTCATGAGCTGGCAGTTTACAATAGAATCCATTGTTTTGGAGAACAAGGAGGTGATGGCGATAGGCCGGTAGTTGGGACGGGTCTGAGCGGTCGCCTTTTTTAGGGATCGGGTGGACGAAAGCCATCTTCCATGATTTTGGGACTACACCTAGGGAGTAGGAGTACCGGAAAAGACGCGTTAAAACCGGTGCCAACTCTGGAGCACACGTCCTCAGCACAATTGGGGGATTCCGTCAGGCCCACTCGACTTGTGGATGTCCAGGGAGAGGAGTGCTTTGCGAACCGAGCGCTGTGTGAACTGCACTTCCGGCATGGAGCACTCACACCGCGGGATGGTCGGCGGCGTACTCCCCCGTCATCGAGAGTAGAGTTGGACGCAAAGAAAGCGCCTAGAAGATCGGCTTTCTCCTTTGCGGTATGGGCCAGTGAGTCGTCCTCCCTGTGCAGAGATGGAAGAGATGGCTGACAGAAATTCCTCTGGACAGCCGGGGGGGGGGGGGGGGATTTGGGCCTCCGGCCACCTGCACTCACCAGACGAAACGCGGAAGCAGAGCTTCTACTTCACGCCGGTATTCTGTGAGGTCGTGGTACCACCCCGGTTTGAGCCGGCCCATACTTGCAACAGCAAAGCTGCCGCGTGGCTCTAACACTGTTAAAAAGGAGAAGTGTAGTAGTGGAGAGAAGATGTGAGCTGAGAGAGATCGAAACGAGTCAAGTTCTGTCTACGAAAGGAAGACGTCATCTCGTTACAAGTTGTATCTGAATTAGAGGTTGAAGAAACAAAATCAATTATTCAATATTTAAATTATCGACGGCAACATAGATTCTGAATAAAAAACCATATAAAATGTCAGTCATGGCGAATATGCCACACTGTTTTAAGAGTTTGATGATGAAAGTTTTCATTTCACTCCATACACTTAGTGCAATACGAGTGCTCTTGGACCAGATATTATCCCTTTGACTTATTGCTCCGTTTGCCCCGAGCAGCTTTAGACCCGATTTCCACCAAACCAGAGAGGAGAGGAGAGGAGAAGAGAAGAGATGTGTTTGAATAAACCAATTCGATTTCGTTACTTCCACATCTCTTCTCCGCTTAACTTCGGTGGAAATTGATCAAGTGGAGAGTGGAGAGGTGATGTCTCATTTTTTTATACAATTTTGTGCGACGAGCGAGCAAGCGGCGCGGCAGAGCGGGGAAGTGTCCAGTCGAGCAGCCGGGCGGCATAAAAAATATTCCTTGTTATCCTGTAACATTTTTGAAAACTTTTATCATCAAACTCTTAAAGCAGTGTGGCATATTCGCCATGACTGACATTTTATATGGTTTTTTATTCAGAATATATGTTGGCGTCGATAATTTAAATATTGAAGAATTGATTTTGTTTCTTCAACCTCTAATTCCTCGGAAATTCAGATACAACTTGTAACGAGATGACGTCTTCCTTTCGTAGACAGAACTTGACTTGTTTCGATCTCTCTCAGCCCACATCTCTGCTATACAAAGCTCACATCTTCTCTCCACTACTACACTTCTCCTCTCCACTATGGTGGAAATCCCCCCCCCCCCCAAGAATACGCGGGGCAGCGTGAGCACCCACGCTCAGAAGAGTAGAGTAGCTTGGACGTGATGCTCAGCCAGGGATTCTCCGTGGGTGCTGATACTCTCCTGGGGTAGTGTTATATTTAACTCAGCTACCATGTTAGATTAGGGGGGCATTGCGGCTCCGTCCACCTGCATTCACCAGATAAAATTCAAAAGAAGAGCTACTACTTTACGTTGGTCTTCTGTGAGGTCGTGATACCACCTCGGTTCGAGCAGGCCCATTCGTGCAACAGCAAAGGCTGCCGCGTGGCTCTACCACTGTTGACTTGTGTGTATATATATATATATATATATATACACACACAAGGATGCTTCGTGTAAATGTTACAATGTAAATGGTTACAAAATATTTACAAAATTTATTTTAAAAACAGCTTGGAAGCGACCACCTCATTCCCAGGAGTTATTATCAGCCATGTAGTTATTTATATTATAATAACCCTTTTTATACAATTTTTATTAAATCAAATATTTAAACTTGGTAATAGACGTCTTGTATATATTTTGGGACTTTGTTGTAATAGCGTATACATTGTCCCAATAATGAATTACTGACTGTGTAGTCGAGAAACTATGTATGATTATACATGTTTATAAATATTTTTGTAATACATTATAGCTATATACCATATATACCTTATCAAGAAAAGTAGATATGACAATAAAATATATTAAGTAGAACACATAGTTAGATAATAATTTGTTAACATTTTTTTTTTGGAAGACTCAATGGTTTGGGCTTTCATGATTGAAAAAGAAAGAGAGTTTCATAATTTGATTGCTTCGACGCAAAAGGAGGAATGGAAAAAATTTGAGTTGTGAGCAGGCACTCGCAAAATAAGGTTATCAGTTAATCTGGAACGATCTTTATCTGCGCCCACGAACTCAAAGCTTTCTTTAAGATTCCTCGGGGTTTTTTAGGACCAAATAGTACACCAGTACAGTGGAGATAGTATGCGAGTACTCGGACGAAGTCTTATGAGAAGCCAATTGATTAGCACAAAACTTAGAAACATGTTAATATTTGCGAAGGCCAAATATAAACCTAATAGCGAAAATAACATTAGAGTAGTATGCATCAGACTGTACCGGTAAAATTCTAATAGGAATGGATAACGAGTTAAGCAAACGCAGGAAAGAAGATGCTGCCGCGAACATATTTCTACTGAACTTACTCCAGCAGTTAGTTCCCACCGCGTAGATGTGGTGTAACGCTCTCTTGAAGAACTGTAGACCGATTTCCGTTATAGGCCGCGTCTACGTGCTGTTTTCGAGAGTCCTTACAAATCGTCTCGCACACAGACTCGACGACTTCCAGCCTCCCGAACAAGCCGGTTTCCGAAAAGGCTTCAGTACCATAGACCACATACATACCCTGCGACAGATTGTACAGAAGACCGAAGAGTACAATCTGCCAATTTGCCTAGCGTATGTGGACTATGAGAACGCCTTTGATTCCGTCGAAATTTGGGCGGTGCTACAGTCCCTTCAGCGGTGCCAAGTTGACTGTCGGTATATCGAAGTGCTGAAGTGTTTGTACAGTAGGGCTACGATGGCTATCCGAGTACAGAACCAGAGCTCGAAACCTATCCAACTGCAGAGAGGTGTAAGACAGGGTGACGTTATAACCCGCTGCGTTGGAAAACGTTTTCAAACTACTGGACTGGAAAGGATACGGTATTAACATCAATGGCGAGTACATCACTCACCTTCGATTTGCCGACGATATAGTCCTTATGGCAGAATCGCTGGAGGACCTAAGCACTATGCTCAATGACCTCAATTGTGTCTCCCAACGGATAATAAATAAATAAATAAAATAAAATAATATATTTTTCTTCACAAAAATTAAATGAATGACATAGTTGACTTGGATATCCATTTAAGCTACTAATTCCTTTGTTTGGAAATCCCGCTCTTACTTATCTAAACACACATTTTTTAATTTAAAAAAACCATAAATAACAAAAACAAATTACTCGACTTTAACAACCAAAATTTACAAAAATTACAAAAGTGTGTGTGTGTGCATGCGTGCGTACGAGCGCGCGCGCATGTGTGTGTGTGTGTGTGTGTGTGTGTGTGTGTGTGTGTGTGTGTGTGTGTGTGTGTGTGTGTGTGTGTGTGTGTGTGTTTATGAAAAATCATTTTGTTAAATTATATTGTACATAGAAGTGAATTATAAAATGCGGTACAGCAGAAATTCGGTTTCTTCATAAGTTTTCGACTGCACCCACTTAAGTATCAGGTTTTTACACTCCCTGTACGTTTTGTCGTATATGTTCAATTCTCTATTTATTTTATTGTTTGTATAGGAATGCAGAACATGAGCTAAATTGCCTACTAGCAAAAACTGTTTTGGTACCAGAAGGCTTAACCACAATATCTTTTCGCCGCTTTTTCAAGATGCATAGGTCAAAGGACAGGGATTTGTGTGCTTTGAGGATTGTCATAGTAACATATAATTGTCTAACTGAGAGTAAACCAGTTATTCTATACAGTTGTTCAGTGAAAAAACGTCTTTTTTTAAAATACATGACCTTAATAAGGGTTCGTTGGGCTCTTTCCAAGTTAAGAAATTTGGTCTTTGTAGCTCCACCCCACACCGGAATGCAATATGTTATGATAGATTGTGCAAGGGACATGTATATTTGGTTAAGAAGATATCTGGGAGAGTCCGATTGCTTAGTACTATCAGGTATTACGTGTCTTAGAGTTTTGAAAATCCAAATCAATTTTCGGGTCCTATTAATGACATGTTCAAGGTGTGGGTACCACGATAGCCTCTGATCTATAACGATGCCAAGATATTTAGTGTGAGAGACTTTTTCAATTGATGGGCAGTCACAAGCTTTGTTTTTAGCATCCTCAAAACACATATGAATTTTAAGGCAAAAGTCATTCTGTGGCTGCAAGTTATTGGTAATGCTAAAGCAAATAAAATTTGTCTTAGCTGTATTCAAAGTGAGGAGATTTTGTTGCAACCAAAGCGACTCGAGCTAGCCCACTTTCAGCACTAGTCTTGACAGCCTCCCAAGATTCATCAGCAAAAACCAAAGCCGTGTCATCGGCGTACGACAGGATTTTGGCATTTGGTATGGTCATACTGCACAGATCATTGACATAAATTAGAAATAAGGTCGGGCCCAGAACGCTACCCTGTGGAACGCCATATGATGACACCACCGCTTCCCCACTAATGAACCCAGGAAGCTTAACCTTCTGTTTTCTCTCCGATAGGTAGTTTTCGAAAAGAGCAAGCGGAGTCCCTCTTATTCCAATTTTTTCAAGCTTGTGCACAAGGTTAGGGACAGAGACGGTGTCGAATGCTTTCTTCAGATCAAGGAAGACCGACAAACATTTTTTGCCGTGGTCGAGTTGTTCTGTTACAAATGTGCTTAATTCAATAATTGCATCTTCTGTCGATCTTCCTTGTCTGAAGCCAAATTGTGTGGGTGCTAATATATCAAATTTATTTAAGTAATTGAGTAATCTAATATTAAGTAACTTTTCCAGAATTTTAGATATTGCTGGTAGAACGGAAATTGGTCTCTAATTACGAATGTCATCTCTGTCTCCGCCCTTGTACACAGGTGTAATAATGGACTGCTTTAATGGAGCTGGGAATATCCCTGTATCGAAACATAGATTATTTAAGTGGGAAATAATAGGAGCCAAGCCATTGACTGCCGATTTCATGAAGTCATTGGAGATATTGTCCCAGCCTGGAGCGCTGTTTGATTTTAAGTTTAAAATGATATTTTTAACTTCTTCTATGTCTGTATGTAGTAAAACAAAGGAGTGTAATGGCACCGGATTGTTTTCCATAGGTCTACTAGGTGTCACATTGACGTTCTGTATTTTATTGGCAAGTTGTATTCCTATATTTACGAAATAGCTATTTATGAAGTTTGCAGATTCAGTGGGCGATGATTTCAGATTGAATAGTTCAGCGTTAGTATTTCTTGATTGATTACTGTAAGTAATATTGAAATAATACTAGTTTTTACGGAATTTATTGCGTATATTTAACTTTTTAATTACCCGACGTTTCGAGAGCTTTACAGCACCCACGGTCACGGGAAAGACTGAGATGTTCAACGTCCAGCTGTCATAGTTAACCGCGGTTACCATAGATTAAAATGTAACTTTTGTTCCGATCTACACAGTATGAACTTATGGTATCATGGAGTCTTGCAGTTGTATGCTTGGGTTGGGATTTAATTTTATTTAATATAGGATCCCAAGCAGATGGTAGCACCCAGCCATCTTCTCTATTGAAATTAGGATGTTTTTTGATTTCAATAGCCTCGCGAATCATCCTTGGAAGGAATCGGTGTTCTTTAGCGAGGATTTGTGGTCTATCAAATCTGATGTAGTGACGGGGGCGATCCTGTACATGTTCACAGACTGCAGACTTCCTGGAGCGTTGATTCTTCACATCAGCTATATGTTCTTTGACGCGGGTTTTAATGGATCTTTTAGTTTGTCCTATGTAGGAGAGACCACATTCACAATCAAGCTTGTACACTCCTGCATCTTGCAGAGGGACGTTACACTTGACTGATAGTAAAAACTTACCAATCTTCTTCGGCGGCTTGAAGTATGTTTTGATGGAAGATATAATTTTTTGATGGACGATAAATTCCGTAAAAACTAGTATTATTTCAATGTGTAGTGTTCGCGTAAATATGAGAAATCATTATGTAAGTAATATTTTTTATATTTTTCCATAATAGTTTATTGTTATTTAAGGATTTAATAATACTTTCTCTATCATATTGCCTTTTCATTCTTTTTATTAAATTGTTACAGAAATTCCTGTACCGTCTGTATGTAACGCGAAGAATGTTATTATGTGAGTCTTTTCGTAAGTTTTTTTGAAGTTTATTTCTGTTTCTTATACAGCGTAAGATTCCTGCAGACATCCACGGTTGTATTATTCTTTTAGTGCAAGGGATATTAGACACTGATGTATTTAGTTTAAGACTTTCAGTAATTGTATGTATTAAGTTGTTAGTCACAGCCACTGGATCATTACAAAATAATAATTCTGGTAAGTTTTTAGTCTGTAGGTATTTTAAAGCATTTTCAAAATTTGTAGTTTGTTTAATTTTATTATCTTTAAGTTGTGTTTTTAATTTAGAAATTGACAGGAGCATAGTAGAATGATCCGTTGTGGTGGTCTGCATAACTACAATTGATGCTTTATACTTAGATTTATTTTTTTAGCATGAAGTGATCTAAACAGTTTTGCTCTCTTGTAGGTAAAGTATGGCCGGCTAATATACCATAGTTTGCAAGCATGTCTAAGTAGTACATTCTGTTTTTATATTGCTGTGGTCGTTCCGTAGTTTGAGGCCTAATGTATATATTAATATCACCTGCTATTATAATACTGCTCTGTGAAGGAAGTGACTCAATATGAGAGTCTAATGAATTTAAAAAGTTTTCAGCATTTGGATTCGATGGAGACCGATAAATGCATAATACAGTGTTATTAAGAACATCTACCTGCAGGCATGATGCTTGCTGTAATTTAAGTTCTTTTACTTTGTGTTTTAGAGATTTTTTTATATAGACAACCACACCATCATTTTGGTTCAATTGGCGTGTAGTACAGTAGACTTCGTAATTGTTTAGTTGCGGGAGTGGTTTGTTTTGGTTTAGCCTACATTCTGTTAAAGTAATCATATCAGTTTCAAAGGATAAAGTTGAAAGGGTTAGTGTAAAATCGTCAAAGTTTTTATATATACTAACAATGTTTTGTGCTACCATAGTAAAATCACTTTTGTTAATGCGTATGCGCCCGTCAAGATCAGTTCCTTCGCATTCAACTGCATGTGCTATCTCAATTTTGTCTAATTCCTGTATCGAGTGTAGTGAGTCACCCATTTATGGTATATAAATGTAAGCCAGAGGTAAAGATATTATGTAGGTTTTGCTTAATTTTATATGTAAAGTCAATAAATTGTAAAAGGGGTCATTAAATTGTGTAAATATTATTAAAGAAAATATATTTGAGTGAAGCTGGACCATTAATAGTTTAAGTTCCTGAGTGTGTGAGAAACGAATAAGTAACAGTTTATGTAACGGTGAGTATATGAATGTGCTGTGTGTATATTTTTGTAAGTGTAAGTGTACAACATGTATGAGGAAGTGTAGGTGTGTGTGTGAAAGTGATGGATACATTTGTTGAAAGTTGCCTAGAGTTTCAGTATTTACAAGTTGCAGGGCGAACATAGTTATGTGAGACATAAACAAAACCCTCATAACAACAGAGTTAAGATAAAAAAAATTTTTTTTGATGCAGTAACCCATAGCAATAGCCAAGGGAAGGCATGATCAATATTAAATTTACGAATAGTCAGACTTGCTCTAAAAGTAACGTGTGTACCTGTTGTTCCGATTTGATCTGCACGATAGGGGACTGCTCGGTTTTACGCACATAAATCCTGCCATAGGATGTCCACACAAATTTGTACCCTTTAGATTTAGCGAGATCACGAGCCAGGTAGTAGAGACGGGAAGCCTTTTGAGTTAAATTCTCCGAAAGGAAGATTGGTGTCTCAGCGTGCGACTTTAGACCTAGGTGCTTTGCACATAGTTTGGTTTTGTTTCTTATATTAAAGGATTTAGCCATTTTCAGGATATCAGTATATAAAACAGAGCCGGTTTCTATTACAATGGGGATGCTCTTTTGATTAGGCTTTTTACTCCTTACTCTGTAAATGTCTTTGATGTCAGACTTTTTAATTTTACAGTCAATGGTCTCAGAAAGCGTGACAACCATTTCCAATAGGTCTTGTTTTGTTTCATTTTCCTTTTTGGGCACACCCTTTATTTCAAAATTAGACTTACGTGACGCAAGTTGTAGATCTTCCAGTTTATTCTCTAGGAATATTATATATTCCCTATCTTGTCTTGTTCGTTCCTCAAGGATGTTTATTTTTTGTTTCAGCTCCTCGTTTTGCGAAGCTACAAATGTAAGGGAAGCCTCAATATTTTTGTTTATGTCTTGAATTTCTTTCATAGTTAAGTTGAGTTGCTTCATCCTTCATCCTTATTCGAACTTACTAAAGTAGTTTACAAGTTGTCTCATCTCCATCTTAAAGTCTTCATATTGTTGAGGTGATGCCTGGACATGTCTGCGCAGGCGATCAGACACAGCGTTCAAGGGCGATTCATTTTCATCTGTCAGGCATATTGACATCTCTGGGTCCGACATTGCTCTATTTAGTGTTGAATCCATCATCCACACGTGCGCCAAAGCAAAGCAAAGTACCAGGCGAGCAGAAAGTGAGTAGAGTGCGCAAGCGGCGGGGCGGGATCTAGTCGCAGGTTAGCCAACGGGTAATATGTGCAAGCAACGAGGCGTGGATTAGCGCAGCGAATCAGCGACACCGTGGGCGGAGCCGACGCAGAAGTAGTATGCAAGCAGAGCAAAAAGGGGCGTGGTTTAGTTACCTTCTAAATATGACGTCACAGCAAAGATGTTTAGCGAGAGATTTTGATAACTCCTGTTCACTTATGCACTCCTATTTTTGCCTATTTATATTTTAATTTGGAAAATCAACTGACACAGAATAATAGTAACGTCCAAACCTTACGGCGGTCCGGGGGGAAGAGGATAGGTGTTAATATGAACATGGACAAAACAAAGATCATGTCTAATGTCTATGTCACACCTATGCCAGTAAATGTTGGGAGCACTAAGCTCGAAGTTGTTGACTACTTACCTACATATCCACTGTAAGTCCAACTTCGACCGAGAGGTCAATCGACGGATTCAACTCGGCTGGACAGCGTTCGGGAAATTACGACACATCTTCTCGTTAGCTCTACCTCAAACTCTGAAAACTAGATTGTACAACAGTGCGTGTTGCCAGTGATGATTTACGGATATGAGACGTGGTCCTTTACGGCTGGCCGTATGAGGACGCTCAAGGTCGCTCAGCGAACTATGGAGAGGGCTATGCTCAGGGTTTCTCTGCGTGATAAACTCAGTAATAAGGATATCCGCAGTCGAACCAGAGTAACCGACATAACCAACAGAAGTCAATGCCGGCTATATAGCTCGAACAACCGACAACCGTTGGGGAAAAAAGGTTCTCGAGTGGCAGTCACGTACCGGTAGGCGAAGTGTAGGGCGACCCCCCACTAGGCGGAGTGACGACCTGGTAAGACATGCAGGTAATCGATGGATGCAGGTGGCTCAGGACCGTGCTTTGTGGCATTACTTGGAGGAGGCCTATGTTCAGTAGTGGACTTGGGCTGTAATGATGATGATGATGATGACGTGGATGTGACACCCTCTACCATAACCCGCTGCCGGCGGCCTCGCGAATAGCTATGAAACCATTCAATAGCCGCTGGAGATATGTTAATAGAACGTAGCAGACGCAGCAATACGTCAAAATCGACGATGTTTAAAGCATTACTGAAATCCAGCAACATAAGGATATCACTACTTGCTTTTGATCCATACCCCAGCGGAAATCATCTGTTATTTTAAGTAAATGTGTAACCGTACTATGACAGTCTTAAATCCGATTGAAAGGATTCAAGAAAGGAGTTTTTATTTAGGAAGGGTTTAAATTGTGCAAACACTAAACGATCATGAACTTTTGAAAGGAATGGAAGGATAGATAGATATAGGTCTATAATCTGAGAAAGAACAGAGTTTCTTCTTTTTAGGAGGAGGATATTTGCATCCTTCCAATATCGAGGAAAGGATTCTGAGGATATGGAGTAACAGGGGGACTATCATTTTACGGCTAATTTCATCACATCCGATGGCACTTGACGATATTGACAAAACGTTCTACATTAATAATTTGAACATACATTAGTATATTTAAGTTGTCTCACGCATCTTTAAGAAATCTTTAAGAAACAAACAGGAACACTTGCAGAAATATAAATATAAAAAATAAAATGTACAGATAAACATGTACATATAAAATTGGTAAGTGTCATGATTTTGTTTTTGTATATTTACTTACAATTTGTAAGGACTATTGTGATTATTTTAGCTTATTTTATAACCCACAACTCGGGTTGACATGAGAAAACAGCAAAATATCTAAATGTTATGCCGGCTGTACACTCTTCTCGTCTTTTAATCTCATTTCGGATCGTCTGTTTTCCATTCAGAGTCTCGCTTACCCTCGCGAATTCTTCACTGTATATTCTCGCGTCGTTCAGTTTAGCACAGCACGTTTGACTTTATCATTGGATGTGGAATAACGAAGCTGAATCAAATTTTTTAGAAATATATCAAATCGAGCCAGTAATTGTGGAAACTAACGCATCGGTTTCACAAAGATAAAAAGACATAATGCGTAGGACCGAATTTTAAAACAAATTGGATTTTCTGTTTATGAATTGAAGAAAAAGATGTTTTCGATTATGGCCACATACAGAGGAGAGACACAAGTTGTAACGCGTTCATCTTCTCTAGGTTCGCAACCATATTGAAGAAACGAGAGTATACTGGGTTGTCACTCGCTTTCTTGCGCAAGTGCTCTCGACGAAATATGGCGAGAGAACTCGGGAAGAATGTATAGGCGCCATTAGTGTTTTAAAATATACTAAATAATTATAAAATCAGATCTTAAATTTTAATTAAATTATAACTAGAACGTTTTTAAATCTAAGGTGACATTTTAAGGCTTTTGTTAAATTAATTTATGTCAAACCCAAAGGTAAATTTGATATTTAAAATTTAATATTACGAAAATAGCAATAAGTTATTAAAAATGATATTAGGATATTTAAACAGAACTCACCTCCTCCACTGACTTAGCAGTGAATGGTAACAAAAAGTGCAGACTAGAGCCGAGCCGTTTTCCCTTAACTGCTCAGCGTTGGGGTGACTCTGAAACAGAAACACGTAGGATAAGTAGCGCATCAACATTGTTCTACAACTTACAATAAAATATTTTAAAGCAACAATTCTTTTTTGAAAACTAAAATCTGAATGAAATTAACTTATGCACGATAAAAATTATATAGAAAACAAATACAAAAATGTAATTGATTATAATTATACCTGATGAGTCAATAAACAAGGGAAGTAGGGCGCGTTGCCCTGAGGTTGGCCGTACAATATCCGCGCCAGCGTGAAGTCCGAATGTAACCCGCATAGAAAGCAATATATTGACGTACAAACTGCAAAACAAACACATTTATATGTAACACATTTTTAAACAAATATTTTTATCACATATGCACATACAGTCCACTTGATTGTAAGTGGTACTGCTGTTGCCCATAGACATCTCAAGAATCAACAGTAGTTGCGTTATCACCTCTGAGGACTAAGATGAAATGCCTTGTTTCCAGTAAAGTATCTCCGGTTTTCTACACTCACCATACGAAACACAGCAACATTAATGGAATCCTGTGAAAGCGTAATGCTTCTCCCCGGTCAAATCAACCTCTTCATTCTCCAACCATAATATAGCTGCAGTGATTAGTGCGATTCTATAGCAAAATCACACTAAAAGAAGTGCACTAAATACCGAGACGCTTACTGTAAATTGTAATCTAAAGACAAAAGACGATGCCCAGCGCAATTTTTGTTGTAGTGATGGTGTAAAATAATCCATCACTTAACCTCATTATGTGACAGTCTTAAGAATTGATTCTGAACAATGACTCAAATATTTTATGGCCTCCGACAGATGTAAAATAACTGCATCGAAGTACGAGATGCAGCTTTAAAGTTGGAGTCACCTGATACTGCGATTACTTATTCAACTGCTAAAAGAGTTGCAAAACGGTAAATTCTGGAGTGAAAATTTAGTTTGTCTTATGTAACAGCGGAAAAAAGACCAATAAGAGCCAACGTAAAAAAACACATAGGTGATGTAAAGAATCCACGCACAGGGAAGTCTACTTGCACGGGTAACCCCATTTGATTACGCGCTCACATCTTTTTTCATAAAAATAAGGTAACAAACGAATACACAGTCCACCGGATGGTTAATGTGTGCTGTGTCGCATAGTCATGAACACATTGATACCTTGTGCAGTCTGTGAACAAGTACAGAATCAGCCCGTCACTACATCAGATTTGATAGGACCACAAATCCTCGCCAAAGAACACAAAGTATCTCCAAAAATGATTCGCGAGGCTATCGAAATCAAAAAACACCTAATTTCAAAAGAGAAGTTGGCTGGGCACTACCACCTGCCTGGGATGTTATAATTAATAAAATGAAATCTCATCCCAAGCATACAACCACAAGACTTCAAAATACTATAATTTCATACTGCGTAGATTGCACCAAAAATTAATAAACTTAATCTGAAAATAACTTAATCTGAAGATAAGTGTTGTACTGCGGGTTTCCGTTTAAATTGCGCCCGAAAAATACTATATAATGCTTTGGTCCGGAGTAACTTGGAGTACGTTAGCGTGGCATGGAATTGCGTGCATTCACTAGGCATCTGGCATTTATTACGCAAGGCGTGTCACACCAGTCACCATATGAGCATCGTCTTGCCTTTTTTAAAATGAACTCGTTGCGTAGCCGTCGAAGGAATCAGGATATGGTGTTTTTGCTCCTGATGATGAGCTCCTAGAACGTGTTAAATTGACGGTGCCTGCTCGCACACCCCGACATCCTACCAAAAAAACTTTTGCCTTGCCTTCTGTAAGGACTAACCTTGGACGCCATTCTCCTCTCGTCAGATGTTGCGCACAGTACAACGAGATGAATATCGAAACATTTGACATTTTCCACGACTCGTTGATTAAATTTAAACGAAAACTGGCCGGCCCTCTGTGAAGAGGCATTTGTTCTTAGTTAAGTTTTTAGTGTTTTTTTTTTTTTTGTGAATTTTACTATTTTATTGTTTTAAAATTTTCAGAATATATATATTATGTTGTTACTTAATATCTTCTGTCAATGTTGTGTACGCCTATAATAGGTATATGTGTAAGGAATGTACTTTATAAATGTAACTCTTATAATATGTATACATGTACTGTTGGTGTACCTTTTAAATAAATAAATAATGACATTGGGACGTCGAATACCACATATAACTAATAAACGCGATAAAATCCGGTAAAAAATTGTTTTGTTTAAACGTCCTTTGCTTCCTTTCTCTTATTTAGTTATTTCTTCTCGAGGATGTTCTAAAGTTTAACTTAAATGCAAGTAATATCTCCTGGTAATCGTAATGTGATGAAATAGTTATTTTGTCATCGACAATTCTTGTAATATCATCAGCCACTTGGTTGTTTGTTAACCTAATCATGTTATTATATTTGCATTGTCAAGCAGTATATTACGAGCAAATGAAAACAAAAAAGTAATTTATAAAAGGTCGATTCCACATCTTTTCTTGAAGTTCCTCGTTTTACTTATAGTCTCTAGTTTAAAGTGAAACTTTGGGAAGGCATGAAACTCACCACTATTACTGGCGACGGTCCTATCCGACGTGGTTGAAGGTGGGGTGGGTATTACTCGCTCGCCATTCAACGATGAATTCGATGGAAGCGGCGATGGGATGTTGTACCTGGAACGAAAAGATAATAAATCAATCAGTATATGTTCAGCAAAATAACGAAAATATAGAAAAATAAATAAACGAAAATAATGTATTTCTAAATTCGTTTTAAATTCACAGCTTCATAACTTTCTACAGATAAATCGAATTGAGTATTGATCAAAAATATATAAACTTATTAGCAATCTTTGTAGCTAATAATCATCAATCTAATATTTTCATTATCATATAAACTTTTTATTTATACTATCAGAATAAGAAAACCGACCAAAGACTAACAAATACAAAATTAATCAAAACTACTACTACGTACTATGCTTCGTAGACAAAATTACCAATTTTATTTTTATTCAATCAATTAAATGCTTCCCTATTTAATTTAATAAAATAGGAAAGGAATTTTGTCAAAAACCTGATTCAAGAATAAAATTAATCGAGTTGTAATTATTTGATAGATATTTAACATCTCATCCTCCGTTGTATTGTTATAAAGTTTGATCTTACATATAGTGTTATATTTATAAATTTTCATAAAAATGTTATACGTGCTAAAATTGTTTGTAGAGCTACCTGGATCAAAGACATCGGGGTTAGGATTTTGACACGAAAATACATGGTTGGTTTTCGACTATGGCGGCAATTCGCATTGTCACAAGGTATCAATGTGTTCATGACTATGCGACACAGCACACATTAACCATCCGGTGGACTGTGTATTCGTTTGTTACCTTATTTTTATGAAAAAAGATGTGAGCGCGTAATCAAATGGAGTTACCCGAGGCAAGTGTGACAGTGGAGCAAGTGTAACAAATGCAAATTGTGCGACGTATACACGGTTTTTGGTTTAATTCCATCTATTAAACAACACTGGAAATTTTACGCTATTGACTAAACTGACAGTTAAGTAAATAGCTTGAACTATTTTATCAATAGACGTTATTTTTAAAAACCACTCAACTGGCAACAGACAGCGCAATTTTAAGGGGTGAAGTTATTGTTTCAATATGTCGTTAAGTTATTATAAAACAGACACAGGGTGAGTGATAAAGAATAATATTGGTACTTATAGAGTAATATGTTTCTGCGACCTGAAATTCACTATTTTTTGAAATACGGACACAGTTACACTCACCTCACCTAATAGTAACACCTAACAAGTGTGACAGTGTCACGTTTATTATGATTATATTATTATAAATTGTTAACGTTCTGAATTAAATTTTATTCTGCACTTGGCATTGCGTTTATTATACCTAATAAGAATCCAGAGCTAGTGTAGTAAATCTATTTAAAGGCACATTACTATATCGATTAAAAACAGTCACACTTGCCCCATGTTGGGGAAAATTCATTGTTACACAAAATGGACGGTCAAATCGTTACCATAGATCATAAAATCTATCGACGTTAGTATCATCTCATCAAGTTTGTTGAAAACCACACATAATAATAAAGTAACTACAAAAAGAAGCATACTGTCACACTTGCCTCGTTGATGGATAAGTGTGACAGTCTTCCACCTCAATTAGTTTTAATTACTTCAAATTACAAAATACTACTTGTAGATTAGTATCTATCTATGCATCTATGCATCATCAAACATACAACCACTTAATAATTGATGTTATGAAACTGAATTCTCTTATTAAATCCTTACAGAGTAGAAGTATCTAAAAGTCGATTATAGTTTTAATTAATTTATGTCACACTTGCCTCAGGTGACCTTATACGCGTAAATACAGAGCTACTCATTCATTCTGGTTTACTCGCGTCTGATACAAGATTATGTTATAAGATCGAAGGGCGGGTAAGATGCAGTATCAAAGATGCAAATATTACACCTGAAACCTTAATTTATTTTTGGCCTTAATTACGTATTGATATTAATATTAATTGTAGATAGTAATGAATAGTTTGGTTAGTCATAGAAGACGATTTAATGTTACTTCCTGTTTTACAAACTAAAAATAATAGATATTTTAGCACTAATAACATAGATTTGTCTCAGGAATTAACGGCGAATCAGCCTATAATTTTCAACAAGTCACAAGTACGTAATGTTTCGTGCGTGTGTGATAGTTCGAGCGTGGGTGCTTGCGAAAATGCGCACGTGTGCGTGCGTGTGTGCGTACGGTGCGATGTTCGTGTGTCGTGCACGTGCGCGAGTGTGAACGTATACGTGTGCATGCGTGAGTGCGCGTATGCATACGTGCCTGCGGTGCTCGAGCGGCACGCGCTCTGCGTCCATGAGCTCCCACTGGCGCGCCAGGTGGCGCACGCAGCGCGAGCACGCCAGCACGCGCCCGCCGCGCGCCCCTCCGCCCGCGCCCGCGCCCGCCCCCGCGCCCGCCGACACCAGGCACGGGAAGTGCATCGCGTGCGAGTTCATGTACTCCGCGGTCGTCGACAGCCACTCCATCGACTGCTGCGGGAACAGGCCCGCGCACACGTAGCACCTGACGTCAACACGCAAATCTTAACAAGCGTTAAATTTGTTAAAATATCCGACCTTGCGATGTCGCCAAATTATCTCAATTAAAACCTTAAACCAGCTATAGACTATGTAAAAATAAAAAAAAACTATTTAATATTTAAACTGGGAAATACTCCAGAAACTATAATATCTATCATTTCCTTTTACACATTAAATATACTAAATACCAAAGTAAAATATCGTGATGCATACACATTTTTTATTATAATAGTAACAATTCCTCGAATAATTTTAAATTTATAAAACATTTATTTAAAAGAAATTACTTTTTCCAATAAAATATAGGAGCAGATTTATACACCTGAACACAATGTAAATATTGGAAGAAAAATTAATCATTATTTTTCACTTCCTGGGTCAACACTACAAAACAGCAAAATGACACAATCACACAAAATTAAAGATATCTTAGCAGTCGCATATCCCAACGTCTTACTACTACTGTCGGTCATCCATATCAAAACCATTTTTTTAAGATATAACTGTTTTCTTTTTAATCTTATTTCTTCCTTCCCTTAGTCGATCTTAAAAACTACCAAGAGAAAATGGATATATTGTATTTGCTTATAATAACATCATACTATGCAAACATTATTTATTATCTACCTAACGAACCAAGCTTCTTATCAACATCAATCACATAAGAAATTAAAAATTCCAAACATCTTTAAAATAAACACAATTAAGTTGTCGTATTATTCTCTTTTAAAAATTACTTCCAATCGCGATATTACAAAAGTTAAATTTATCTGAAAAAGTTAATAAATATAACACAAAAATAAAATGAAAGAGTGGTAAATAAAGTTATTTCAATATGTACTATCGGCTGCATTCACCTGTACAATCCCATGCCATTTTCCCCGGAGATAATTTGGCTGTGTGGACTACTCGAGAGCGCGTTAGAGGGCCGCTTATTTGATTGACTGGAACTAGAACTCTTCATATCGTATGGCTTAAACCTGCGACAGATCTTTAAGTTATTTCCCTTAGCCCTGATCCTAGTCAAATTATAGAAGACAATAAATGCAAAATGTGTATAAATAATTAAACATATCACATAAATTAAATATCATATAAATGTGTATGGAAAAATACTTATATATAATACCTTGATAAAAAAAATATTAATACATGATTAGCGCAGGGTAATATAGGCCATCAACATTTTTCCGGTATAATAATAATAGTAAAAATTCGACATAAATAAACACCGTACGTAGGTAACAGCCACAATGAATTATTATTAATTATTCCCTTTTTAGTAATAAAAACTCTTGTTTGAAATATGGTTTATGAAACGGCTAGTCTTATAACAGAAGGTAATGTAGGGTAATGTGAGAACATGTATTACATATACATTTTAAGACCAGGCTTAATAAAATCACCATGAATTAAATAAATTGTGTCTTCTCTTACGTGGTAGAACCACTCCGCATGCAACTTATAATGACTGCAGAATAATTCAGTTGGCCCGATTGAAAAAGTATCACGCACGACCGGAATACTAGCGTGAAACAGCAGCCTAAGCTGTGTTGTGTGTGAGTGACGACAACCGGAGACCAGGAAATATTTTTTACTGGTAACGAGCCATTACAACTTAGTCCTCAGAGAAGATAACGAATCTGCAATTTGATTCGAGTGCATTATTGGTCCGGGTAGACTGTGTACTCGTTTGTCACCCTTACTGCATGAAGAAATTCGAAGATAAAAAGAAAATATTTTTATATCATTACGTAAGCATTAAAACTTGTTAAGTAACATTTAATACAAAATGATGAATTTAATAGATGACCCAATAAAAAGATAAAATTGCACTTTACATTTATTCTTGATTGACAGTTGTAATAGTATCTATATATTACATCACACCCCTTATTATATGTCAAAAAAATTAATTTGTTAGTAAATAAATAAGAAACAAAATAGTCAGTACAGTGCCACCAAGGTATGTGCTCAGGTGGACGAAATTGGAAGCATGGCTGCCATTTTATAAATAACATTTTGCTGTAAGCTATTATTTATTGTGATTTGAAGAGAGTGCTTTGTTAAATTTCATTGTGAAAAGTGTGTTTTGTTTGATTTTATTTTGAAAAGTGCAAATAAATATATATATACGTAGTCACCTATTGCCTCTGTAAATTTCTTAAGTGGCTCTCCACTAGTTAAGCAATGTTAGTAAGCTCTCCACTAGCAACTCTGTCATCTGAACAGTAAAGTTGGTGGCACTATAATTTATAAGTTACAAGCTTGCCAGTGTTAGGTTTTCTCCAATAAAACCACGGCACTTTACTTAGTTAACTGTTTAATCACTATATTCCGTGCTTAATCACACTCTCAAACTGTATATGAGTGTTTTAACACACTACACTTTACTTTTACAGAGAACACTATATTTTAATTCCACTTTGACTTACAATCTTTCGAATCACTTAATTTCACGACAGACTTAACTATTATAACCTTCTCAGTACCAATGTACGTATTCAACTGCCGGGCGTGTCAAGTGTAGGCGCTTTTATATTATGACTCGATTTTAGAATTAATGCGGGTAGTTTGAAATGGATTCATATTGGTATTAATTGTGAAGATTGCCATGTAATATTGCATAATGATTATTTATCTAACACTCGACCAATCCTGACACTAGACGCGTCCCCGCGTAAAAACAGTACCAAAGATATTAGGTTTTAAATTAACAATAATTACAATAAACTGAAATATGTATAGAAACAAATACCTATTTTTTTTTCACTTAGCACTGCCTAAATAGCACCATTTGGCATCGGTTTTCTCTTTTAACTGTAATGAATGCCGTTGCACAGAACGGTCCACACCGATACCACTCAGTAACGGCTCACTTTTATCTCTAATGAATGCCGTTGCACAGAACGGTCCACACTGATACCATACGGCACCAGCTCACTCTTTAAATCTAAGAAATGCCGTTGCACAGAACGATCCACACCGATACAATTCAGTAACGGCTCACTTTCTTATATCTAATGAATGCCGTTGCACAGAACGGTCCACACTGATACCATTCGGTACCAGCTCACTCTTTAACTCTAAGAGATGCCGTTGCACAGAACGGTCCACACCGATACAATTCAGTAACGGCTCACTTTCTTATATCTAATGAATGCCGTTGCACAGAACGATCCACACCGATACAATTAAGTAACGGCTCACTTTCTTACATCAACTCACTGCATTTTACTCACTATATTCATGCAATATCTATTACATTTTATTCTTAAATATTAAACCCATCCCTAAAATCTACAACAGAAAGGAGTTATCATAATATTAATTTTTGTGATGACTCTTAAATAATATCAAAACTAATATATAATAATCATATAAATTACTATTGTATTTTTCACACGTATGTATATTGAATTAACATTTTAATATATCTCTTCCTTTATATATCATTATTCTAGAACAAATATGACTTAACTATAAACTAGAACTACATATGTTAAAAGGACAATAATTTAGAGCAATACACGGATTAATAGGTATTTTACTCTGAGTCACTGGAGATTGGATCATTTTGGAATACCAACCAAGGGTGTATTTTATCTACTGGGTAAACTCCGACGTATGCCGCTTTACCTTCCTTTTTAGTAATGGGAGTGTCTTGAACCTCATATCGATCATGACCCAGGATTTTTGTTATTCTGTACGGGCCGGAACATTTCGGAACCAACTTTCTGGCCTGGCCCGGCGCCGTATACACGTCTTTCTCTATACGAACAAGATCTCCTATTTTATATTGCGTAGCTTCTTTTCTCGTTTTATCAAATCTGTTCTTTTGTTTCAGTTGTTCAGAAGAAATTCGTTGTTCAACGTCGTTGCGAATTTCATCTCGGTTTTGCAATTGCTGAGATTCAGCAACTACACTGTTCATAACGCTATCGCAACTTCCCGTAGGAACCACCCCAAATAAAGTCTCAGCAGGAGTTTTCCCAGTGCCTTTGTTAATTGTGTTATTTAATGACCATTGCACTTTAAGCAATACGGTATCCCATTCATTTTCAGGATGTCCATGATTAACAGAAGCGAGCGACTCTACGAGAGTTTTATTATATCGTTCAATCTGGCCGTTTGCTCGAGGTGTAGCGACCGCATTTAATATGTGTTTCATACCTTTCCCCACTACAAATTTGCTAAATTCATTACTAGTGAAGCTGGTACCGCGATCTGTAATTAACCGCCGCGGCACCCCGAATAATGCAAAGTATTCTTCAAAAATTTGGATACTCGTCTTACTTCTACAATCATGGACAGCCTTAAGATATATATATTTTGTAAAAGAATCAATGATTGCCAGTATATATTGATTCCTCTTTTTGCTTAACGGGAATGGCCCGCAATGATCTGCATGTATGGTGTCAAATGGTTTGCTTACCTTTTCAATAGGATGAAGCATTCCTTCCCTTGGTCCGGCTGGAATTTTATTATGAGCACATTCTAGACAAGCCTTGCAATATTTTTTAGTAAACTTTCTCATATTTTTAAACCAGTAGATCCTTTTGATACGTTCGTATGTCTTTTCAAACCCAAAATGACCGTTATTGTCATGATTCATTTTTAGTATTTGCCATCTTACAGATTTAGGAACTACCCAGAGCAACGTTACGGTATCGTTCTTTTTGACGATTCTATAAAGCTTGTCATTTTTTAATGTAAAGTTATTCTTAATTTCTACAACATGCTCACTTTCAGGATCTTGCAATATTTTTACTATACGCTGTAGTTCTGGATCTGACGATTGTACTGTTCCCAACCAAGCATCATTATTTACGAAGAGTACGTCAATTCTGTTTTCATTATTGTGCACATCAGTTCTAATAGGATTCCGGCTCAATGCGTCCACGTGAGCCATTTTATTACCAGGTCTATATTCGATTGTAAAATCGTATTCCTGCATAGATATCCACCATCTCGCAACGCGTGGCACTAAATCTCGTTTATTCATAGTGTTCCGAATGGCGCTACAATCCGTTACTGCTTTGAAATTCGTGCCTAACAGATAAACACGAAATTTCTGCAATGCCGTGACTAGTGCGAGAGTTTCTAACTCATAAGAGTGAAATCTCTGTTCCTCAGGTGAAGTCTGACGACTATAATATGCTACTGGGTGTACCGCATCATCGTGCCTTTGCATGAGAATTGCGCCAATACCCAGTTTGCTGGCATCTGTGTGGACTTCCACAGGTGCTGTTGGGTCATACAATGCCAGTAAAGGACGGCTTATGAGTTTCTCTTTTAACTTATTAAACGCATCCTTTTCTTCTTCTCCAAAACGCCAGCTAACGTCTTTTTTCGTGAGGTTTGTCAATGGTCTTGCAATCACTGAAAAATTCCTAACAAAGCGCCGGAAGTAACTCGAAAGTCCTACAAATTGACGAACCTCGTGTACATTTTTGGGTTCTGGGAAATTTGCCACGGCTTGAATTTTTAGGTTACCTGGTCGTATACCTTTCGACGATATTTCATATCCTAAATAATTTATTTGTGTTTGGAAAAATTGACATTTTTCAAGCTTCAAAGTAAGTTTTGCCTTACGCAGAAGTTGAAGTACCTTCTCTAATTTTTCTGTACCCTCTTTTATAGTTTTAGAAGCTATCAACAAATCATCCATGTAGGCGAGGGCCAGGCGTCCACCAGATCCCCGAAGCATTGTGTTAATAGCTCGCTGAAACACACTTGGTGCATTGGCCAGTCCAAACGGCATTCGGTTATATTCGAAAAGACCGTCAGGAGTGACGAACGCAGTTAAGTGTTTGCTATTTTCAGCCATGGGGATCTGATAATAACCAGACGCTAAATCCAAGCTTGTGAAGTAGCTGTTACCTCCCAAACAGTCCAATTGGTCTTCAATCCTCGGTAAGGGATATTTATCTTTTAAAGTTTTTCGGTTGAGCGCACGATAATCGATGCAAAGGCGTTTCTCACCGTTTTTCTTATTAACAAGAATCACTGGACTTGCGTAACATGAATTGCTTTCCCTTATTATACCGTGTCGTAACAGATCTTCTACAATAATTGTTAAATGCTCTCGTTCTTTGATCGACATCCGATAAGGATTATACACAACTGGAGTGTCATCATTGAGCTTAATGTTCATCTGAGTCAGATTAGTTTCACCTAATTCCGATAAATTGAGGGCAAAACAATCTCTATATTTAGAAAGAAGGACCTGGAACTCACTTAACTCGGACACGCTCAATAAAGTTCCGATTTTAACTTTATCGATTGGTAGAGGCTCACTGCTATTGGCAACATCTGTTAAACCAATGTATTGGTCATTTGTTTCATTATGGACCCACCCTCTGGCTATAACGGTATTTTCTTTTATTGATGTCATATTTTTACTAATATTTGTAACCATTAGGTAGCCGTGACCAGCAGTAAATTTGTATAGGCCTGGAAGGATCATGAACTCATTATTTAAAATTAGTCGATGTCCACCCACAACAAATAAACCACCTGTATAATTCGGCTCAGTATGAACAGAAATTGGAGACGTAGCACAACTATTTATTAATGAATTTGTATTGGAACATATCCTATATTTGACCATTTCATTGCAACATTCCTGACCAGGGATACTAGTGAATATTAATTCACTGCTAGATTTGTACATTATTATGTTAGGTTTTTCAGTGTAAGTGTGGCCAATGATAACCGGTACGTGCATGTAATGATCAGAGACTACTATCAGATCTACTTCCGCAGCCACTCCATCAATCTCGACCATAGCCCTTTAAGTCCTAGAGCTTTAACGATGGAGTTGCCGAAGCCATGTAAATTAGGTAAATTAGACGGGACCTCCCATTCAGTCAGTATATCCTTAGCATCCGATTCCCGGATCAAAGAACAACTACTCCCTAGATCTATATAGGAGGACCTTTTGATGCCATTAATCTTTATAGTTTTATAAAACTTTTTATTTGCACAAGCATTTGGTTGATCAATACAAAGTACTTTATTGTTCGTTCCCGTTTGATCCAATTGTTCAATTTGTTCACCTGCATCAGTTAAGGTACTGGAGCTAGAAGGTCGCTTACGACAATCCCTGGTTATGTGGCCCAACCGATGGCAAAACCCACATTTTTTAAGAGGCTTTGGACATTTTACGCTGATGTGACCAGCATCGCCACAATTAAAACAGCGTATGCCTTCAGAGCCTCTCATTGGGTCAGTTGCGTTTGTAACTTTACTACTCTGAGACTGTGGTGTTTCTGATAATTTTCCCTTTTGCAAGTGGGTCGTGCTATGAGCAATTGTCCTCAAGTAAGAAAACAGTTTTTCGGGTTCTTCGAACA
This sequence comes from Parnassius apollo, assembly GCA_907164705.1. Taxonomy (NCBI): domain Eukaryota; kingdom Metazoa; phylum Arthropoda; class Insecta; order Lepidoptera; family Papilionidae; genus Parnassius; species Parnassius apollo. The sequence goes on from CAJQZP010000280.1 coordinate 945,553, forward strand.
TGCATGCATTTGCACCCATGCGTACAAATTTATCATCAATACCGTGTATTATGCACCCAACAGCCTTTCTACCGGTAATTTCACATTTATTTAATAAGGCAATTTTGTCATAATAATATTCATCAAGAGACTGACCGAACCTGCAACGTATTTTTAACATTTTCGTAAGTAAATCTCCATAATTCTCGTTGGAAAGAAACGTAGCTCTCAGCTTACTGACCCATTCATCCCATGTAAATAGTAAGGAAGGCAGCCCCTGATACCACCTCTTAGCAAGGCCCGTTAACTTGGGTAACGCAAAATGACATATTTGCCTATCATCCCATGAGTATATTTTAGCACACTCGCTCACTTTATGAATCCACCATTCAATGCTTTGGCTATCAACAGAAGGATCAAATTCTGGTATAACATTAAAATTTGCCGTTATATTATTAGACCACATCTGTCCTCCAGTAGGAGCAACAAGAACAGCATTTGCGCTGTTTGTTAAACTTGATGTAGCTGGTGGTTCCATAACATAAGGTAGGGGCTGAGGATTCACACTTGCGACATTATGAGGCATGTCATTTGAGCTAATTCTTATCTGTGGTGACACTGTTCGAACCCTGGGCAACGGCGGAGTTCTTATCGAAACGCTCCTATTACGATTTCTACCTCGAGATCGATTTTTATTACTATGTCGAGATTTGCGATGATCGTGGTGCCGACAATGGGTTGATGGGGACCGTTTACGTTTTTGCCTACCATGGCGTCTTTGTTTACTACGACGATCAGGAGTACTAGAGTTATAAGAAGTTCCGATTGATGTTGATGAGCTTCCATAACGTTTATGAGCATGATTACGTCGCTTACGTCTGACCTGAGAACGTGACCTGCGTGGCGACCTCATAATATGAGTTTATTATTAATATCAGTTTTATTATTGAAAAAAACGCCCAAAATTAATTGTTAACATTTAGGGGTATTTTTACTCTTGTGTCTTAACTAACGGTAACAAATTAAAGGAAGAGAAATATTTATAATTACATGTTTAAATTAAAAGCTATCATACAGAGATATTGCAATTTCACTCTATAAGTTTTATGGTAATTAACAAATTTAAACAATCTGAGTAAAAAGGATTAAATTTATCTTATTTCAATTGAATTGTTTCAATCAAGCCTAAATTTCGTTATTTTTTCACTTATGTAGTCAAATAGTATTCACTGTACTATATTAAGTCAAATTGTATACACTGTGGGTGGCGGCCCGAAGATTTACACAGGTTGCCACTTATGAGATTAACACCGTAAGACACAGGATGTATCCACATACAAATTTATCACGAATCGCTAGAGAGGAATAAAAATCACTGACCTTGGTTCATAGTGAACTCACTTTAGCAGTCTTCTTTGCGTATACTCCAAATCGACTTTGAGACAGGATGTCTTGCGATTACGTGTGGGTTTTGTTCATCCCACTTCTGAATTTGTCAGGTTTTCTCCAATAAAACCACGGCACTTTACTTAGTTAACTGTTTAATCACTATATTCCGTGCTTAATCACACTCTCAAACTGTATATGAGTGTTTTAACACACTACACTTTACTTTTACAAAGAACACTATATTTTAATCCCACTTTGACTTACAATCTTTCGAATCACTTAATTTCACGACAGACTTAACTATTATAACCTTCTCAGTACCAATGTACGTATTCAACTGCCGGGCGTGTCAAGTGTAGGCGCTTTTATATTATGACTCGATTTTAGAATTAATGCGGGTAGTTTGAAATGGATTCATATTGGTATTAATTGTGAAGATTGCCATGTAATATTGCATAATGATTATTTATCTAACACCAGGCAGACGTTGTTCTGCCTTTTTCAACGACCCTGTCATGTCCTATTAAAAATCCTTAAATTCGCCAAAAAAAATTGTGGGTGCACTCATGGGCAAAAACCCTATCATATCTCTCAAGTTGGACCAAACTGCGCATAGTGTGCAAATTTGATTAAAATCGGTTAAGTAGTTTAGGAGTCCATCGCGGACAAACAACGTGACACGTAATTTATATATATTAAGATTTGTTAGTAATTACTCGTGGTTTATGTAAAAAAAAGTTGTACTAACTACCAGGGTGTCAGAATCGCTTCAGCAACTAAGCCCTTCGTTTATGAACGAGTGCAGTTCACACGTGGTAGAAGTTAAACCTTCGGAAAACTTAACATTGAGAGAATGTGGCGAATACAGTGTCAGAAGTAGGATACTTGTAAGGTTTATGTTATTAAAAAATATAAATAAACTAATAATAAACACTGAATACTGTATTCCATCTCATTTTCTCGCAGGCTAAATTCTATAGATGAATATGTTTGTCTCTTTTTAGTGTCACTTTTTAGTTTCATCTAGTTTCACATTGCCAATAATTCTAAAGAAGTGTTCACTCCAAATACACTTATAGAACACAATGTATGTCAGGACTCACCTAATATTGTTTGTATGCGTGTTATTGTGTGCGGCGTTCGGCTCTCCGTTCTCGCCGTACGCGGGGTATTTGTGCGGGATGCTCTTGTAGCACGAAGCACATATTTGTACCATTCCTAAACACACAATTTTAGTACTAGAGTGTTCGAATGCCATCCACGCGTCCATCATACGCTCGATTCGAATATTATGTCCGCGTTCTAACATTGAGGGAGGTTTTATCCTTCAATTTGAGAAATAATAGACCTTCGAATTTCTACTATAGCGTCCATTATACCTTGTGCACAAAACAAAACGACAAGGATGTTATTATAACTGTAAAAAACAATAATTGGTTACTAAATTTACTAAGTAATTTAGTTATTTAAGTGCCAGCTACAATACAATAATTACTTGAGGTAATGACGTTACTGCAATCAATGTAAAGTGGGTAAGCTAAGTAGACAGTGCCTGCTTATTATGCATTTTCAATTACAAACATCAAGCAAATGTTTCTTTGTTTATATATTTTAATAACTTATCCTTTCAAATGGTCGTGCTATCATCAAAAGCTTATAAAATAAATATACTTTAAATACATTTCGTAAATGTATTTTACACGAATTAACTGGAAAATAATTGTAATTAGATGACTCGCAAAGAGCATAGTTACAAATATAGTGATTAATACATACAACATTGTAATCAAAGGATGCGCATCATTAAGCATTAAACATTTATGTGTACATCACTGTGGTAATTAATGATAATTCTATTATTACATACCAAATTATCCTGACCTTTTGGCAAATTGGCCATTGTAATTTATCAAGTTAAAAAAACTGAATTATTTAAATAGGAAACTTTTCATAATTTTATTACATATACATTACAAAAAGTACCGTTTACTTATTTGAAAGCCATTATACTCTTATTTAGTCTGAGATATATTTACTTTGTAGTTCCACAATCTTCAAGTTGTGTATCCGCGAATATTAGAAAGCAAAAGAAAAAAACTGGCAACACTGGATCTGTTAATCATTCACTTTTTACGCACCTGTGTGTACGCAGGGTACGACGCAATAAACACCAAATTTTATTATACTCCCTCCTTGTCCTAGACATTCTTAACAATTGTAGTACGCCGCATTCCATGCCAGCTTCACAATTTATCCAAGCTCGCTAAAAAAAATTTTAAAGCAGTATATCTGGAACACTGTATCTACCCGTCCGTCAATGCAACTTCATTAAGTTTTTTTTGGGCCAGCCATCACGGTGTGTTTTTATAATTTTTGTTGTAAAAATTAAATATGTTTAGTGTAAAATCAAATATTTTGTATCCAAAACCTACTACAAATAAATTTATTACGTATCTGCGTGGTAATAATTTGATTATGTACTTGGGAAAGGAAGATATTCAAAATGGAGCCAACCGATCAAAGGTAAACAAAAATCCTATTGTTCGAGGTAGGTGCACGTATATATAAAATAAATAAAGTTAAAACATTTATTAAATAATGAAATCAGATTCATTGTGCCCATTTATTAACAAGTATGATAAATTATCGAACAAATTCACTATTAAGGGTTAGTAACATAACCTCGTCACTCATATAATATGAAATAGTAAATAGGTATTTTAACCTATAAATGTGGGTTGAGATACATTGTACAGAGATACGTTTAGAAATTTTAAGTGATATATATTAATATTTTTCTTACTTTCATTTACTTACGTTGGGCAGTCGCCATTATCAGTCATGAAAATTGGGGCAGCAGACCCGGAAATTATACACCCTGAGATTTAGTTGTATACCCTGAGATTAATTCTAAACTTTCTTTAGTATCAGAAAATCCTGATTATGAAAAGAAATAAGTGCTATAAATAAACTTAACTCATGGGTTTATTAAGGTTATGTAAACCTTTATCCACAAAAAATTGGCAGAACAAGTTAATTAAAAAAAGAATAAAGAATAACTGAATTCTGGACAAAATTATCCGGTGTGTAAGGGAGAGTCAGTTTACTAGTCCTTAAAATTGTTAATTCCCAAATAAATGGGATTTAATAGATGCATTTTTAAATCTAAAGACAGTATATTATTACATATTATTTTGTAGACACATAAAATAAAAAATAAAAAGCTACATAATATGACACCCCTCTATCAGGCATTTGGGCGTTGGTAGGTCTATGTGCAGCTGTGGACTTTTATAGACTGCAATGGATGGATGGATAATATGACATGAAAGTAAGAAAAAATGTGATATGAGAACTGTTTTACCTTGATATGGAATATCAAAAGGTTACAAGTTAAATACACTTAAAATATAAGTAAGCAAAAAGTGAGTAAAAAATAAGCATTTTATTTAAATAAGCTGTTTAGAAAAATCTGAAAGATTGAACCAAACCTATTATTCAAATTATATCCCTTGTGATAAATTGGGCTCCACACGTTGCGAATGAAACCAGATTAGACAAATATGCAAAACAAAAAATAGTATTGTAATCATCAGACTGAATTACAATAAATTTGTTAAATTATTAAAAGAATAATAAAAAGACAACAGATAGCCTGTAAAATGTTTCATGACTTAGAGAGACTTAGAATGATATAAAGAAAGAAAGAAGTGTTCAGCATCATTAATGATGCTAAACACTTCTTTCTTTCTTGTAACTTAGGTTATATTAAATTAGATAATACAGCTCGAATGCAATAATGTGCCTATGTTTGATTTCAATTAATTAATCATGGTCTAGATTTTTATTTAATTGCCTATTAGGGATGGGATATAGCAGAAATTTCTCTACATTATTTTCTCGTCTTATTATATTAATTGTTATATAATAATTACTATATTATATTCGTTTTACTATCTCAATAATAATAATTTATTGTTTACCTTCTTTACTCAGATTTTTAATTATATTTTGTTAATTTTTTAAAATTGACAATAATCTAAGTCATGAAACATTTTACAGGCTATCTGTATGTCTTTTTATTATTCTTTTAATAATTTAACAAATTTATTGTAATTCAGTCTGATGCTTACAATACTATTTTTTTGTTTTGCATATCTGTCTAATCTGGTTTCATTCGCAACGTGTGGAGCCCAATTTATCACAAGGGATATAATTTGAATAATAGGTTTGGTTCAATCTTTCAGATTTTTCTAAACAGCTTATTTAAATAAAATGCTTATTTTTTACTCACTTTTTGCTTACTTATATTTTAAGTGTATTTAACTTGTAACCTTTTGATATTCCATATCAAGGTAAAACAGTTCTCATATCACATTTTTTCTTACTTTCATGTCATATTATCCATCCATCCATTGCAGTCTATAAAAGTCCACAGCTGCACATAGACCTACCAACGCGCAAATGCCTGATAGAGGGGTGTCATATTATGTAGCTTTTTATTTTTTATTTTATGTGTCTACAAAATAATATGTAATAATATACTGTCTTTAGATTTAAAAATGCATCTATTAAATCCCATTTATTTGGGAATTAACAATTTTAAGGACTAGTAAACTGACTCTCCCTTACACACCGGATAATTTTGTCCCAGAATTCAGTTATTCTTTATTCTTTTTTTTTTTAATTAACTTGTTCTGCCAATTTTTTGTGGATAAAGGTTTACATAACCTTAATAAACCCATGAGTTAAGTTTATTTATAGCACTTATTTCTTTTCATAATCAGGATTTTCTGATACTAAAGAAAGTTTAGTTTTAATCTCAGGGTATACAACTAAATCTCAGGGTGTATAATTTCCGGGTCTGCTGCCCCAATTTTCTGACTGATAATGGCGACTGCCCAACGTAAGTAAATGAAAGTAAGAAAAACATTAATATATATCACTTAAAATTTCTCAACGTATCTCTGTACAATGTATCTCAACCCACATTTATAGGTTAAAATACCTATTTACTATTTCATATTATATGAGTGACGAGGTTATGTTACTAACCCTTAATAGTGAATTTGTTCGATAATTTATCATACTTGTTAATAAATGGGCACAGTGAATCTGATTTTATTATTTAATAAATGTTTTAACTTTATTTATTTTATATACACGTGCACCTACCTCGAACAATAGGATTTTTGATTTCTTAAATTTACGCGAACACTACACATTGAATAAAACTAAATTTACGGATTTTATCGCGTTTATTTCACTACTTTTACTTATTTTTAATTCCCGACGTTTCGGGTGCTTTACAGCAACCATGGTCTCCCCCGTGACCATGGTTGCTGTAAAGCAACCGAAACGTCGGGAATTAAAAATAAGTAAAAGTAGTGAAATAAACGCGATAAAATCCGTAAATTTAGTTTTATTCAATAGGATTTTTGTTTACCTTTGATCGGTTGAAATTTCTGCTATATCCCATCCCTAATAGGCAATTAAATAAAAATCTAGACCATGATTAATTAATTGAAATCAAACATAGGCACATTATTGCATTCGAGCTGTATTATCTAATTTAATATAACCTAAGTTACAAGAAAGAAAGAAGTGTTTAGCATCATTAGGTTTTAAATAGAATGATGAGTTGCAAATGCATTAATGGCCTACAGCGGTACATAAAACATCAATCTGGAAAAATATAAAATTACATACTTCACTAATTAAAACAGTGGTAAATTAAACAATTAAAAAGAAATTTAAAAATAATTATAGGAAATAATTTTCTATTGTAAGATATTAAAAAGTTATGACAAGTTAAAAATAAGTAATATGTGAAGTAATAATTAAAAAATAAAATAAAGATGGATTTATTCAGTAAAATTAAGTATGGTATCATTCATACCTATCATGTTATTATTATCACCTTCATAACTAAAACTAGGTATGGTAAAAGCACAATAGAGTTATGCTGACAGATGCATACACTGATTGCCAAAATATGTTAGCAACAAAATAAATTGTTGTAGTAAGAGGAAATTATGTAAAAATACTTATATAAATAGTGACTAGATATATTGTGCATAACCCATTTTGGTTGCTATTAGTAAAATGAGGTTAATAATGTTTTGCTTAAAACCTTATTATATATAATAATGTATATTATATAATGTTATGTAATATATATTCAGTGGCAAATTACTGACCTTAGATGGTAGTTAATAATATTACAAAAAAAGACATTAAACGCATAAAACCGTTTGAAATACAAATTGACACTTCTCAACTGGATGGAGAGAAACCAATGGAATGAGAAAAATTTGGGTTTTAGTCCTTCATTGAGAGTAAATTACATAGATATTATTCTATATTAAAGTAGTATATGCTTATATTTTTGGGGAATGGTAGAATACAATACAAAACTTTGAGCAAAACAATATAGTTATAATGAATATTAAACTTACTACAACTAAAAAATATTTATGTTGTACAATTTTACCCAGAGTTGATAAAAATCCTGCTTCATATATTAACAAGATAGAGAGGTTTCTATTCATTAACTATTGAGGATTCAATACTTTAAATTAAATAAAAATATGGAAATTTAACATACAATCTAAAATTGAGCCAAGTAAACAAGAAACAGTCAGAGGAAGTCTTTCAAGTCTATTCAACAAGATCATAAAGCAATGTCAAAGCTAAAACTTGATCAAATTAGTAACGAGAAATAATAAAATTATTATATACTTAACAATGGGGTTCTGTAGGCATGACCCAGAAACCATGGCAGTTATATTAGATTAGGGGACGATTCTTCTTTTATGTATATCCTCTTAATGTCGATGAGTCAAAAAACCATAGGTTTTTGTTTTTTTTTTTTACATGAGAAAATATTTTGCGGTACTGAGATTTAGAAGCTATCAAATAAAGATAATTAATGGTATAGTTTTATTACAAAGGGCTCAATATTATGAGTATAACATAATGAAAAACTTGCAACAAATTATAGATGTAAAAGTACTAGAAAATCTCACAAGGGTTTGGCAAAAGAAGTCCAAAAATTGTCAACGTAAATGAACCCCCACATGCTCACCGGACATCAAGGTAGCCAAATATACCAAACATACCAATGATTTCAAAGTTGGACAAGACTATTCCCACTTTTGACATGCACGTAGTTTCGGACAGTATTGAAGAATAGGAAAAGTATAATACTGAGGAGACAGGGATGCAATAGCACTATTGAATTAAAACTGCTGGGAAAATATCTAACAGGAGTTATATGGATGCTATATACAGACCGTTAGAACTGTCACTTAGAATATATACATGGATTTATGTATATATAATAAAATAAGAACGAAAAATACTACTGGTAGATATTAAGCGGTGCAGAGAGGCAGAAGTAATAACTGTAAACTTAAAATTGTTAAGAGAATATCTAGCACAAGTTATTAAAATGCTATGCATTAGAGCTGTCATTTATGAGGATAGACATGGTTAACTATTCAGACCTTACCGCTATGACTTAGAAGGTAGACAGGTCTTAATTCACATATAAGATGCTATCATTAGATATTAAGATGGGCTAGGACTCAGAAGACATCACTGCAGGCTTTAAACCGTTAGAGATATCACATAGAGGATAGACACGGTTGACTATTCAAACCCTAGAGCTAACAATAATGAGGTTAGACAGGTTTGAATTGAAAGCAATATCACTTGAAGGAAGACTTTAAGATGGACTATGACTCGGAAAAAATCACCGCAGGCTTTAAACCGTTACAGCTATCACATAGAGGATAGACACGGTTAACTATTCAGACCTTTTAGAGCTAACACTTTGAGGTTAGACAGGTTTTGAATTAACATTAAAGCGCTCTCACTATAAACTATAAAGTAGTTTTTTTTTCACATGAGCAGTAAATGTGAAATAATGAATTATTTATTTTGAATAAAATAACAAATTATTATTAACACTCATCATCACACAGTCATCTCATAGACATCTCATACACATCATTGGTTACTATTTTTGTGAAGTATTTTGTAAAATATAGCACTCCAAGATTCACTCCAAAATTCATACTAAGAATTATAGTGAACTCTCCTATGTCAAATACTATAAATTATAAAATAATAAAATAATTCTTTATCGTACCAAATTGTAGTAAGTGTAATGAAATTCCTTCCTGGGCTTTTGTGACTTTTACTTAGGTTTGAGTTATAAAATAGACTTAATAATAAGTTACTTTTAGATTATTAACTACAGAATATTGCAATAAATATTGAGAATACAGAAATTTACAAAAACTAGTAACAAGCTGAGCAGTGATGAGTTATAGGTTATAATATACATACATGGTCCTTCAACATATATTACATTTACTCAAACGGAGCTCAGATATATAGTTGAGATATAGATAGAATTTCACTTCAACAGGGTTTGTATGGGAAAAAATAAATGAGGAGGCGTTGAGCCTTTCTTGTGAATATTTTAATAGAAAACAGAACACAAGATAGTGATAAATTTAACCCACTTAGAATAGAATTTCTTAAGTAAGTTATAAGATGTTAAAATTAAACTGGAATAGATACTCCAGATTGTTTTTTTTTCAGTCATAATTCTTCCACAGGGCCACTTCTGCTGCAATCAAGCTGGCCTTATGTGTATAAGGAAATGTTATGAAATAACGATAATTTATTTATGTTATTAATTTAAATTTACTATACAGGCAATATGTTCAACATTTTTTATAAAATAAGCGAAATTGCAAATTTCCATTCATTGGTATTATAAATTCGCAACCCTGTCTTCAAACATCTACAATTGTTAAGAATGTCTAGGACAAGGAGGGAGTATAATTAAATGGTTAAACGAACTTACCTTAAGTGAAGTTCAACCATAATTATACGAAGCTCCTTGTCCTAGACGGTACTCCCGGCCCAACCCTCCTTGGGTTAGGGTTGCTCATCTAATTTCTTGCTTTAAACATAATGAAGTTGCATTGACGGACGGGTTGATACAGTGTTGCCAGATATACTGCTTTAAAATTCTTTTTAGCGAGCTTGAATAAATTGTGATGCTGGCATGGAATACAGCGTACTACAATTGTTAAGAATGTCTAGGACAAGGAGCTTCGTATAATTATGGTTGAACTTCACTTAAGGTAAGTTCGTTTAACCATTTAATTATCCTAAGTTATAAAAAAGTCCAAAAATATGCCTAAAAGAAAGCGGTATGGTGATTCTGCGGGAAAATACAAAGAAAAATTAAGAAATTACAAAAGGAACCGGAAAGGCGACAAAAAGAAAAATCACAAACACCGGACATTTTGTCAGAATCTAATACGCATAGTGACATCGAGGAACAAGAAATTATAGTACCTGTTGAAGGTAAGGGCTTTCACTTTATGGGCAATTTGTTTACAAGTTGTGGGACATATTACTAAAACGCTCCGGTGAAGTGATTTTTACATATTGAATACAGAGAAGTTCTCTAGCGTTTGCTGTTGTATTTTTAATGGTTTTAAGCTTTTAAGTACGTAAAGAAAACAAGGTCAGTTAACTTTGTTTAAATAATATAGAATTAAAATAACAATCCAAGATCGGTGAGCTTGGTTGTATTAGTGATTCTGTAATACTTATCCCATCAAAAACATAAATGTGAAATGCGAGCCAAGTTCAATATTATGATATATGCCTTGGTTGTTGACTTTAACGACAAAAGAAGTGAGATCTAAATGGGTGGCAAGTTCAATCGTCAGTCCTGAAATTTATTTATAACAACATAAAATATCAATTCTTCTTGTAACTTAGGATAATATATTGTAGCCTCATGTCTGACTTGGCTAGTTCTCATATACGAATTATCATGTTCGATGGCTAGTTTCTACCAGTACACCAAATTTTCGGAATAATAAAATAGGAACCGACAAGTAACAGGTTTAGAACTTGCGAAGGCTATAATATCATTCGTATATGAAAACTAGCTAAGTTAGACCTTAGGCTACAATATATTATTTTAAGTTATGTAGCCTTATGTAGATCAAATAATAATTTTGATGCTAAAATGATTATTAACATTGAATGTAAAGAGGATCTGCTACGGTGGATGACTCAGATAAAATTCTCTAAAAACTTAATAAGACAAAATAAATTTGATTTGGAAATTTACTCAGATGATTCGGGGACAGGTTGGGGTGCATGCTGTAACGGTGAGGTAGCTCATGGGCTTGGACAGATTTAGATAAGAAGAATCATATTAATTTTTAGAGGTATTAGCTGCCCTCCTAGGTTTGTAGTGTTTTGCTAAGGATGTAACATTTTGCCAAATTTTTTTGAGAATCGACAACACCACAGCGATTGCCTACAATAATAAAATGGGTGGAACATATACACATATACTCGTAGAAATAGTGTGAAGTTCGACAAATTTGGCTGTTTAGATCATACATACAATCAAGAGAAAATAATGAGGCTGATTATGAATCCAGAATTAAGAATGTTGAGTGCGAATGGGAGTTGTCACATAATGCATTCCAACAAATTTTAATTGAATTTGGTGAAACAAACATTGATTTGTTTGCTACAATAGCTAATGCAAAATGCAGCAGCTATTTTTCATGGCATTAAGACCCATCTTCAAAAAAGATTGATGCTTTCACCACTAAGTGGTCCAACTTTAAATTATTTTATGCATTTCCTCCATTTGCATTAATTCCAAAAATCATACAAAAATTAAAAATGACCAGGCCATTTATTGATGACTTGCCCATATCTAAAATATTAAAATTTAATCCCTAAAAACAATTATTGTTCTCGCCTTTCAGAACACTACATACTCTACACAGCAGTCTTTCTCTTGGAGCTTGTGTATTACCAGGGAAGCCTTCAAAAAAAGACTGACCCCGATTGAAGCTGTAAGGTATGTGTATGTGAGTAATGATAGCATCACTTTCAAAAAATACAATAAAACAGTATATTAAAGCACTTACAAGTGGTGGGTGTTTTGTAATGACCTCAATATTTACTCGTATTAATTGTCAATACCAAAAGTTTTACAATTCCTTAGTGAACATTTTGTATTTTAATTAAAAAGTTAGTGGTGTTAATTGCTCTCACAAGTGCACAAAGAATACAGACAATGCTGTAATTAACTTACTTAATGTTGAGTGTATGGCATCAGGAGTTCAGATAAGGATCACCGATATTTTAAAGACTACTGCGCCAGATAATAGGGATATGTTAATTAATTTACCCTATTTAGTACAAAACCGGATATCTGTCCAGTAAATACACTTAGATAGTATATTGAATATACTAAAACACTGAGAAAGTATGTAGGGTCAAATAATACAGATTATTTATTTATATCTTATAAAAAAAACTCTACCAGAGGGCCAGTACTGAAACTGTAAGTCGTTGGATTTGACAAGTGATGGGAGAATATGGAATAGATACTAAAAATTCACCCCACGTTCTACTAGACATGCGTCCACATCTTTTGCACATAAAAATAGTGTGACTATGGATATCATTTTCAGAGCAGCAGGTTGGTCTGCAGCTTCTAGTGTATCTGCAAACCATTACAATAGACCTTTAGTGGAAGAGAATCATAATTATTTTTTTTGCAAATTCAGTTTGTAATGTAAATGTGGTATAATTGTAATAACTAAATACCTAGAAGTTAAAACTTATGAGGTATTTTGTAACGTACCATTTCAATTTTAAAATAAACATTGCCTAGTTAAATTATTGAATGATTATTTTACCTTTCAACTTCATCAAATACAAACTAAACATATCTACAAAGTAAATATATCTCCGACTAAGTAAGAGTATAGTTACTAAATTAAAATAACTTACCTTAAGTAAAGTTCTACTGTAATTATACGAGGTACTTCGTCCGAAATATAAGTCTCATACCCTCCCTAACATGTTGTAATGTTATTATATTACCCAGTAGTAAAGTAAAGTTACATATATAGCCTATATATGTCCCACAGCTGGGCACAGGCCTCCTCTCATTACTGAGAGGGTTTTAGGGCAAGGAAGTGTCCGCCACGCCGCTCCAATGCGTGTTGGCGAACTTCATATGTCTTCGAAATATTTTTTTCTTATTCCTTAGACATGCAGGTTTCTTCACGTTTTCCTTCACCGCCGAGCACGTGGTAAATCAGCACTTAAAATTGCAATTAACAATTTCATTGGTGCTGGCGGGGATCGAACCCGGGTTACTCGCACTCTGTTATATTTACAGCGAGCGTTAACCATCTGAGCTACCACGGCTAGGATTACCCAGTAGGTGAAGTTGAAATACCAGTCAGGTTAATTTCATTAAAAGATTGCTCCAATTGAGAGAAGCTCTGAAGTGAATGATTAACAGGTCCATTGTTGCCAGTTTCTTATTTTAACGATAACGGTATCTATTATTAGTTATGCTTGTAGTTGGTGACTCACCCTGTGGACTGATGGGGCTCGCATCGGGGTGCGGCTTGAGCGCGGTGATGAAGGGGTAGTAGGGCTCGCGCTCGGGGTTCGCGCAGCAGTAGACGAGCCGCAGCTGGCTGCTGGGCGCCGGCACGCCGCACACGTAGCACACGAAGCTGGCGGTGGGGGGCACGGGAGCGCCGGGCGGGGGGGAGGGCGAGCGCGCCGCCGCCGCCAGCGACTTGTCGCCCGACGACGCCAGGCTCAGCGGCGACGGCGGCAACAGTGACGGCGGCCGCGGCGGCCGCGCGCGCAGCGTGTACACGCGCTCGTGCGCCGGCACGCCGCGCGCCTGCCGCACACAAACACACACCATGTACTCATCTACACCGCAGCACCCGTACTGTAGTACACGCTCACTGAGGGCTCGTACTTCCTACGCTCAGCAGGTGAGTGAAGAGAACCGAAAACCCTTATTACTGAATACGAAGCATGTACAATATACACGCAGTTTGTACACGCGCTTCTGCGCGGGCACGCCACTGGTCGCAAGCACACGCACACGTTCGCTATATACTACTTTATTTATTTATATACGTGATAGAACCACAGCTATATAATAATTATAGCACGAATGGGTCGAGAAGGACCAAACTCTCACAGAATACCAGCCTGTTTCGTATGATGAATGTACAGAACTGAAGACCCATAATGTTAAATACGAGGCGTGTTACTCGCAACGTGCTCTCGCGGGCGAACTCGTGCGCGGTGCAAGCCTTGCGCCTGCGTAAACACTTCTAAGTATAAAGTACGTTCAAATGATATGGTCACCTTAAGCTTTAGACCGTATATTTAACATAGACAAAAACACAAAATTGTATACTGTACCTAATATATTAAGAAAAGATAACAAAAAACCTTTGGCAATAATTAGGACATATGAATCTGAAACCATACAACACCACCAACAACATAGTTTTATAGGTCCAGATGTTGCGACTAGCAGTACTTTTTCGGGCTGATAATGAAAGAAGTTTTATACGTATTAGAGCCACGCTGCGGCTATGTTATGCTTATAGCGTGAAAAAGCAGCTTGTCATGCGAAGCACAGCAGCTTAATGCTGGTGTGTTTCGTGTAGAGAACCGGAAGTCCTTTTTATTGGAATGCCTCGTTTCCAATAAAAAAGAATTTCCTGTTCTCTCCATCTCGTGACAACGCATCTGCATTTTGATTTGCCACAGGATCCATTTACCATCAGGTGGACTGTGTGCTCGTTTCTCAATCTTATTCTATATAAAAAAGAAGAAGAAAGATGTTTTTAGTGCGTGTCAAGAGGTTATTCAGAGATAGGAAAAATTCAGGTTACTGCTATTTAATTTAAGATTACATAGCGGTCAGCCACCGCAGTATTTATTTCACGTATTGTATTATCGACAGTGGTGTGTTTTTTCTAATATAATGGTGTTGGGGGGAGCGATGTTAAAATTAGTGGTGACGAGAATAGTGCGCGCAATTAAGGGAGGGCGGGAGATGCACTTCAAACTAGGTAATACCATATCAATTTAATTTTATAACGCGGATATTACCTGATTAATTTTTAACGTCTTTAATATAATGGATTTTCCACAAAACAAAACCTGATTTATTAATTAACTAGTAAAAAGTAACTCTTTTACCCCATGCACAAAAGAAGACATCAAATGCACACAATATTGACATTTTTTATTTGGATCCAAACTGAGCTTGAAATTGGTTCAACAAACTTTCTAAGGCGTGGTTGCTACGACAAAAGCGAATTAAAAAGTATTTAACTTTTAAATGTTTCTATTCCTCAGGCATGCAGGTTTCCTCAGGCATGCAGGTTTCCTCAGGATGTTTTCCTTCACCGCTGATGTCGTGGTAAATTAGCACTAACAATTTAGTTGTTGCCGATCGGATCGAATACGTTTGGCACAGTACTTGACTGTGAAATTTATATCAACCACTTATCCCCTGAACTACGATGTTTTGTTTAACAAAATTAAAAGTAACTCTTGTCAACACAAAATTTTCTATTTTTACAAAATTCACGATGCGATCTACAATTTATATCTAATAATAATTTTTTAGTCTTTTTTGACGCTACATGAACTTTTACAAATAGTAGTAAATAGAATTTAATTAATGAATGAAGTCAATTATCGCCTATCACAAAACTACTGACATAAGAACAATAGAATTGAATTGCATTATCGAACCCCTAACGTAGCGAAACACTTTCAACGCACCGAAGAGGTTAAGAGGTTATCATTGTAAAGAGAACATAAAACAATCTAGAAGAGTCACAACTCGCAACTGAGTGGAAGGCGGCCGACCTCACCGGGGTTATCTGCGGCTATCACTGGCTAGTGGTCGCCGGGCCAATGAAGACAAGCTTTGATATACAAATAAACAAACAAATACGTGCCGACGTAGTACAGTTAACGACGAATATAGGGGGAGGCAATATACCAATGAAATGATAAAATTTACAATTACAAATTGACAATTTACAAAGTCAGGGGTACACATCCTATTACTTTACTAGACTCTAGACAGCTTCGTTGGTTGAGTGGTCATAAACGTGACTGCTGTTCGTGAGGTCCCGGGTTCGAAACCTGTCGGGGCATAAATCAGTTATTGAGCTTTTCTGTCAAGAAATTCTACGGAATTCAGAAAGTTGGCCATGTTTCACTTCCGTGCCTCAAAAATCACGTAAAGCCGTTGGCCCAGCGCATGATCTTTCTCCGGTCTTTGCCCACCCTTCGGACTATGACAGTGAGGGAATATGGTTGCATCTGTGCTTTCGCAAGCGGGGCTCCGTCGACTCCTTTCCGTAGCGCAGTCGAAGGAAGCCCGGTCGACGGAGAGCCCCGCGAATTCCTTTCCGAGTGGTTTATAAAAAATAACCACGAAACCTAACTTGTCCGAGTCCCGAGCTCGCATCGCTCGATCTTAAACTCAATAAAAACCAAAATAAAAAATGTATAAACAAACATTTTTAATTTTTTTTAATTTAATTTTTTTTTTGTGTAAATTATGAAGAATAATTATAACAACTTCATTCGATTATTTAAAAAAAGTTATCAACAATTATACGTGAATGAGTGCATTTTTATGAACATTTAAAGCCTTGAAACCAATATAACTTTCATTTTTTATTCTTGTATATTTTTTTTTCATAAATCCGCCGTAATAAAGATTTAACGCCGTAAGAAATTTTATCGAAATCGGATGTTTTTCGATTTTCTAGAGCCAAAAAACGAGGTGATCGCGATAGTATAAAATTACCTTTATTTCTATCAAGAAAATTACATGTTATCGTGTTTTCATTTTATAAAATCCAAGGTTGTCAAAATGAATTGATTCGTAATCTATAAAACTTTAAAAAATATGGGAAATATAAAAACCACCAAATTTTCGAGGAATCCCTTAAAATTAAGATCTATATCGAATACTCCATAATATTTATCTAAACTTTGGAAAAACCATATTACTTTTTACCTGATGTGTTACATCCGCAACTGCAACACATCAGGTAAAAAAAAGTAGATCGACATACTAAGGAGTTAAATCCCCGAACTGTGTGAATCTAAAAGGTTAATAAACAAGGTCATCCCAAATCTGTATTTAGTAACACATTTGTGCCATGTATATTATCACAGTTTATTGTAATGTCAGCGCACTGTTTATTTTTAACAGCAATTTTTATGCTAGCAAACATGATATAAATAATACAAAATATTATTTAATTTTTTAATAGAAGTGTGACAAGCCAATACATAGTCCAAATTAAAATGGAGACGCGTTGCCATCCCCGAGCCAGCCGTGTAGTGGCGGTTGAGAATATCCACTACCCCATATCTTCCCGTGGGTGTCGTAAGAGGCGACAGAGGGAGACAGAAAGGAGATGGGCAGCAGCATCTTCCTGATAACAACTGTGATAAAATAAAAAACTGCGGTTGCCAACCCGCTCGCCAAGCGTGGCAACTATGGCAAATATCCCCCCATGAATAATGACGCAAAAAAACGGCCCCCAGTCCCCGGCGGCCCCGCTATTCCTGGCTACGGTGGCGACCATGGTAACGGCGGGGCAGGGGGTGCTAAGAATCTCCGGTGGAGGTTCGGTTGCCACCTACGAAGACTCGACCTGGCAACATATAACGCACACACCCTGAGGACTGACGAGAAGATACTGGAGCTGGAAGAAGAGGTAGACAAGTTGCGCTGGCATATTATTGGATTATCGGAGGTCCGAAGAGAGGGGGAGGACACGGCAATCCTCGAGTCCGGCAACTTGTTCTATCACCGGGAGGGCGACCATCTGTCCCAAGGAGGTGTCGGATTTATCGTCCACAAGTCTCTCGTCAACAACGTTGTAAAGATTGGGAGTGTGTCGACGAGGGTCGCGTACCTGATACTCAGAATCACCAAACGGTATTCGCTGAAGGTCATACAGGTTTACGCACCAACCTCGGCACACCCCGATGAGGAAGGTGGAGAAAATGTATGAGGATATTTCAAGATCATGCATTCCTCCAAAAGCCACTACAGGGTGTTGATGGGAGACTTCAACGCAAAACTAGGCACAAGAGAAAGCGGTAATTGAAGGTAGGGAAATTTGGAGTAGGACAACGGAACCGAAGGGGCCAGCAGCTGGCCGACTTTATGGAGAAAGAGGGACTCTTTATGATGAACTCTTTCTTCCAGAAGCGGCCCCACAGGAAGTGGACCTGGTCGAGCCCCGACGGTTCGACAAAAAATGAGATTGACTTCATTATGACGACCAGACGCCAACTGTTCAGTGATGTCTCAGTGATCGCAAGGGTGAAAACTGGCAGCGATCACCGAATGGTTAGAGGCACACTGAACCTAAACGTTAAGTTGGAGAGGTCTCGTCTGATGAAGTCAACGCTCCGTCCCCCTCGTGCTCTGATCCAGAATCCCGAAACCTTTCAGCTAGAGTTACAAAACCGCTTTCAGTGCCTAGAGGATTGCAATGCTGTGGACGATATGAATGACAAGCTCGTGGAAACTGTCCATGCGGTCGGAGCTAAGTTCTGCAAGACCCGCCGCAGAAGAACACAAAAACTCTCCGATCACACTCTTAATCTCATGGCTGTTAGACGGGAGATGAGGCTGCAATCGTCAACAGATTTGACAGCATACAGGCAACTGAACAGACAGATCTCCAAATGCATGCGGCGAGACTTACGCAACTTTAATACTGCTCGTATTTAAGAAACGATCGAGCGGAACCAGGGCTCCAAAGTCTTTGCCAGAGATCTGTCTGCCAGAAAGAGCCAACTTTCAAAGCTGAAGACTAAGTGTGGCAACATCGTTTCCGGGACACCTGAGATTCTGAGTGAGATTGAGAGGTTCTATGGGCAGCTGTACACATCATCGTTGGAGCCACACGCAAGTGTGAGTAACGATCCAAGAGCAAGTCTTATCCGACACTATTCCGATGATATCCCGGACGTCAGTCTGAGCGAGATTAGAATGGCTCTCCACCACCTTAAAAACGGCAAGGCCCCGGGCGAGGATGGAATTACAGCGGAGCTTCTGAAAGCGGGTGGAACACCAGTACTTGAAGTCCTTCAGAAGCTCTTCAATTCCGTCCTCCATGGTGGCACTACTCCGGAGGCGTGGAGCAGAATCGCGGTGGTCTTGTTCTTTAAGAAAGGCGACAACGCTCTCTTGAAGAACTACAGACCGATTTCCCTTCTGAGCCGCGTCTACGTGCTGTTTTCGAGAGTCATTACGAATCGTCTCGCACGCAGATTCGACGACTTCCAACCTCCCAAACAAGCCGGTTTCCGAAAAGGCTTCAGTACCATAGACCACATACATACCTTGCGGCAGATTGTACAGAAGACCGAAGAGTACAATCTGCCACTTTGCCTGGCATATGTGGACTATGAGAAAGCCTTTGATTCCGTCGAAATTTGGGCGGTGCTACAGTCCCTTCAGCGGTGCCAAGTTGACTGTCGGTATATCGAAGTGCTGAAGTGTTTGTACAGTAGGGCTACGATGGCTATCCGAGTACAGAACCGGAGTTCGAAACCTATCCAACTGCAGAGAGGTGTAAGACAGGGTGATGTTATATCCCCGAAACTCTTCACCGCTGCGTTGGAAGACGTTTTCAAGCTACTGGACTGGAAAGGATACGGTATTAACATTAATGGCGAGTACATCACTCACCTTCGATTTGCCGACGATATAGTCCTTATGGCAAAATCGCTGGAGGACTTAAGCACTATGCTCAATGACCTCAATGGTGTCTCCCAACGGATAGGTCTTAAGATGAACATGGACAAAACAAAGATCATGTTCAATGTCCATGTCACACCTATGCCGGTAGTTGTTGGAAGCACTATGCTCGAAGTTGTTGACGAGTATGTTTACTTGGGACAAATAGTCCGACTAGGTAAGTCCAACTTCGACCGAGAGGTCAATCGACGGATTCAACTCGGCTGGGCAGCGTTCGGGAAATTACGACACATCTTCTCGTCCTCATATACCTCAATCTCTGAAAACTAAAGTTTATAACCAGTGCGTGTTGCCAGTGATGACTTACGGATCTGAGACGTGGTCCTTCACTGCTGGCCGTATGAGGACGCTCAAGGTCGCTCAGCGAGCTATGGAGAGGGCTATGCTCGGAGTTTCACTGCGTGATACGACTCAGAAATGAGGATATCCGCAGTAAAACTAGAGTGACCGACATAGCCCAACGGATTAGTAAGCTGAAGTGGCAATGGGCCGGCCATATAGCTCGAAGAACCGATAACCGATGGGGAAGAAAGGTTCTCGAGTGGCAGCCTCGCACCGGTAGGCGTAGTGTAGGGCGACCCCCCACTAGATGGAGTGACGACCTGGTAAGACATGCAGGAAGTCGATGGATGCAGGTGGCTCAGGACCGTGCTTTGTGGCATTACTTGGGGGAGGCCTATGTTCAGCAGTGGACTTGTGAAGGGCTGTAATGATGATGATGATGATGCCATCCCCGAGGACTAAGAAGGAATGCCTCGTGACCAGTAAAAGAGTCTTCGGTTCTCTACATTCAACATATGAAACCCAGCAGCATTAAGCTGCTATTTTACGTTGGTATTCTGTGAGAGCGTAGTCCTAACACGGTCGAGCCGACATATTCCTGTTACAACCATGATACCTTTTTACTGGTAACGAGGCATTCCATCTTAGTCCTCAGGGGTGACAACGCTTCTGCGTTTTGATTCTTAATCGAGGATAGATGTAAATGTCTTTGGGCCGCAGCATGCATTTACCATAATCAGGTGGACTATGTGCTCGCTTGTCACCCTTATTTTATAAAAAAAATACGTAGTGATTATGCGCATGGTTGCACGCCGCGGGTTCGAATTCCGCATGGATTGAGTATTTGTACGCCATACAAATAATTATTTCGGGTCTGAATATTGTTCATGTGCAATTTATGAGGGTAACTTTAAAAAAAAACTTAGTTATATTTCAATAAACAAATTATAGATGTGCCAACTCGGAAAAAACTCGAGTTAACTCGAGTTGAAATTCACGCTACTCGAGTTTTCAGGACATAGCAGAGTAAATGAATCATTGTTACATATCTGGGGGCACGGCAGTGCCCCCGCCAAGTCGAGCAAAAAAGCGGAACGTCAGTATACCATGATCTTTTCTCGAAGCAATTCAGGCCATTTTCGACCCCCTATAACTTTGTAGTGGATAAAACTAGAAGCCTGAATTTTCAGTAACCAAATAGGCATTGTATTAACATTGTATTTTTCCAATTTCATTCAAATTGAACCAGTAGTTAAAGGATTATAACTAGTCAAAGTTTCTTAATTTTGTCACTCACTGACTGACCGATCATCAAAACTCTAAGGCACTTCTAGCAGACATGGAAGTTTCAAATTTAGAATAAAATTAGGGTTTAGTGTATAAATCAAGGAAAAACTAAAATATTTTTTAATTTCGGTACAATTTTCTATATACACCAACTGCGTAAATAACTTTGTAATCCCATATAAATATATAGAATTACAAAGTTACATTTGCAGTGAATGAATTAGTGTACTTGAATATATTTTTATATATATATATATGTATAATAGGTGTAGATAGGTACGTTGTTGGTATTCAAGAAGTGGAAGGTACCGGAAAGGAAAAAAGTAGGACTATCTTATCGCCATCAAAAACATAACTTGTAAGAAATCCAAGTCTTGCAACTCAGTTCATCTACCGTAAAAAGGTGTGAGATCGATGTAATACCAAGTCGGTTAATTTATTCAGTCCCTACTTAAGGATCCTTCTGTTTTAAATTATTACGTAATTAGCTAACCGAACTATATTTTATAGTGACCATATCAATGTTAAAAATCTTTTATGTTTTAAATATATAGATTGACTTGGCAATCGCACTAAGCAATCTAATTTAATATAATACTTATGTATTACTTGTGAGATACATTGTGTTTACATGCGATGGCCAAGGGCTAAAGCCACACTGCAGCTGTATTATAATTTTTACACGGACGGGTCGGCCCGATCAGGGAACAAAACGCTTTCACAGCGCTTTTATTCAGAACTAGCTGCTGCCCGCGACTTCGCACTCGGATGATGTTGCTTATGCCAGCGACAACGAGGTTGTCAAAATCGAACATCTGAAACGTCTGATGTCGAATTCTAAGAGCCCGGGGACGGGAAAATAACGTAATGCAGCGGTTCTCAAACT
This sequence comes from Parnassius apollo, assembly GCA_907164705.1. NCBI lineage: Eukaryota > Metazoa > Arthropoda > Insecta > Lepidoptera > Papilionidae > Parnassius > Parnassius apollo. The sequence continues at coordinate 968,094 of CAJQZP010000280.1, forward strand.
TTTTTGGTCACGGAACCCCTTTTGACAAGCAAAATACTTGACGGAACCCTACAATAAAACAATAGTTTTTAAAAGTGTATTCTTTATTATATAAGCATAATAAAAGTACAATGTAACAGTTACTAATTATTACTTACTTTACCACATGGCAAGTACAATAATAGAAGATATTAAAAATGAAAAAATCTTAACTAATGGGAGGTATGAAACTGTTTTTTTTTTATTTTTCATCAATTGGTTGATATCAGGTTTGGTAGAAGACATTTGAAGTCTCATATCAGGTTCCGCGTCCAGTCTATTGCGATATTTTGTTTTCGTGGCTGCATAGGTTGAGAATCCCGTTTCGCACAAATATGTTGTTGGGAACGGGAGAAGAATATTCAGAGCCATTCTGCCAAGCATTGGATATTCATCACGGATTCTGCACCAAAAATCGTTGAGAGGCGTCGTTTTGAACAGTGACTCCATACTTGTGTCTGATGACATTTCTAAAAGAGATTTATATATCTCGTTTGACATACTTTCGGGCTTTTGCAAATTGGGTAAAAAAGGATTATGAGTCCATGAATTCAGCTTCATTTTTGTATTCTATTCTTTGGGAAAATACTTTTCAAAAGATGCGCGCATCGAAGTGAGATATTGGACCAATTCTTCAAACACATCATCTTGAAACATTTCTGAGTCAATATCGCTAACAAACTCACTGAGTGACGTAAAACTTTCCATTTCTGTCTTACCAACGCAAATAATCCAAAAATCTAATTTTCTTTTGAAGGCAGTTATTTTGTTATAGGCCTGGAACACTGTTGTCTGTTTACCTTGCAATGATAAATTCAATTCGTTCAGTTTTTGAAAGATATCCGCCATAAAAGACAATCGGAACAACCAAGTTTTATCATACAAACGGTCTTTCAAATTAAAAGAAACTGTATCTGCTGAAAGAAACATTTGTATAACTCGGCTCTAAGTTCAAATAGCCCTGTTAAAGTTTTACCCCGAGATAGCCATCGCACTTCTGTATGGAGCAGCAGTGTTTTATGTTTGCTGCAATAATCTTCACACAATAATGAGAACAATCGGGATTGTAGTGGTCGTGATTTGATAAAATTAATTATTTTTTCCGCTTCATCCATAACTAATTTTAGATTTGACGGCATTTGCTTCATCACAAGTGCTTGTCTATGCAGAATACAATGGCTGTAACTACAATTACGCGCTTTACTTTTTATTCGTGATACTGCAAATGCTGTTTTACCTGTCATCGCCTTGGCCCCATCTGTACAAATGTCAATGCAATCGTTCCAACTAAGATTATTTTCTTTACAAAATATGTTTATTTTATTAAAAATTTCTTCCCCGGTAGTGTTTGTGGGCAGCGGTGAACACATAAGAAACACAAACACAAAAGAAACATAAAAATTAATCAATTTGATAGAAAGTGGACGCCGTGGCTCATAGACATCCACATTTATCATCCATTACGAATCAAAATGTAAATGCGTTGTTACTGCTGAGGAAGATGGAATACCTCGATTCCAGTAAAAGGGGTATCCAGTTCTCTACACTCATCATACGAAACACAGCAGCATTACGCTGCTATTTTACGCAAGTATTTTGTGAGAGCGTGGTTCTGCACCAGTCGAGCCGACACATTTTTGTGCTACAACTATAATATAGCGTGGCTCTACCACATAAAAAGATTTGTAGTTAATATTTTGGTTAGATAAAATTGCATTTCGTCCTACAGTACCTAACGTTATTATAATGAAAAAGTTGGACCATTTTCTAAGTTTTTCTTTACGTTATTGTCATCTAGTGGTGTTGTATCAACGTCATAGCATCAACGTTCCGGGAAGTCTGCAGTTTGTGATCATATCCTAGACGGCCCCAACCATTACATCAGATTTGATAGACCACAAATCCTCGCGAAAGAACACCGATTCCTACCAAGGATGATACGTGAGGCTATTGAAATTAAAAAACATCCTAATTTCAATAGAGAAGGAGGCTGGGTACTACCACCTGCTTGGGATCCTATAATCAATAAAATTAAAACTAAACCCAAGCATACCACTGCAAGACCTCAGGACATAGTCAGTTCATTTTGCATAGATCGGACCATAAACAATAATTAAAAAAGCTGAAGGTTTCTCCGGGTTTAACAATGACATCGGGACGTCATCTCAGTCCCCCGTGACCATGGGTGCTGGAAAGCGCCCGAAACGTCGGGAATTAAAAATAAAAAGTAAAAATAAACGCGATAAAATCCGTAAAAGTAGTTTTAATCATGTGCAATGTTCGCGTAAATATAAGAAATCATTATAGTGGTGTTGTGTTAATAATATCTTTTAAAATTGACAGTTTGACAGCTTGTCAAATTACACTGCTGAAAATGGACCTCTGCGCTGTAGGATTTGACTAAATCTTGGATATAGATTACACTAGCAGACGTGTCACAGCTTTGACCATGGCTCCAGCCGCCGGTCTGTGTACTTTACGTCTGACGTAAACCAGATGGTCACAACGCCATTCAGAAGCCATAAACTCCATTTAGCATATCCAATCTCCTACGATACTAACGGGACGAAATGGGACGAATGATTCTCCTACGGCTTCACCACACGACAAGGAGTGTTCTAAGTAACACTAAATATTAAAGTCAATATACACTAAAAATACATTATTGAGCAATCCTATATAACAGACATTACATCAGAATCGACATGCAACAAACACTTGGTAATGAACGGACTCAATATTGATTTTAGGACTAAGAAAACAATTTTAACTGGAAACACCACGAAGCAACTGTTTCGATGAGGTCGGGTCTAATGATTGATAAACAATGTAAATAGAAAAACACGTACCGACAAGTTGAGGTTGTTTTGTTATGAAACGAAGATTATAATATAAATTATTTATTTAAAGAACAGTAGGGAATGGCTAATTTTACACATAAAAATCTGTTTAGGTTGGTACTGCCTTCTTACTTATATCTATTGCCTAGCTCAACGCTACTCTGTCGTCTTCCCAGAATAATGGCAAATTATGAGGTATTCTATGTTAGCTCCAGGGATGACACACAACGATTTTCTTTGTTTAAGTTGATTGCAAGTGTTCATAATTTATTCACCAACAGGCGGTCTATTAGCTTTAGCTCGTTCGCTCTTATAGTGTAAAAAGAGTAGATCAAGTTTGTAGATATTGTGAAATAAAATATAAGTAAATAGATAGCGGTATGAGGGAACCCATCACCCCACATCATCCCGTGAGTGTCGTAAGAGTCGACTGAGGAAAACAAATCAGGAGATGGGCAGCCTGAAAATAAAGAAAATTCGGTTGACAACCCGCTTGCCAAGTCTGGCAACTATGGCAAAGATCCCCCTGAGTCAATATATGGGAGAGACTTGTGTTTAGCAGTGGAATTTAAGAGGCTGTAACGGTAACGGAATAATCAACTGTGGTGTAGTGGCAGTACACGAGAATCGATATCCAAAGCCATTTTGTCCTAAGGGTATCATGAGAAGCTACTGTAGGAAACGGTAGAAAGATATGGCTTCCGAGAGAAGTCTGTATAATCATCTCCTTTACACCAGCCGTAAAATATCCAGATCGACATCGGAGTGGAGCGTCAAAGGTGCAAGACGTCTGAGAAAGAGCGACGATTACGATAAATCTTCCCCACCACGGCATAGGGCAAGTCTCAGTGGACCACTACGTGGCTATGAAAAAGTATGAATCAATATCAACCTTTAGAGATTTATTAAAATTTCACAGCACGCCTTCCTCGAGACGATCGCATTAAATCATATATAAAACCTAATTATTTCTTATATTTAAGCGAACACTACACATTGATTAAAACTACTTTTACGGATTTTATCGCAGTAAATTTAAATGATATTTTAATATCCAACGTTTCGGGTGCTTGCCAGCACCCATAGTCGCAGGGGACAGAGGTGACGTGATGTCCCGGTGTCAATGTTAACCCGGAGTACCTTCAGCTTTTTAATTATTATTTATGATCCGAGCTACGCAGAATGAACTTACTTTGTCTTGAAGTTTTGCAGTAGTATCCTTGGGTTTAGTTTTAATTTTATTAATTACAGGATCCCAAGCAGGTGGTAGTGTACCCAGCCTCCTTCTCTACTGAAATTAAGTGATGAAATGATGAAAAAATTGATGTTTTTTTAATTTCAATAGCATCACGATCATCCTAGCTAGGAATCGATATTCTTTCGCGAGGATTTGTGATCTATCAAATCGGATGTAATGGTTGGGGCCGCTTAGGATATGATCACAAACTGCAGACTTCCTGGAACGTTGATGCTTCACGTCAGCTTTTTACGCGTGTTCTGATTGATATTTTTGTTTGCCCTATGTATGAGAGGAATATGACACTATGTAGAATGTTCTAATAGAAGCTAGCTTCAAGATGTAGCCAGTCTTGTCGTGACAACTCTGACATATGGCAGTACAGCAGGCACACCCTCGACTGTGGCCAGCTTCACTCGGTCACTGTGGCGTAGGCGGGTAATTAAAAAGCTGAAGGTACTCCGGGTTAACGTTGATATCGGGACGTCTGTCACCGTCCCCCGTGCCTATGGGTTCTGGAAAACACCCGAAAGTCGAGTATTAAAAAATCATTTAAATTAAACGCGATAAAATCCGTAAAAGTATTTTTAATCAACATAAAAAAACCTTTCAAAAATATTTATACTCTTTTTTTTTGTAGAATATCACTGAACATACGAGCACACAGTCCACCTGATTAAGAGGATGCTGTGGGCCGTAGACATCTACGTCTATCCTCGATTAAGAATCAAAATGCAGATGGAATGTCAATGCGTCTTCAATCAATAACACAACAATAATACAAAAGAAATCGAATAACGACACTTAATACTTTAACCTACAACCTTCACAAATCACCTTTTCATTGGCCGTCGCACGGCCCTCCTTGAGGGAGGGCCGTGCCGCTGAGGTCGCTTCGAGATGCTGCAACAGCGCCAACATTACCACCCCGCCGTACTCACGAGATGCACTCAACTAGCACACTACTTCACTCAGCACGGGCACCACGTACTCTCCCCTGCACCACATAGCACAATAACAGCAAACTCACTGGGAAACGGCCGGCGCTATCGCGGATTATCAGCGGTGACGTGGGAGCGTGCAGCCACTAGAGACGCGCTCATACGAATCCACTGCACTGCTACTAGCTGAAAACGTTTCTCAACTACTAAGCGATTTGAACGGAAACAAAAGTCTAACTTAGCCACACTAAGTTTAAATAATTTATCAAACAAAAACTGTATAAAAACGGTTATTATAATATAAATGAATACATGGTTGATAATGATCCCTGGGAATGAGGTGGTCGCTTGAAAGCTGTTTATTAAATTAATCTCGTAAATAGTTTGTACAACCTTTCTTATTGCGCAATTTACTTTGAAAAAAAAATTCTTATTGGTTCTTCCCAGGACAGAGGTTTTTTCCCGAACCAGTGGTAAAAATAAAAATTTACTGGACTCTTTTTATTACGTTTTTTAGCCACGTTCTTTTAACCTCGTTTCGTGGTTGTCTTTTCAGCTCAAATTTATTAATTTTTTATATGATAAGAGTGACAAACGAGCATACTCCACCTGATAGTAAGTGGCTGACATTTATCCTCAATTAAGAATCAAAATGCAGATGCGTTGTCAGTTGTCACCCTTGAGGACTAAGATGGAATGTTTCGATTCCAGTCTCACATATCTACACTCACCATACGAAACACAGCAGCATTAAGCTGCTATTTTACGCTGGTATACAATTGATTTTAAGCTAACTTCAGGATGAGCTAAAAACTTAACATTTTTAACATAGTTTACATCGAAATAATGTAAGAACATGGAAAAAAAACAATAACATTTAGAATAGTTTTCATTGATTAAAATTTATTCAAAAAAAGCGGTCATTTTGCCAGTTTTTTAAACAAATTGCATGATATCCCTGGTAGTTGTTTTTATAAATTACCTATTACATCCCTTAAATGAGATCATTTAAGTCTTTCTCTACCTTCTAATTGTGATCATTAAATACTTTTAACGTATATAAATAAATGCAAAAATATTTTAGAGTATGAAGTATTAAAACTCGAACTAGAGGCCTTTTATTCCATTATCCTCTCCCAAACTATAGAAAATTTGTAACCATCGGTGTTATGTTGGTCACTAGACTTGGAGACCACTGGTGCTGATAAAGCACTACAAATGCCGCGAATGTAATAAGATAATCAAACGCAATACACTCTGTTAACGTTGGTTTCTTTGAATTACCTTCACTACTTTTGCAAATATTCATTCGCAGAACTAATGTATTTGACAAGTTAACAAAACTATCACTTTGCCACCAATGTAATCATTCCAAGTATTACGAATTCGATTCAATGAGATTATAAATCTTGTAAGCGGAAGAACACCGTTGCATGCACGTCTTATTAAGCTAAGAAAGGCACCCCTGTATTTTCTACTTGTTGCTTTTAGGCCCAGAAGAATAACACAAAAGGTCAACAGTAAGCAGAAATATGAAGATTATGACGAGATATATCTTAAACGTCACCTTCACTCTCGAGCTTCAGTACGCTGAGGCTTGAAGTGCTAATTGACAATCCGATGCGTTCACTTTTCACGTAGTTTCGCAGCAAGCCACACAAAACAAAGCACCAATTCACACTAGCACACTTAATAACTCACTAAAACACATAGATGTTGTGACTCTGTCAAGTCTTAAATGCCAACCTAAAGACATCACAAAATAAAAATTAAAAATCGCAAATAAAATATTATCTATACCTTTGTTAATTCCGTATAGAAGGCGGAATTCAAACACTTTTTAAACACCATTAAACTCGAGTGCAACGGAAGAAAAAAACAGCCAACAACACAAGTACAAAGACTGTTAATAACAGATTATAAATAAACTTGGTTTCAAGCCGTATCATAGCAAAATATACATGATCAATAACATAGTTATAGCTTGAATAGTCAAAATGCCATGTATTGCCAGTGAACATGGTTCATTTTCGATCAACAAGTGGACTCTATTAACACAGGGATCAGAACGTTGCCATTATCGGCGCAATTGATCCCGCCCTTAGACCTAAACTGACCCAGCGATAGCTCCTTAAGTGAAGCTGTTATAAAAATAAAACAACGGTCCCTGTCTCGCACTCGTGAGCTCGTGACAAAACACGCTTATCACAATATTCCGTATATTTAGTATAGTTATGGCATAATGTGTTATCTAAATTGTAATGCAGGTAAATAAATAATATATAGTATTTACTGCCAATGATATCCATGTAAACGAGGCTATTTCACATTGTATATACGCAGCTGAGCTAGTCGGGCAGCCCATTCGCGAATAACCCTCAAGTCCTCTGACCAAAAAACCCGTGTTTCAGTGGCGGCGAGGATGGAGTGATGAAAATAGGTTAAAAGAAATTTAAATAATTTTATATTTGTCGCCAGCCCACACACGTTTTGATTGTTTTCTTGTAATCCTGAACATAAAAAAGGTTGCCTGGGGCTTTTAGTTTTAAGACTGTCCTTTGTACAACATTTCGTTTTTCTCCTACCAAACTGTTCGCCTCGTCTTTCGCACTGCTTCCTAACTAAACTGTTTTCCTCGTCTTTCGTACTGCTTCCTAACCAAACTGTTCGCCTCGTCTTTCGTACTGCTTCCTAACCAAACTGTTTGCCTCGTCTTTCGTACTGCTTCCTAACTAAACTGTTTTCCTCGTCTTTCGTACTGCTTCCTAACCAAACTGTTCGCCTCGTCTTTCGTACTGCTTCCTAACCAAACTCTTTGCATCGTCTTTCGTACTGCTTCCTAACCAAACTGTTTGCCTCGTCTTTCGTACTGCTTCCTAACCAAACTGTTCGCCTCGTCTTTCGTACTGCTTCCTAACCAAACTGTTTGCCTCGTCTTTCGTACTGCTTCCTAACTAAACTGTTTTCCTCGTCTTTCGTATTGCTTCCTAACCAAACTGTTCGCCTCGTCTTTCGTACTGCTTCCTAACCAAACTGTTTGCATCGTCTTTCGTACTGCTTCCTAACCAAACTGTTTGCCTCGTCTTTCGTACTGCTTCCTAACCAAACTGTTCGCCTCGTCTTTCGTACTGCTTCCTAACCAAACTGTTTGCCTAGTCCTTCGTACTACTTCATAACCAAACTCTTCGCCTCGTCTTTCGTACTGCTTCCTAACTAAACTGTTTTCCTCGTCTTTCGTACTGCTTCCTAACCAAACTGTTAGCCTCGTCTTTCGTACTGCTTCCTAACCAAACTCTTTGCATCGTCTATCGTACTGCTTCCTAACCAAACTGTTTGCCTCGTCTTTCGTACTGCTTCCTAACCAAACTGTTCGCCTCGTCTTTCGTACTGCTTCCTAACCAAACTGTTTGCCTCGTCTTTCGTACTGCTTCCTAACTAAACTGTTTTCCTCGTCTTTCGTATTGCTTCCTAACCAAACTGTTCGCCTCGTCTTTCGTACTGCTTCCTAACCAAACTGTTTGCATCGTCTTTCGTACTGCTTCCTAACCAAACTGTTTGCCTCGTCTTTCGTACTGCTTCCTAACCAAACTGTTTGCCTCGTCTTTCGTACTGCTTCTTAATCAAACTATTCGGCTCGTCTTTCGTACTGCTTCCTAACCAAACTCTTCGCCTCGTCTTTCGTACTGGTTCCTAATCAAACTGTTTGCCTAGTCCTTCGTACTACTTCATAACCAAACTCTTCGCCTCGTCTTTCGTACTGCTATCTAACCAAATTGTTTGCCTCGTCTTTCGTACTGCTTCCTAACCGAACTGTTCCCCCCTCATTTTACGTACTGCTTCCTAACCAAACTGTTTTCCTCGTCTTTCGTACTGTTTCCTAACCAAACTGTTCGCCTCGTCTTTCGTACTGCTTCTTAATCAAACTATTCGGCTCGTCTTTCGTACTGCTTCCTAACCAAACTGTTTTCCTCGTCTTTCATACTGCTTCCTAACCATACTGTTTTCCTCGTCTTTCGTACTGCTTCCTCACCAAACTGTTTGCATCGTCTTTCGTACTGCTTCCTAACCAAACTGTTTGCCTAGTCCTTCGTACTACTTCATAACCAAACTCTTCGCCTCGTCTTTCGTACTGCTATCTAACCAAATTGTTTGCCTCGTCTTTCGTACTGCTTCCTAACCAAACTGTTCCCCCTCATTTTACGTACTGCTTCCTAACCAAACTGTTTTCCTCGTCTTTCGTACTGCTTCCTAACCAAACTGTTTGCCTCTTCTTTCGTACTGCTTCCTCACCAAACTGTTTGCCTCGTCTTTCGTACTGCGTTCAGCAAAGGAGTGGAATAATTTTCCAGCATCTGTCTTTTCCTTTGATTATATAGACAGGTATATAAGGTTTTAGGTATAAGGTATATAAAGGTTCAAAATTTTTGTTTATATTTTTTGTAAAATATCAGTGCCATAGGTTGATCCTGACACACCTAAACAGAGTAAAACAGAGGGATATGTGAAAAAAATAATAGAAGGAGAGTTTGTTGAGACAGTGGATGATGTTATGTATGCAGAATGTGTGTTTTAAGCAGGAATGGTAGACATGACAAAGACAGAGAGGTGAGTGAACGCAGGGAAAATAGTAAATTGGGCTCTTCACTCTATCGTGGGAAGCCAAAATGTGTCAATAAGGCCACGTATACTATGTTATTCCTTGCCCTAATTATGTTAGTGAAAGTTGGGTGTAGTAGAAGACGCATAAGAGGAAAATTGATGCTGTGAAAAGACGCGGTCACTAAGAAATATTTTGGAGGTGACTCTGGATGACAGGATAAAAAATTGTATTATAAGAAAAGTGATTAGAACTAATAAAGGAATGTTTTGGTTATTTGAAGACGTAGAAAAAATTAATAAGAAAAGAGTGATTTGTCACTCTGCAAATTTACGCTACAGGAGTGGCAAAGTTGTCATTGTCAATGAACGCCCTCCTAGACGGAGGTTGGTGGACTAAAGTGGCGATACCTATATTGGAGACTGGATGCTTTATTATTAATTTTTTACCATTGGATTTTACGAGGTTTATTATTTCCGTGCGGGACCCTAATTCCTTTTCTAGAATAAGTTACTCCTTATAATATTTGCTATAGGCCAGTGAAAGTCCCGTTAAAATTGGTCGTCGGAGCCGTTTCGGATTTTAAAAATCGTTTTTTTTTTTTGTTATAATTACCTTATATACTTTCATATGCATTAAGTAAAACGCTGTTATTTTAACGTTACAATGTTCAATTATATATTTGTATAGATATAGATGTTGAGAGTACCCCTTAACTAACGAGCATATATTTGTAATTTTTGGATCCAATGTAATACAGAGCCGTGGGAGCTCAGATGGTTAGCGCTCGCTGTAAATTTACAGTACGCAAGCAACCCGGGTTGAATAACATTCGTACAAATGTTATAACTATCATTTTACATAATATACGTCATATTACGCTAAGTATCTATATTAACATCGCTTGGAACGTGAGTAATAACACCATTAACAATGCTATAAATAGCATTCTCGCTTTTTAAATGCTTCGTAAACATAGCACGTCACGAAAATGATTCCAGAGTGTGACATTCTTGTGTATGCAATTTCATGGAAGGAGTAAACACGGCAACATCGTGGTTTTTAAATTAGTACATCCAATACTGCGCAGCGCGAACGCCCATACTGTTAGCAGGCACTGCATAATTTTCCGTACAATATTTGCCGATGGTACATCACGAACGGGGTTGCCAGATCACAAAAATATTTTTTTATATAGAACAAGGGCGACAAACAACACAATCCACATGACGGTAAGTAGCTACTGTGGCCCTTAGACATCTACATCTATCCTCGAAAAAAAATCAAAATGCAGATGCGTTGTGACCCCTGAGCACTAAGATTGAATGACTCGTTTCCAGTAACAAAGGTCCCCGGTTCTTTCCACTCCGCATACGAAACATATCGACATGATGTGGGACTGATACCGAAGCTGGTAGTGTGTGACCGCGGTCCCTCCTTGTGAGTACATGTAATGCGTGCAGGCGTGCAGGCGTGCAGGCGTGCGTACCTGTGTGTGTTTGTCTTTTCCTTGTAATGGACTCATACTAATCTACTTTTGCCATTAACCTCCTAGGACCTGGCGTCCCCTATACGAGACCTTTTTTCTAGTACTGCCCTCCAGCGCCTATCAAAGTGTAACTTCCTAATTATTAGTACATTTATTTCAATGTAGATGTCACTTATTGAAAGCAAAAATAACCATGTTTGGCGCTCATTTTTGTAAACTTTTGACAGCTTGAAGTTAGTGGTTGAAAATTTCTGCAAAAAATGGCTGCCCAAGGTAAGTTTTTAATTGATTTTGTTGAAATTAACGCATTTTAGTTTAAAAACGAATGTATTTCTTCATTTTTAAAGTATGTAAGATAAAAATAAGATATTCCGTTTAGTTTGTCCCGTACAGGGGACATGGGGTTTCAGACTTAATATTTTTATAGGTATTTTAATTGTTTTCATCCGATCGTTTTATTCATTTACTTGTTTTGTATTGCAGTCCATATGACGGATAGCGACATAGCAAGAATTTTAGAGTTTGATGGCAATGATTCTACCGTTGAAGGCCTTTCTGACGATGACTTCGAAGGCAGTCAAGATCTTGAACCACGCCTGGAAGAGCTGGAGGATGAAGGTTCAAACGACGACTCGAGCGATGATGATGTACCATTGGCTGCTGTTGCTGCTCGTCAGACTTCAAGTCGTCGACTATATTTCAAGCATGAAAATGATTTCACTCCATATCTACCAGGCATGTACTGTCAACCTTTAGCTGCAAGTCGCGTTAATTTGTTACAAGAACCAATTGAATATTTTTTGAGATATATTCCTGAAGTAATGTTTGAAATAATAAGTAATTATTCAAACCAGACATACTTATTGAAGAAAGGTCAAAATCTGAACACAACTAAGGAAGAAATTAAATTGTTTTTTGGCATATCTATAGCTATGAGTTATTTGGGCTTGCCAAGGATTAGAATGTATTGGGCAAACAGGACAAGGGTTGCAATGATAGCAGACCACATGACTAGAGACCGTTATTTTAAAATTCGGACAAATTTGAAACTTGTAAATGATCTTGAGGTGGATGAAGCATCCAAGCAAAATAAATTCTGGAAAGTTAACCCTTTGATCAAAACTGTGAGAAAAGCTTGCCTAGAAACTTCCAGATCTCAACATATTAGTGTAGATGAGCAGATGATACCCTTTTGGGGTCAAGTATCAATGCGGCAGTTCATAAGAGGAAAACCAAACCCCTGTGGTTTAAAAAACTTCGTGTGCACTACTCCAGATGGTGTGCTTTTATACTTCTTCATGTATGAGGGCAAAGGAGATACAATACTCACAACCAATGAAGTTATCTGAAACTTTGCCTGAAGGAGTTAAGTTATACATGGACAGATACTTTACATCATTGGATTTACTGGACAAATTACGTTCAAAGAAGATGCAGGCAACAGGTACTCTTAGAAAGGCAAGCATACCTAAAAACTGCAATTTCAAAACTGACAATGAGTTGAGAAAACAAGGACGTGGTTCTTCGGATCAACTCGTTCGCAGTGACGGTAATGTGGCATGTCTAAAGTGGTTTGATAACAAACCAGTAATAATGGCATCATCTGTTGATTCCAAAGAACCCATCAACAAATGCAGACGTTGGTGTAAAAAAACTAAACAGTATATCCAAATTGACAGACCATTTGCAATAGAGCAATATAATACCATGATGGGCGGTGTAGATATGTTGGACAGGGTCATCAGTTTTTACAGAATTAGAGCACGTTCCAAAAAATGGACTGTTCGTCTGATTTTCCACTTCTTTGATTTTGCGGCAGCTGTTGGATGGCTTGTATACAGGAATGAAGCTAAATTGTTAGAATGCCCTAAAAAAAACATTTTGGACTACTTGGAGTTCAAAGTGCAAATTGCAAATTCATTACTTTATTTTACACCAGCGAGGGAACAAATACACATAATTCATGAAGTAGATTCAGACGATTCAACAGAAGAAGCACAACCTTGGAGCCGTAAGAAAGAAAATATATACCTCAACCTCCAGTTCAACTGAGGACAGCCATGGCCGGTCATTTGCCATTGATTGACGAACAAAATGACAATCACAGATGCCGAATGCCAGGATGTAAAAGCAAGAAAGCTAGAGTGTTTTGCTCTAATTGCAACATGCATTTATGCCTTGTAGTATGACGAAATTGCTACAAACGCTATCATGAATCTGTCTAAGTAACTGTAACGTTTTTGTTTAAATAAACGTTTTAATTCATATTTTTTCGTTTCGATTACAGTATTAGAAAATTGACATGTTAAAACCCAGAGTCTTGTATAGGAGACGTACAATTAAAAAAAAACTAATAACTTATAATTTTTTTAAATATTTTTTTTTGTCATTTAGGGGTCTATAAGTCTATCTATTAGTTTTATTATTGTTATATTTATTGTATTATCTAATAGTCTAATTCGTCTAAAAACATGTTCACAATATGTAGACGTTTTTGGGAGATTTTGACAGCAGCAGTCAGTCGATGACGACAGTACCTCAAGGCGACGAAGCAGGCACATTAACTTGAGGTTCATCACCATTGGAACAAATGCTTTATAGTTTCTACTAATAGTTCACATGCCAGATATGTACATTACTACATTAAACCATTATTTATATAATAAAACAAGAGGAGCAAGACGCCGACGATGAAGTTTCCGCCAAAACCTCCGTACGTACGTGTATGTTTGTCAGAGTGCACGTGTGCATATATAATTAGTTAACTATTATTTTCAATTAATTTAAATTGTTTCATTGTGTTATCTTATTTTATTATATTAAGTTTGATTTGATAACGCAGTTTAGTTACTATTCGATTTGTAATAGCTATATCTTTAACTCGATTTATTGTACATAATAAAATTTATTCCTGCGAATGTCATATCTAAATGTTTGTTGAATAAATTAGGGTATCTTTAAGGCATGATTAATTTTGTAAATACAGCTTGTGATAATTTGATTTCCTCTTAACTTTTTTTGGTTTAAATAAATAAAAAAACATGTGTGAAGTTCACACGCGGAAGGAGTGACCCTTCAGAAAACTAAACTTCGAGAGAATGAATAAAATGCAGAGCAAGAGGAGTGAGATAATTATAGGGTTTATTTATTATAATATGATCACCCAGTTAAAAAAAAAAACAATTTCATCATCGCAAGTTTTTAAATATTTTCTAATAAAAAATTTCCTCCTTAGTCCTTACCGATCACAGATCACATGCATTATTTTCATACAATGTAGGAAACACTGTATTCTGTATTCTATCTCATTTATTTGCAGGACAAATGCTATAGATATGTTTGTCTCTTTTTAGTATCATTTTCGTTTCATCGAGATTCCGAAGAAGTTTTCACTTCAATAATTATTGCAAATTCGTCAGTTGCACGTGTGCTTGTAAGTTGCTTGTATCTTTAAAGATGAGTGACAAAAAGACACATGTCCACATGATGGAAAATTGGATGCAAAGCTTCTGAGATTGCTGCTCAATTAAGGATAATGATGTAGATGTACGCATAGATGTCACCACCAGTAAAAACTTCTCCGGTTCTTCCCACTCTGCATACATAAGGCATGATGTGCAACTGTCGAGTACCAGTCGAGGACTACGCCACTCACGCTGGTAATTAGCGTGGTTAAGGAGTTAAGTTAAGGAGCGTGGTCCCCCTCGTGCTTAGGTGTAATGTGTAAGTGAGCGCGTGTGTACGTATAGATGTTTAGAGCGTGTAGTGTGCAGGTGTGTGTGTACGTGTAGGTGTGTACGTGCAGGTGTGCGCGTGTAGTGTGCAGGTGTGTGTGTGCACGTGTAGGTGTGCGCGCACGCACCTGGTACGTGTTCCACTGCTGCAGCAGGTGGTGGTGGCATGCGGCACAAGCGCGCACGGTACCCTGGGCGTCCTTGGGCCGCGAACGCGGCGGCCGCGGGTGCTGCTCGCCGAAGATCGGGAAGTACGCCTGCTTGTTCTGTGGACAACGACACAAAAATGTATCACACGCTCTGTTATACCCGCGCCTGTTAAATAAAATTAAAAACCACCCCATCGCTTGGTAGTAAATACCTCTTGGGTAATCTAGTGCTGACACAGTTTTCTAGTCGTTGTTTGTGAACAATTGAAGTTTCCATCATCGGGAACACAGTCAATCAAGACGTAACATCCGTTGCGTTCGGGCATCGCTTGTTTTCTTTAATCTCTTAAACTGGGTTCCATTCCTCAAGTCAATTTAAAAAAAAATTCTAAAACATCGACTTAACAGCTCGCTACACGTTAACTCTTATTCATCATCAGCTTATATAAATTGTTCAAGGACTTGGTAAAGGCTGAAGAGTGAACAAGACTGTGATATGGCAAACACTGAACTCAATTGGGTTGAGTGCTGGTTTGATACAGACATTAAGGTTTCTTTATGGGGACTCTAGTGCTTGTGTCAGGATCAACGTGGTCTTTTAGGACTGCTTTGGTATCCAAAAAGGTGTCATACACGGCTATGTAGCTTCCCGTGGCTGTTCAACCTATTTATGGAGAGTTGTTTGTAAAGTGAAGAATGTGGGTTTAGAATGGGCGAGTTAACCGTCAAATGTCTTTTGTACGCCAAAGATCAAGTCATATTTGCGTCGTCGGCGGCCAAGTTTCAAATGATGGTTACATTAATGAACTAGCCATTTAAAGAAAAGGAAAATGAAAGTGAAGGCAATTTTTTTTTGTAGTAGAGGGGGCAAATGAGCATACGGCTCACCTGATAGTAAGTGATTACCGCCGCCCATGAGCAACTGCAACACCAGGGTAATTGCAGATGCGTTGCCGGCCTTTTAAAAAGGAGTAGGCTCTTTTGTTGAAGGTCCCTAAGTCGTATCGGTCCGGAAAAATCTCTGATAGTACTCTATTCCACAAGGGAGTTGTGCGGGGAAGAAAACTTTTAAATCGCACGGTGGTGGACCGCCAGTCATCCAGATGAAATGGATGGTATCGCGAGTTTTGTCGCGATATGTGATGGCGAAATTGTGCGGCTGGAATTAGTCCGAACAATTCCCAACAGCAATCCCCGCTTTGAATGACGCACGAACGCGCAAACTTGTGACTTCTGGGGATTAAATTGAAGTTGATTAAGTCGCCCCCAGTCCGAAACTTTGTTCAACAAAGTTTCGACTTGAGACACAAGTTTGTCGCGGTACTCTGCGAAGTTTTCCCGAGAAATATTGGCACGGCCGGTGTATAAAGCATTACCAGTGCTGTCGTCTGCATAACAATGAATATTACCTGTTTGCAACATGTCATTGATATTCAGAAGAAACAGCGTCAGTGATAGCACACAGCCTTGTGGAACACCAGCGTTAATGGGCTTGTAATCGGAGCCTGCACTGTTTACTACGACTTTGATGCTCCTATCAGCAAGAAAACTGGTGATTCAATTGCACAATTTCTCAGGAAGCCCATAGAAAGGAAGCTTCGTAAGAAGCGCCTTGTGCCAAACCCGATCGAAGGCCTTCGCTATGTCCAAACTAACGGCCAACGCCTCCCCCTTTGACTCTACTGCCTCCGCCTATTTATGAGTTAGGTAACCCAGAAGATCACCAGCCGAGCGACCGCGACGGAAACCGTACTGGCGGTCACTAATCAGCTGGTGATCTTCAAGGTACCGCATGAGCTGGCTGTTAATAATAGATTCCATTATTTTAGAGAATAAGGAGGTAATTACGATAGACCCATAGTTGGACGGATCAGAGCGGTTACCTTTTTTAGGGATCGGGTGCACGAAGGCTGTCTTCCATGATTTCGTAACTACGCCTATGGAGTAGGAGTACCGGAAAAGAGGCCTTAAAACCATGCCAATGCCGGAGCACACGTCTTCAGCACAATAGGAGGGACGTCATCCGGCCCACTTGTCTTGGTTAACGTCCAGGGAGAGGAGTTTTCTGCGCACTGAGCGTTGGATAGGACATCCTGCATGGAGCACTTACTCCACGGGGTGGTCGGCGGTATGTTCCCCCCGTCATCATTAGTCGAGTCAAAGAGAGAGCCCAGCAGATCGGCTTAGCCCTTTGCGGCATGGGCCAGTGAGTCATCCTCCCTGTGCAGAGATGGGAGAGATGGCTAACAGAAGTTCCCTTATGTACGTGTTCCCGAAGGAAGACGAACTCGAACACAGTTTCTCGCCAATTCTGTCGATGTGCTCTGACTTTGCCTTGACAATGATACTTTTGAAGGACCTGGAGGCAGAATTGTATTTCTTTTTAAGGGCGCTGGTGTTTGCATCCCGAGACGACGATGCGCGAGCCCAGGCCTTGGAGCACTCCTGCTTATGACGCAGTACAATTTTGCAGCAGCGACCAAATCAAGGCTGGATTCTGCTTCCGATAGGTACCACAGATGATATAATAAAAAGTTCCATTCTCTGTAGCACCACATCAGTGACAGAATCAGCAACAACGCTGGGATCATTCGGCGAGAAGCAAACCCCCCTCCAAGGGTAGGATGCAAAAAAAAGATCGCATCCCGTCCCAGTCTGCTGACCTATAATGCCAAACACGGCGGCAACCTGCAGAATGCAACCGCGATGAGTGCGTGAGTCAACACGTGAGACAACGGTCCGAGGCGCCAAGAGGGGCATTGACGAAGACCTGATAACCGTCCGGATCAGAGGTCAGCAGAAGGTTCAACAGGGAAGGTACATGATCTTTCACATCTGGGATCCGCGTAGGCGAGGTAACCAGTTGTGTCAGACCATATGCCAAAGCAAAGTCATAAACAGATCTACCCGCATGATCGGTTAAACGAGGACCAAGCCATTGCGTGGTGGGCGTGAAAATCGCCGAGGATCACGATCTCTGCGTAGGGGATCGGCTGTAGCAACGAATCTGTAGCCATTTGGACGTGGTCGAAGAGTCGGTCTGTTTCGGCATTACCGCTATGGGACCTATAGAGGCACTCGTAGACGAGCGGATGGTCATCGCTGTCTACGCGTAGCCAAAGGATGGATGAACCTTCAAGACTGCTGAGTCGTCGAGAACAGATGTCCTCTCTGACGTATACACAAAGGAGTGTTCTAATTTGTACCCCGGGTAGGAGAGATACGAAGCATCAGCCGGAGAGGACACCTGTATCTCGGTTAGAAAGAGCAAGGCCGGCTTCGCCGTTTCCAAATGGTAGTGGACGGCGTTAAGGTTTGAATGAAGTCCCCTGATGCTGCAGAAACTCACGGATAGCGTGGCAGGGCGCCTTTAACTTATTGCTCCGTTTGCCTCGAGCAGGTTTAGTCTCAAGTGGATTCTACCCCCCCCCCCCCCCCCAATACGCGGAGCCTGAGCACCCACGCTCAGGAGTAGAGTAGCTTCGTTGCTTTATGGATGTAAAAGAGGCGAGTGAGGTGTGTCAGGATCGTACCAAATGGAAGTAGTAGCCCGTAGTCTCTGCCTACCCCGCTGGGTGACAGGGGTGAGTGTTTATATTATGTATTAAATGAAAAGATTACGAAAAAGGAAAAGTAATTGATCTAATAGCGTTGTAAGTAATAAGATTTAAAAAGGCTTTTGAAATAATCAAGACATTTAATTTAACACGACGAATGTGGAAAAGTATAGAGCACCACAAACGCACAACAGTTACAGTAAAGGATTTCTTAAAAAAAGAAGGGCACTCTTTTTTAAGAAACCCTTTTTTTTTGCACTCTGCAAAGGGATAGAGAGATAAACATTGACAGAGGATCGAAAGAACCGATTATGGGTAAGAGAAAGATACTGGAAACGGTTTTTTAAATAAAGAGGAGTGGAAGGATTAAACAGCACACTATACAACGCGGAGAGAATGTGAGTATTCCTGCGAAGGCGGATCGGGAGCCATTTGAGCTGTTTGCGAAATTCAGACGTATGATCATATTTGCGAAGCCCTAATATAAATCTAATACATTTTTGAATGCGCTTAAGCTTATTAAAGTGCTCCTAGGTAATGTTAAGATAGTATAGTCAAAGATAACTTTAGTTATTGTGGGAAGAAAATTACATAATCTCCGGCAAGGCAATAACCGTTAAAAGTCCATAACCAACGAAAAGAGCTCTCTAGCATTAGTTAACTGGCTACATGCCCTTATATTTCAAGAAGCTTTAATATAATTTCTTTCTTTCCTTTGATTTGCATAATAATTTCATTATCAAACTCTAACACGGAAAGTTTCTTAGTCAATGCTACGTAATCTTGACCTCGTTGATAAGAGCATTAATAGTCGTGATAATTGCATCCTAAGTTGTGATCTGTCTGTAGATTAGCAAGCGCATTTGTTGACGACTAACGCTTTGATTAAGGTACGAAATATAAAAATTATTTGATGCACTTTTTATACAAGTAACGTTTTTGCACAACGATATAATTTTGGCGGATGCTGTGACTCATAGACACGAAAATTTAAATGGAGATAGATGCATTGTAACTCTTAAGGACTTATATGGAATGCTTCGTTACCAGTAAAAAGGGTCTCCAGATATCTTCACCAATAATACGAAATTCAACAGCATCAAGTTGCTATTTTACGCTAGTGTACTATGCACGTGTGGTCCTTTCCCGTTGGAACCATTTTTGTTGCTGCCATAAGACAGCTGCAGCATTACTCTATGAAAAAATGTAAAAATATCACATTAAAACATTTTTAAACGAGCAGAGCTAATTCTCGAGACTTAACGAATTAAAATTCAGTACAATTATGTCTGAAGATTTAAAGGCGAGTATGTTTGCCTCTGATTATTGGCATTAACAAAACGCATTCATTTTTATTATCATCATTATCACAGCCTCACAAAAGTCCAGTGAACATAGATCTCATAGATATACTCGTAATATTTTGTCATTGTTGCCACGCTCGACAGGCAGGTTGGCAATTTCGGCAATCGAAGTTTTTATTAATTTGTTATAATGAAGATATTGCTGCAAATCTCCTGTTCGACTTCCCTCTGTCACCTCTTACGTCACCCACGTGATGATAGGAGGTACTGGATTCTCTTACGCTGCATAGGTTCCATTTACGAAAAAAAGTCTTCGTAAAAATAACAGCCAAAAGGACAAAAACTCACTTATCAGTGTCATTTTTTATTTCACTTTTAAACTACTTAATCAGACAATCGGTGTTCAGAAGATCTTCTTCTGGTGCCAAAAATATTAAAGGGTAAAGGGCAAGTGAAATGACATATGCAATGACATATGACAGACCTAGAACACTCTATAGCGGGGGCGCATCAACAATTTTTGATGTAATGATATTATATGTAGACATGACATGAATCAGTTATAATAAGCACAGAACAAAAAATAATTATAAATAAATTACAGTTTAAAAATCTACAAAAACACGATAAAGATATAATTATTTTATTTTATCCTGGTGATCCTGATCAGGATAGTAGGCCAAAGTAATTAAAATATTGTATTGTTATCGGTCCTTGATACGAGTACACATTTTCAAAATAATCGGCCGAAAATTACATTTAAAGATTCCGTTACATAGATAAATCCATAGATACATACATGCTAAGCTAATAAAAGTGTGTTAAAATAGACAACTGTCGTATATTTCCTTAGTCACATCGTCTGTAGAAACGACGGGCGATCAGAAACTTACTAATTTAAATTGGAATAAAATATAAGAAATTTCGCTTTATTTATTTGCAACGTGAAATGGAGAGCTTTCGAACGACTAATAAGTAGAGGCACGGAAAAAGTATTGATATTTTTTGGTATCGAGTATTTTTCCTTCCAATACTGACAATTTTATACTCAATACATTTTATTCGATACTTTTCTGGTATTAGTACTTTTCATTAAGTATCGTAACGCATTGTTTCGAATAATCCTTAATGTCATGACAGCGCTATCTAACGTTTTCTCTGAACGTTGATTTTGATACAAGACTTGACTTGGCTGTATAGTGTATGCTACCCTTTGCTTTGCCTCTTTCATTTATGTTATGTAAGGTTAATTTTGATTTTTTCTTGCGGCATTTTCATTTCGAAGTTCTTTGCGAAGTAAATAAGAATGATGTTAAAAACAAAATCCATTTCAAAACGTTGAGGAAAGAGAAAATTATAAGTGGATGTTGACCCGCACGATTGTCCCGCCTAGGAGACTTCGCCGACTGACTGTATAATCTTATACTGTGGCAGCGTTGTATTTCGCGGGCGATACTGCCTGTCGCAAGGTTGCCATGTTTTCCACCGCGATAGCCCCCTCAATCTCGTTCGATAGCCCCTCACCCGATATCAGATGTGCAATTTATTGCCCCCAGTCTGTCGATGCTCGTGACATCGTCCGTGATATTGCTTTTTATATATTTATAACAGAGTGAATCACTTTCACAATCAAATTGATGGGTTGCAGATTTATTATTGGTTTGTATATTTCGTATATTAGCATTAATGTGTAATTGAACTCTATTTACATCGATTACAGCATATAAAAGCACAGTAATGTCTCAAAGGGGATTCTACAAGTTGCCACGCTTTGCATGCAGGTTGGCAACTGCCTTTTCGTCCTGCTACCCACCTCCTGCTTCAGTTTCCCCCGTCACCTCTTACGACACGCACGAGACAGTTTGGGCTAGAAGATATTCTTACTCCACCACTATACGGTTTGCAATATAATTGCGTTAATGAAAATCAAGGCACAATTAAACACTTTTCTTCCTTTCGCTTTATTGATTCCTAAGTTTATGAACTTAACAAATTAATGTACATTTTGTATAGTAGTAAAATTTGATAATATTATGTCCATCAAGTTTAAACTTTGTAATAAACAAACACTGTAGATTGGTAATAGCCCCCGTGAATAAAAGTGATCGCTTCGAAGCTGTTTCTAAAATGAATTTCATACCTAGCTGTGGCCGGTAAAAAAAATACAAAGAAAAAACAAGACAAAGAAAAAAATACTTAAGTTTTCAAATAAATGGTGTTTTTATATAACCTGAACACTCTATGGTCTTAAACGAACTTTAACAAATCTTACTAATATCTCCACGCCTTCTTCATCATCGTCGACTGGGAATCACTCGCATTTTATTTTGTTATTGTCAAGCTTTTCCCATGCCATTTGACATTCGCGAATTTGAAATTTTTTAATAATAATTATATAGGCTATTAAAATGTCGGCAAGACTTCACCCTGATGATGCAATTAGACGAAACTAGTCCGTTTTATAATTAGTATAATAATAATTTAAAATAAATATTATGAAACTAGTACAAGTACTTATCCAAATCACAAAAACGTAGCTGAAGTTTCACCAAGTAACAACAATCGCAAGAATACTTGTATATTATAATATAACATTGGTCAACATCGATAAAGTTATCCACAAGAAAAAGCAGTTCCACTAAGTTTGGAGTACCTTATTTTATAAGTGGTAAGTGCCATGTTCCAGCTATATTATGGTTGTAGCACGAAAGGTCCACGCTCTCACAGAATACCAACGTGGAACAACGGAATGATGATTATGTTTCCATACGATAAATGTAGAAACCGGGGTATTTATTTACTAGTAAGAACGCACCACATCTTAGTCCTCAGGGGTGGCAACACATCAGCATTTTGATTCCTAATCGAGGATAGATGTAGATATCTACGTGCCACAGCATCTATCAGGTGTACGGTGTGTTCGTTCGTCACCCCTAATATTATTTAAAAAAGAAGTATTCTCTTTTAGCAATTTTCTCTAAAATATATTATATAATATAGTTGTTCAATAAAGCAAAATTGTAAAAAATTACAATGCAACGAACGGAATATAGAATATAAAAGGAAAAAGGATCACCCGTGAGGACTGAAATGGAATGCCCCATACCCTGTAAAGGAGTCTCCAATTCTCTACACTCACCATACGACACACAGCAACATTGAGCTGCTATTTTACACTAGTATTGTTATAGCGTGGGCCTTCCTAGGTCGAGCCGAACCATTTGTGCTATAACCATAACATAGCTGCAGTGTGACATTACCACGTATATGGGTCGCCTACGGTCAACGGTGGAATTTTAGCTATGACTAATTGCCAGATTCAAATTATTCCTGTCACAGAGTGTGACAGAAATAATTTAAATCTGATACATATTTCTGTCTGCCAAGTATCACAAATATGATACAACATTTTTACCGCATAAAATGTATTCTCTGTTAATTTGAAGAGGTCTAAAATAAGACGCCACTTAAAACATTCAGTTCGAAAATTCTTTAAGCCAAACATTTATAAACAAATGGCAAAGAAAACTATGTAACTGTAAGGTCTAGAATTTATCGTCCAATGGACACCTAATAAATATTCCACTATATAGACAGTTGTTTAAGAAGATCTACAAAACAACTTTAACCTCTATAAACATTGATAAAATTAATTGTAAATTCAATTGATTACTGCTAGTATTTAACAGGCTGGTAGTAACTAGGGCTGCCTCCCATGCTCTTTTTGTAATTTCTCTTAATACATGTTTTATATTACATATTGTTTGTTACAATATTCTACCAAAGAATCATCCATGCATCTATTGATCCATACAATAATTACATTCATCGGAACACGAAAGCGAAACAAAAAAACAAAAACGAACAAGTAACTGTCTGGCAAATCAAACCACCTACGTTCCGCGTGCAAAGCGTGTAAGCAGCACAGGCGATCTGACGTTCACTGAAACTATAAAAATGAATGTAATGATTTCGTATATCTTTGCAAATACTACACATGGGAACAAAGTAATTTAACGGATTTTATCGCGTTTAACTTTAACTTTTTTAATTTCTGACGTTTCGGACAGAATAAAATAGAATAATTTTTCATTCAATGTACTTCTTATTGAAAGTCATTTTTTACTTTACAATTCTGCAACACCCATGGAACATGTTCCCCCGCGTCCGTCCGTCCGTCCGTCCATCATGGATCGTCCCAACCATTATATCAGATTTGATCGACCACAAATCTTCGTAAAAGAACACCGATTCCCACCAACAATGATTAGCGAGGCTATTGAAATTAAAAAATCCTAATTTCAATAAAGATTGTTGGGTGGTACTATATGCTTGGGATCCCATAACTAATAAAATTAAATCCAATCCAAAACCTAAGCATACCACTGCAAGATAATTAAAAGTTGGAAGTAGCCTTCGTTACTACGATATCAGTACATCAGCGCCCAGCATCCCCCACCCCGTGGCCAAGGGTGTTGTAAAGTGCCCGAAACATCGGGAATTAAAAAATCAGTTTTGTTATAGAAAAAATGCAATCAATGCTAAGTCACTTGACTCGTTCGGATATGTCATTCTCACTCATTTTTATTGCTTTCTATAAAATTAACGATCGTAGAAAGTCTTGGCTAACCTCGTTAGCGCCGAAAAACGTACACGTGATGCGCACGGGCTGCGTGGGACTTAAGGGGAAATATAGTCTCAAATGGCTTAGCAAGATCCTTCGTTATTCCGAAAATATTACAGCATTAATTTTCAAATAAATATATGGTAAAGTTGAGGATTAATGTTAAGGATTATGTTAGACGAAAACACGATTTCGTAAAATTTTCTCGATAGAAAAAAAAATCCAAATTTACCTCCAAAATAAACAATAAACCGCTGTTATTCATAAAATACTTTAAATAGGATCATGAAACTTTGCATACTAACTGAACTAACTATAAAACAGTGCTTATGTTATTTACTTTTTTTAAAATACCATTATTTTCACTGTAAAAAGAAATTACCTAAACTATCGGCCTCTTGAAGCGTGATTCCTGCAGCACGGTCACTTCGCTTCGGTCTTTGAACGGGGATGTTGTGTCGCTTACGATCAGAATATACATTACGCAACAGGACGACGTAAAATTAAAATGGGAAATAACCGTAATAAAAATAAGAAGCGACTGGCTTGGCGTTAAGAAACAGGCATAAATATGATAAACATAATATACATACATAAAACATAAACACTCACGCCTGTCACCCAGAGGGGTAGGCAGAGACTACGGACTTCCATTTGGCACGATCCTGACATACCTCTCGCCTCCTTTACATCCATATATCTATCTACGCATACATGCTCGTCGGTTAAGGGTACTTCTAACGTGGCCCTTTTTCCAAATATCGCCAATTTGGTCGATAAACTTTTTTCTAGGGCGTCCCTTCCCGACTCGGCCGTTCACATCTGCCATATAAATTTGCTTTGTCACTCTTTTCTCATTCATTCTTTCTACATGACCAAACCACCGAAGCATTCCTTTCTTAATCCTGGTCACAACATCATCTTGCATACCACATTTATCTCTTATCACGCAATTTCTCACCCTGTCATTCAGATTCAACCCTAGCATACTCCTTAAAGACCGCATTTCTACAGCATTTATTCTACCTTCGTGCTTCTTCTGCCACACCCAGCTTTCACTACCATACATTAAAGTAGGGACTAACACAGCATTATGAATTACCATACGTGCCTTTTTTGACACATTCTGGTTCTTCATAATAGAGTGTAGTGCCCCATTCACTCTATTCCCTGCATTTACTCGTCGTTCTATATCCCTATCATATTTACCATCCCTGCTAAATACACATCCCAAATACACAAACTCATCCACTTGCTCAATTAACTCTCCTTCTATTCTTATTTCACATACCGTTTTGCTTTCTTCTCTTTCAAAAACCATCACTTTCGTCTTACTTGCGTTCACTTTCATTCCCTTTCTTTTAATGCCCAGTTCATTAACGTAACCATCATTTGCAACTCAGCCGCCGATGGCGCAAATATGACTTGATCATCGGCATACAAAAGACATTTGACGGTTAACTCGCCCATTCTTAACCCACATTCTTCATCTTTCAAAGTTTGCAAACACCTGTCCATAAATAGGTTGATCAGCCAAGGGGAAGCTACAAAGCCCTGTCTGACACCTTTTTGGATGCCAAACCAGTCCGAGTAGACCCCATTGATCCTGACACAAGCACTAGAGTCCCTATAAAGAGACCTTAATGCCTGTATCAAACCAGCGCTCAACCCATATGAGTTCAGTGTTTGCCATAACACATTCCTGTCCACTCTGTCATAAGCCTTTTCCAAGTCCATGAATGCACAAAAAACTTTCTGGTTTTTGGCCAAAAATTTCTCCGCAATCATGCGCATGGAAAAGAGTTGATCTGTACACCCCATTCCCTTTTTAAAACCCGCTTGCACATCCCAAATTTTTCCATCAGTTTCTTTCATAACTCTTTCAATTAACACCTTAGCATACAGTTTACCCACAATACTAAGCAAGCTGATACCACGGTAGTTTTTGCAGTCCTGCTGTGACCCTTTTCCTTTATATATTGGTACAATAACTGCTTTACACCAGTCATCCTTCATTCTTTCTTTCTTTTTCCTTTCAACAACTTCTTTTACTCTCTTATTTAGACGTCTAAATTCTGCCTTTTTTCTTTCAATCTCATCATTCATACCAGAAGAATTACCAGCTTTGGTTGCTAGTAAATCTAAGTATGCTTTCTTCTTTGATTCAACTTCCACCCATACCTCATCATCCCACCATATGATAAACCTAATGAAATAAGTGTCTAACGACCTGTCTACTTACAGTATTAGTGATTACAAACATGTCGGTACATAGCATACGACGCGCGGGCAAGTGGGGACGAATTAGAATTTGAGCTGACTTACTATATCCCCTTAAGAGCTGGACACTGTATTATTTCACATACCTAATATTTTTACAAAACTCCATAACATTTCTGAAAATTAATAAGTCTTCATTGTGATAATAGTATCAACAGTTATGTTTAGATTTAGAGATGACCTTTAAGCAGCGCCCTCTATCGACGCACACGTTCAGCACAGCGAACACTAAAAACGACACTACATCAAACAAATGGCAAAGAGTTTGGTGCGGCAATATTTTTATAATCGCTCTCTATTACAGGTCGAAAAGGTCATCGCTCTTAGATACTCCGCCATTCAAAATGAAATAGTCGTATTTCTAAATATCATTCAGAACTTACAAATGTAATCAATCTACTGTATCATTAATAATAATATACAAATAAAATCTCCTTATGAAATTTTAAATTTAATTTAAATTATCAAAAGATAAACAAAGAAGCACAAACCATTTCTCACTCAAACAACAAAGGAATGAATAAATAAAGTTTTTCAGTTTCTAGTATACGTATGCACACAAAATAATGCTTCAGTGATGCAGACTTTAGATTGTTACACATTTTTCACTTTTTTCTTCTACTTTAAAGAATCGCATAGTTTGGTTTATCAATTTCTAATCTAATTAATTTAAAATGAAACTAATATTTCAAAAAAAATCGATACACTTTTCAACGATGAAATCTGACAAATATTTTAGCTCAGTGGGCACTGGTGGCAGAAATAGTTGTGAATCATTGAAAAGTTGTGCCCTCTCATTGGCATAATACATTATACTCATTATTTGTAACATTCATTGTAAGTTGTGAATAGCCTACGTACGCAACGGCCGAACACTCTTGTTTTGCAGCATTTTTCTTTGCCTATCTAATGTAAATAGTTTTAATTAATGGGATTAGTTTTAACAATAACACCATGGAATTCGGCAATGAAAACGGTCAATCTGACAATCACCTAAAGGGAATGGTTTTATGATAGCTCAATATTTCTTAAAAAATAACGAAAATTGGCAGCCGAAATGCTCGAAATTAAAATGCAAAGGTTTAACTAATGTATTATATGCCATGTCGTACGTAAATAAGGGCAGTTAAAACAGAGCTAAACTAAATTTGAGTGAAGTAAGACGCAACATTTCCACCTTTATCCTCACTCAGAGTTTACTTAATAATTACTACTTTTTTACGTTTTTCTACAACGCACCGTACAGGTTTTCATTCAAATGTTTTTGACAAGCAAGGTGAGGCTGTACGCCTTTCAAGTTTCAGCAGTCCAGGTACTCGTTTATACTTGACATAGAACTATTATGTCATTTTCAACTTGAAAACTAAATTATTTTATGACGACCCGTTGCTCATCTATCAGGGGCTCCGGGTTCGAATTCCGATCGGAAACTATTCTGGGTAGATTTGTTATTATTTGTTATATATATTATTCATACATATTTTGATATTCTTAGAGCCTTGTTTAATTAAAATAGTTGTTCAGTTTCCAAGCATAACTAAAAATATTTCACACAAATTCCTTAAATGCGGGTCTCGAGTTTGGTAGGCTTGTCTGACCTATAAATATTTTTATTGTAATTGCAAGAATGCGGCCCCCTAGCTGCTGTAGGTTGAACAACCCTACATTTTATGTTAATAAAATCGATTATATTAAAATAAACACAATTTAGATAGGTGATATTAGTTAGCCATATTCGTTACCAATATATATTTATTTTTGAATACACTCATAAGGACTTTTATACGTTAACAGCAATGTTATTCTAAATGTGATTAAATCTCGATACTTAGTGTCTAACGTGTAATATATAGTAATAGAAAGAAAGAAAGAAAACATTTATTGCTCAAATACGCCACATGTACATTTAAACCATAAACATTTAATAATTTTTTTTATTCTTCTTTTTTTCTTTTTACTATGTATTTTTTACATAGTAAAAAGAAAAAAAAGAATAATAAAAAAAATATTAAACACAACATCACACATTTTACGCACACAAGTGTGTGTGGCGTACACGGCAAACAGACCGCACTCAGCTTAATGCCGCAGCCGATACGAGACTACAGCGCTGGTTTTCAGTGGGCCTGTAAATTAAGTGACGTGCGGACGTTCACACCGTCATTGATAGACTAATAATAATTAACATAGATTACATAAATGAACTAACTGGATCTAATACCAAGAATGTCTGAAACATTTTAAAAAGTATTGCTATCACCATAAGAGTCATGTATCTATGAGGTATCAGTTGGAAATAATATAAAAGAAGAAACACTAAATGATGGTACCCTACAAAAATATTTTCTCACAGATATGTAATCATAACCATAATCTTAAACAACAATGTTATCATTAGAAACAATATTTTAATAAATCAATAGTGATTGCACGTTAAACATATACTTGTATCATAGTTATAACTAATAGCATGAAAAACACTTTTATTTCAGCCTTTAAATATCAAAAAAAGTACTATGGACTCATATGCTTTCATACGGAAAGCCGCCGGATAGCGCTAAGTGTCTGTAATTATTTAGGTAGGTAAATATCAAGCCATAGCTTTTTGAACAATAATTAGGTGAGTTTTATATTTTATTTTAAATGTATTTAATGTTTCCAGACTACGAAGCGGTGGCGGCAGGTTATTCCAGCATTTAGAGGCAGAATATTTGAAACTTCCACGAAAGGCGATGGTACGATGGTAGGGAACAACCAAAGAGTAACATGACGAGCGAGTGATCTTTGATTGTACGTCGCGAGACCACACTAATTTGTGATAAAGATAAGGTGGCACATTATATTTAATTAATCCAAATAGAAATGTGGCTAGGTGGTGTTCTCGCCGATACTGCATTTTTAAAATATTGTGCTCGTTTATGTACGGCGTAACGTGAGCGCGGGGGAGGTATTTTAAAACAAAATCTCGCACAAGCATTCTGCACCCTCTGGACAAGTTTCTTGCTACGCACAAGCAGACGAGGGCCATACACTATATCCATATAATTAAATTTAGACAGAATCAAAGAGTCGCACAGTCTTATCCGCATATCGGTATTTAGGCAACTTCTAATTTGATATAATACTTTTAACCTATAAAAACATGTTCTTGCAGTGTTTATTATGTGACTTTCAAAGCGTAACTTATCATCTATCAACAAACCCAAATTACGAGCCTCAGTCACGCGTTCAATTCTTTCGTTCCTTATGGTTACCTTAGCTTATTTTTTGCTGAGCCGTACCTAGAATCATATATTTAGACTTGCTTCCATTAAGGACTAATGCGTTCGAATCTGACCAAGCTGCAATTCTTTCGAGATCGTCATTTAATTTTTCCACCGCTAATTTAGTCTCCCCCGGTTTACAAGGTACATAGATCTGTGTATCATCCGCGTACATATGGTATTTGCAATGCTTAATACAATTTGTTATATCCGCACAATACACGGCAAACAAAATAGGTCCTAGGATAGATCCCTGCGGAACGCCTTGTTTGACAGCCTGAGCGTTCGAAATGACTGGTAATCCATTTTCGTCTGATATTTCTACTTGCTGTATACGATGCTCGAAATAACTTTCGAACCATTTTATCGCAGATATGTCGAAACCGTAGTAATGTAATTTAGACAAAAGCAATGGCACATTAAGACAGTCGAATGCTCTGGAAAAGTCAAGCAAGGCTAAAATCGTTCCTTTGCCACTGTCTATATCTGATAGTATATCGTCGACAACATTTATCATAGCGGTTGACGTACTGTGGTGTTTTCTAAACCCTGACTGAAAACTGGGAAGCACATCGTTAGTTTCTAAGTATATTCTTACCTGCTCAGCCACGACTTTCTCCAAGATTTTTGATACACAGGGGAGTATACTAATCGGGCGTATGTCCTTCATGCTAATAGGATTTGAGTTTTTGGGTATAGGCCTGATGAGTGCGTGCTGCCATTCTGAGGGATATGTTTGCGTTGTAATTGATTTATTAATTATCTCCGTAATAACAGGTATTGTTACGGGAAAAGACATTTTCAACATATCCAAGGATATACCGTCTGCACCTACCGCATTTGACTTTAATGACTGTGTTATTTTCACAATGTCACTTTCATCAATTGTCTTCAGTTTGAATACATTTGAGACTTTGACGTGAGATTTAAAGAATGTCATATATGAAATAGGGACTTGATTATTTCCGGGCACATTTAAAAAGCTTGTATTAATCAAATCGGGGTCGTTGAAAATATGGTAAGGCAGGTCCGGCTTAGTTTTTAACCTAACGTTTTTTTTTATATGTGACCATACGATGCGAGTATCTTTTTGATTATTTATAAAAAAATTGTAGTAAGCTTTCTTTTCTCTTATTAATGCTTGTGCAACATAGTGTTTGAGCTCTTTATAAAGTAATTTTTGGGCTGCTGTACCACCTGACTTACGTGCGACAACACCTGCTTCATCTCTGACTTTCATCATTTTTTTTATAATATCAGTACAGTCAATATATTACTCGTAAGTGGACGTGTTGTCGGTTAGTGTAGCAAAAATCCAGTGTCAGTGCGTGCGAGTTTACTTCTTACGAAGCGCTTTCTAATAGCAGTTGCGGCTATAATCCCGTGTGTTGTGCTAACTATAAAAATAATATTTTAATACTATAACACTCGGTAGCTGCCTGTGGACTCGCGGGGTACTTCACCTCACCCCCCGGCGCGATAAGAGACAAGTTACATAATTGCTGTCGCACTCAAGCGCCGTTTGCACCTGCATTGTTTGCATGTATACGTAGTTGCCGCGATTTTGAACATAATATGCATCAATGCTCCGCCTGTCATACTAAGATTAAGGACTCTGAATGCATGCAATGTTGTGTCTGTGTGGCATACTATCATTGCATATGTGTCGCCATTTCGCCTGCTCAGCTTAAAAACCTATCGACTGAAGTTAAGGCAGATTGGCTGTGCCCTGAATGTAAGAATAAAAAGCCGCGCAGCGATAACTCTAATACACCGGTCCGACCATCGACGCCCAGTAACCCCAAAGCTAACGTTACCTTGCGCCGTAAAGGCCCGGATTCACTCCTTGAGTCAGACGCCGGTACGAGTTTTAATGTATCACGGTCGGAGTTGCGTGTTATTATACAGGAGGAGATGAGGGTCATCATGGAAGAATGCGTGAGAGATTTGAAAGCTGACCTGAATAGACAACTACAGGCTTTTAGGGGAGAGATCACTGGTCTCACGGAATCAATACAATTCATGAGTGATTCGTTTGAGCAATGTAAAAAGGATTTGAGTGGCTGTAAGACTAAAATTGACACAATTATTAAGGAAAAGGAAACCCTACAGAGTGATCTTATCATCATTACTAGCCGTCTTAATCAAATGGAGCAAATCTCTCGGGCATCGAACCTGGAAATCCAATGTGTTCCTGAGCGTAAGTCTGAAAACGTTTTATCTATTGTAACAAAATTGAGCAAAACCATATGTTGCCCTATAAACGAGTCGGATATCTTATATTGTTCACGCATTGCTAAGAAGAACCCCGAGAGTACCCGTCCTCGCTCTATTCTAGTTAAACTTAACAGCCCTCGCTCCAGGGACTCCCTGCTAGCCGCTGCATTGAAATACAATAAAACTCACTCACAGGAAAAATTGAACACGGAGCATGTGGGATTGGGGCCTAACAGGAAGACTCCCATATATGTAGTAGAAAATCTTTCACCTGAGAATAAGCTTCTTCACGCTTTGTCCCGTAAACGTGCAAAAGAACTTCAATACAAACATGTATGGGTCCGGGGCGGCCGTATATACATGCGGAAAACTGATACATCTGAATACGTCTTAGTGCGTAATAAATCGACCCTGGACAATTTATCTTAGGTTCTTTTTGTTATTTTGTAATCTATCGTGTAATAGTATATGGCTTAAAGTTCAATAGTTTAAATGTATATTTTCAAAACGTTAGGGGTCTTCGAACGAAGACGACAAACTTGTACAAAAACATATTAAAATACGATTATGATATAGTAGTGTTATGTGAGACTTGGTTAAATAGCACTATTTTTGACTCCGAGTTGTTTAGTGATCGTTACGCAGTTTTTAGACGCGACCGCGAGACTAGTGGCTTTCATCAGGACAAATCTGGTGGCGGGGTATTGGTGGCTGTGTCAAAGCATATTTATTCCCGTAGGCTACACCATTTTGAGAGTAAATGCGAGGATATTTGGATCGAATTGAATATACCTACGGAAAAAGGTACCCCAAATAAGCTTTTATTGTGTGGCGTCTACCTCCCGTCGCCCATTCAAAAACATTTTCTGGAACATTATATCGACAACGCTAATAGAGTCTTAGAGTCTAACGCAAAAGCGGTAATTTTGGGAGATTTTAATCTGAGTGGTATTGCCTGGAACGATACGGAGGTACCGTTTGCTGTAAATGGCAATAATATGACTAAGACTTCATTTGAAAGCACTTTACTGGACTTCATGGCTTTAAATAATCTTACCCAATATAATACGGTCCTAAACCATAAAGGCAAAATTTTAGACCTCGTTCTCTCTAATCTTAGTATTCAGTTGAAAGTGACACGAAGTAACTCTGAGCTCAGTTCTGTAGATGATTATCACCCACCGCTGGTATTTACGCTGCCTTCCAGGTATTCAGCTAAACTTCTTTCCCGAAATTATAATGAGAGGCATAACTTTTATAAAGCTGATTTTGAAAAAATATCTAATTATTTAAGCTCGATACCATGGGAGAGTGACCTGGCTTCGTGCTCCTCAGTGGATGAAATGACTAACAAATTTTACTCAATACTAAGAAGTTCTATCTTAAAATATGTTCCTAAAAGCAAACCAGCATCAAAAAAGTTTCCCCCGTGGTATACCAGGGATCTTATTCGCCTCTCACGTGAGAAGTATAAGCTCAGGATAAAATACAAAAAGTACAATAACCCACTCGACGAACTGGCATTCCAAAAAATTAAAAAACGGTGCTCTGATTTAACAGAATCTTGTTATCTTAAATATATAACTGATCTTGAAAAGTCCCTATCAGTAAATCCAAAAAAGTTTTGGACCTTTCTCAAGAGTAAAAAAGTCAATAGCAATGCGTATCCATCTGCAATGACTTTCGATGATAAGGAAGAAACTTCTGGAACTGGTATTTGTAATCTCTTTGCCTCTTATTTTGCCTCGGTTTACCGGCCAAGCTTGCCTCTCTGCAATGTACCTGATCTAGAATACTCAGTCTCTTGCTTCCTTGGAAGTCTCACCCTTAGGCGGGAGGATGTTCTGAAAACTCTGAAAGGACTAGATAGGAATAAGGGAGCTGGACCAGATGGAATACCCTCGTTGTTTGTAGTTCAATGCTGTGAATCTCTCTCCTTTCCTCTAACAATAATATTTAATGAGTCTTTAATGAATGGCGTATTTCCCTCGATCTGGAAGGAGGCGAGAATTGTTCCAGTTTTTAAGTCGGGAGATTCGGCATCCGTGAAGAACTATAGGGCCATTTCGATACTCTCAGTCTTTGGGAAGGCATTTGAATCGTTGGTTTGCCCGGTCTTGTCCTATCACATAAAGCATTTAATTTCTCCTTGCCAATCAGGATTTTTGGCATCTCGCTCAACGGTAACTAATTTGATCCCGTTTGTGGATTTTGTTTCTATCTCCCTTGATTCCCGTATTACTGTAGACACCATATACACCGACTTTAGTAAGGCTTTCGATTCAGTTGATCACAAAATTTTACTGGGTAAACTTTCTCGTTTGGGTGTGTATGGCAGCCTTCTGGAATGGTTTGAATCCTATCTTTATCAACGCAAGTCGCACGTTGTGGTTAATGGCTACGCATCGCATTCCTTTCAGCCAACTTCCGGCGTTCCACAAGGTTCGCATCTGGGTCCAATCCTCTTTAATATATTTATTAATGATATCGTGGGTATCTTTGATCATGCTGCTTGTTTCCTTTACGCTGATGATATGAAACTGTCTATGCAGATCGGAGGTATTAATGATTCATTGCTATTACAGGAGGATCTAGATCGACTCGCTGGATGGTGTAGGGAGAACAGGTTATATTTAAATACTGAAAAATGTAAATTTATCAGATTTTCGAGATGCAAAACGAATTTGTCGCCGTCCTACAATATTGCCGGTCAAAAATTGCAAGAGGTGGACTCTATTCGCGATTTGGGCGTCATTATGGATAAAAAATTACGTTTTCACAAGCACATTGACCAGGTCGCAACAAAAGGTTTCCAGATGCTAGGGTTTGTGCTGCGGAATGCAATGGAATTCAAAAAGCCCTCAACAAAAGTTCTCCTGTATTTGGCATTGGTTCGTTCGGGTTTGGAATATTGTAGTCAGGTTTGGTCCCCACATTATGAGGTTCATATCAGGCGAATCGAGCGAATACAGAAGAGATTTCTCTGGCACCTATCCTACCAATCTAACAAAGCGAAACTGCTGCCCTCATATAAGGAACGTCTTGCCTATTTTAAAATGACTAGCCTACAAGGGCGAAGATTGTTTTTGGATCAATTGCTTTTTTATAAGATTATCAATGGCCTCATTGACTGCCCTGCGTTATTGCGATCTGTCAATTTTAATATCCCATACAAGTTGCCGCGTTGCGTACGTTACGTTCCATTCTCACCAAAAGGTGCCAAAAGTAGCTTAGGTCACCATGCCACCATGAATCGCTTACAGAGACAGTACAACTTAATATCTAAGTCTTACAACATCGACATCTTTTCTGACAAGCCGTTGAAATTTAGACGCAAGCTCGGTCAGTTTCTCAAGTCAATGGTGTCTGTTTGATTCAAGTATCTATATCTATTGTTTGATTTTTTAACATATAAAAATAATGATTGTTAAATGATGATTAAAATGTTTTAAGTAGTCATTTGCTTAGTGTTAACTAACCTATTTAAGTTTTATTTGCATAGTCCACATTTGCATGCCGTGGCAGCCTATAATTAAGATGACGCTTAGCTTTAGTTTGATATTCATGTTACCTTAAAATCCATGTATTAGTGTTCGTCTTGTTGGTTGTCCTTTTAAATAAATAAAAAAAAAAATAAATAAAAAAAATTATAAGTAATCCAAGGATATTGGAAGTGTTTTAATGATTTTCTGCGTACGGGCGCATGAATGTTAAAGTAATGTTTTCAACATAGTATTAAACAATGATACCATGTCATTGACGCTCTCCAATGTTTTGAAACGTGTCCAATTTAAAGACTTTAAATCTAATAGGAACTGTTCATTATCAATCGCATGCAAATTTCTACGCGATATAATAATCGGTTTCGGTTTCGGTTTTTTTATATTTAATTCGCAGCAAATAAATGCATGACCGCTTAGTTCCGGTATATGATTCACAGAAGTGGATGATTGTTGAATATCTGTACATACTAGATCTATTAAAGTTTCACTGTATTCCGTGAAGTGGGTAGGCTTAGTAACACACTGATTTAATTTATAACATTGTAAAAAAATTTTCAACTTCTTACAGTTATTATCCATATCATTTAATAAATTTATATTGAAATCGCCTAATAAAACTACATTATTACACCATGATAATGTTCCGATAGTTTCCGATAAAGCATCGAAAAAAATGTCAACACTCAACCACGGCGGTCTGTAAGCAGTACCAATTATTAATTTTGTACCGTTGACTGTTAGTGCAAGCCACATTTGCTCTACGAGTGGGGCTGGGGGGTGCGGTAGCGTGCGGACTGCAATGCCCTGACGTATGTAGAAGCCCACTCCACCTCCGCGCGAGCGCACGTCGGAAGGGCGAGGAACATGACGTAATCTATAACCGGGCACCGCAGGCGAGCGCCCCTCTTCGCCCTCTCGCAACCAGGTTTCATTAATCGCCATTATGTCGACAGAATAACGATCCATAGCTATGAGAAATTCGTCATGTCCTGTACCAAGCGATCCCACATTAAGCAAGCCTAACTTAAGATTATGTTTAGAATTGAATGAATGAGATAAAAGTCAAAAATACCATACTTGTGCAGCAACGTAGTGAGAAAAGATACCTACGATGAGTGCTCTTAAGATTATGATACGCTAATATACTTTTTATGAAGCTCAATGTTTTAAAAATATATACAATGTAATTAATCATCAATAGAATAGAATTATTATAACTTAAATATTTTCCCTTAAAATAACTGAAATATATAACTGTTTTAACACGAATTAATGGTTTTAATTGTAAATAATTATAAGTAAACATGAAAGTAGTAATTAGAAACTCGGCCCTTACCATCGTACCATCATAGACATAACAGCTGTAAATGTTTGTATACATAACATTATGAATGATTAAAAATATGGTTATAACAAATCTTAGTAGTAATAATTTTCTTGTAATGAATATATATAGACTTATATTGTTTACCTTATGCAGAGCTGCTAATGCAAACAATATTTGACTGAAAAACACGATTAAAGTCATCGTCTGTGCGGATGCAGTAAACCGGTTTGCCCTCTCTCTAATCATTATTATAAAATTTCAAATACACAATAATATAAATTTTCAAACATCAAATTGATCCTTGCAACAGAATACGGTAGTTTTCGTTCTAATAGAATCTTCTTTCTTCATAACCATCATCCATCTTTTTTATATCATCATCATCTTTTTTATATTTGGCTAGTATTGAATCATGAAAAACAATTAATTTCAATCAAAAAAAATATAAATCAATACTATACCGATATTTTTAGACAAAAATAATAACTACAACGGTGAGTTCCGCTTAAAATGCGAGGGAAGTAGTAAGTTCCATTATAGTTCACGGTGAGGCGCGATTGAAAACGTCACCGCACTTTGTTCGACCGGCGGAAATTTTTCGATAACATCGCCGCATTTTTTAAGATTGGAAAAAACAGTTTTTCCAAGAATTTTCTCATAACAATCGTTGGCCTTATCAAATGTAACGAATACCAGGATAGAATCAATACTATAAGCAACTTAACTTTTAAAAGCCATGTTGGTATTTTTCGGTTGAGTAAGTCCAAGTCAGTATCTCAAAATAATGTTCTACAAAGTATCGCCAATTGCCCTAACTTGCTAACAAGGCTAACGTCACAAGTTTAAACACTTTTAAACATTGTTTGTACACAAATCTGCAAGCTATATGAAATAACAGAGTAAAATTAAATTATTGCACTAGTAACTAATGTTAAATATGACTGACTACACGCTGTTAATAAATAGCTTATCGCGTATACAAATCGTTTTAAATCTTACTTTTGGATCACCCCTCTTATATATATATATATATATATATATATATATATATATATATATATATATATATACAGTGTGTTAGTGTAAACACCGTTATCCTTGAAACCAGTGGTTTGGTTTCACTTATAGAACGTAAATTCAATGAATTTAAAAAAAAATGCTATTTTCTTTCATAAAATTTAAAGTTTCTGTCCGACACCGTCCGTAAATTCATGGATACCCTATGCACCCGAGTGACGTAATCACTATAAAGATCACCGCCCGCACTAGCTACCCATGCAACATTCCAATAAAAACACAATAGGTACAAATAACCTGTGATGTAACTTTTCCTTCATACTGTCCTGGCTTAGGACAGGCAAAAATTGAGGAATTAAGGAAAAATTGAGATATTACTAAAAAAAATGTATTCATTTTTCATTGAATTTACGTTCTATAAGTGAAACCAAACCACTGGTTTCAAGGATAACGGTGTTTACCTGTACCCTGTATGTATATATATATGTATATATATATATATATATATATATATATATATATATACAGTCCCTGGCCAAATTATTAGACGCACTGCAAGATTTCATGTAAAATATTGATTACCGAGTGATATTGTACCGTTTTATTATTTTAAATTGATTTGTTTTTTATTTTTATATTATCCAATCAATTACCTATTTATTTGACATAAATAAAACAGCATTAATTTAGAAAAGAGTAAGTTTATTAAATTTTAAAGAAAACTGAAATTAATGCTAGTAAAAGTCAATATTTAGTTGAGCCACCTTTAGCCGCTATCAAAGCTTTAATTCTGCGCGGCATGCTATCAATGCAAGACTGTACTGTCTCCTGCATTTGAGGATGATGATTCCACACATAAATAATCTTTTCTAGGAGCTGGGTTTTGTTGGTAATCACATCTTTGCCACTTCTCTTTTCATCAGCTCCCACACACTTTTCAATGGGGTTCATATCAGGGCTATTACCGGGCCAATCCAACAGAGGGATATTTTTTTCTGCCAAAAAAGCTTTAACAGACCGAGCAGTGTGGCAGGGAGCTCCATCTTGCATGAAAGTGAATGGTTCCCCATTTGGAAACCATTCTCTGAGCTGCGGAATCAACCGATTTTCCAGTACTTCTTTATACTGATCTTGCCTCATTATTCCTTTGACGACGTACAGACGTCCAGTGCCCTTGCCGCTGATGGCTGACCAAATCATCACTTTGGTGGGATATTTAACCGTCGGGACGACACAATCAGGATGAAACTTTTCTCCATGACGACGACGCACATACTGAGCTTTATTTTGTAAAATTTCGAATGTGCTTTCGTCACTGAAGCAGACCTGTCAAAAATAGGAAAAAATATATAAACTTCCATGTTTATTTGCTTTATTTAACTGAAAATGATAACAATGTATCAATTTTTGATTAAATTGCTGTATCTTACCGATCTCCAGAAGTCCACATCTTTGTCTTGCCATTGTTTGGCCCACTTCAGGCGCTTTGCTTTCATTGCAGCTGTTAACTTGGGCTTCCTGGCGGGGCGACAAGCCTTGAAATCTAATTCTTTCAATTTTCTTCGAACAGTGCGCTCAGAAGCATTTACGCTAGCATCCTGGAGTTGTGATTTTATTACCTTTGTGGTAGCAAATCTGTTTTGTAGACAATTTTTCTTCAAACATCTCTCTGACCGTGGAGTGAAAATTGGTTTTCTACCGCATCTTTTCTTTCTTTTCGGGCTTAATTCCTCCCCTGACTCAATTTTCTTTTTTATGCGTCGTACACTACATTCAGAAACCTTCAATCTTCGTGATATTTCTCGGTTTGTAAATGTTTTCGCAATCACAAGGGCCTTCACTTCAGCTTTTTTACGTGGTGAAAGATCGCATTTTCTACCCATAATGAAAATAATCCAATTACTTTTTTAAAACACTGCATACAAAATAAACTAATAACTGAGTAGTATAAAACTGTTAAACAAACAATCACTGTCCATAAAGCCACAAAAACACGTTCGTACCTGATTCGATTCCGATCGCGACTGATACAGATTTGTACTTGTTTACGTTCATGTATCACTTTGTCAACACAGTGTTGCCATATGTTAAAAATAAATACAAATATGTAGTCTACAACAATTCTTTTAAATAAAAATCAATAATATTGTAGTTTAAATATACCATTATTGCATAAAAACTCTTAAGAAACATAAAATTACTAAAAAAATACAGTGCGTCTAATAATTTGGCCAGGGACTGTATATATATATATGTATCAAGTGTCGTTCTGACTAATAACCAAAACCAAAATAACCCGACAATTCGATATTACAACAGCAACTGGCGTCAAAGCGTTCACAACCATTATTTCTATTATTAATACATTCGTTATAATTATCAATATATGAAGTCTACTTGAGACGTTAGTTTCACTAACAAGCGCTTAGGAGCCATTCAATTACGTAAAGATGATTTTGGCGATTTTTGACCCCTGACCCTCGGGAACCCTACGTAATTAATGAATGGCCCCTTAATACATTATTTAACCTTATGTGACTTTTAAAATTGCATTATTCTAAATAGAAAACGGTGATGGAGTAACAATCAAATCTTTTAGTGACGAGAGATCATTTGACCAATTTATGACTTACCACAGACCACCAATTTTTAGATATAATATACATTATAGTAAGGCTGATTGTTAAGTTTGTTCTATAAAAGAACCCATCCTTGATTTGGTCAATCCTGCAAAATTGCATTACATCATAAGCAGGAGTGTTATCAGACCTGGGCTCGCGCATCGACGTCTCGGGATGTAAATACCAGCGTTCTTAAAAAAAACTATAATTCTGCTTCCAAGACCTTCAAAAGTGTCAATGTCAAGGCAAAGTAAGAGCACATCGGCAGAATTGGCGAGGAACTAGTTCGCCTTCCTTCGGGAACACATGCATTCTGGTCTCTCGCCAAGGCTGTGCAAGGAAATTCTGCCAGTCATCTTTTCCATCTCTGCACATGGAGGACGACTCACTGGCCCATGCCCCAAAGGACAAAGCCGATCTACTGGGCTGTCTCTTTGCGTCCAACTCGACTCTTGATGACGGGGGGAACACACCGCCGACCATACCGCAGTGTGAGTGCTCCATGCGGGATGTGCTGATTACCCAACGCTCGGTTCGCAGAGCACTCCTCTCCCTGGACTTCAACAAGTCGAGTGGGCCTGATGGCGTCCCTCCTATTGTGCTGAAGACGTGTGTTCCGGAGTTGGCACCGGTTTTAACGCGTCTTTTCCAATACTCCTACTCCCTAGACGTAGTTCCGATATCATATATCAAGACAGCTTTCGTGCACCTGATCTCTAAAAAAAGGTAACCGCTCTGATCCGTCCAACTATAGGCCTATCGCCATCACCTCCTTGTTCTCCAAAACAATGAAGTCCATTATAAACTACTACATCATAAGGTAACTTGAGGATCACCAGCTGATTAGTGATCACCAATACGGTTATCGTCGTGGTCCAGCAGCTGGTAATCTTCTGGTCTACCTGACTCATAGATGGGCGATCAGTAAAATCCAAGGGGGAGGCATTGGCCGTTAATTCGGACATTGCTAAGGCCTTCGATCGGGTTTGGCACAAAGCGCTTCTTTCGAAGCTCTTCCTATGGGCTTCCCGAGAAATTGTGCAATTGGATCACCAGCTTTCCTGCAGATCGGAGCATCAAGGTCGTAGTAGACGGTGCATGCTCCGATTACAAGCTCATTAACGCTGGTGTTTCACAAGGCTGCGTGCTATCACCAACGCTGTTTCTTCTGCATATCAATGACATGTTGCAAACCGGTAACATTCATTGCTATGTAGACGACAGCACTGGTGATGCTTTATACACCGGCCGTGCCAATATTTCTCAGGAAAACGTCTCCGAGTACCGGGACAAACTTGTGTCTGAATTCGAGACTTTGTTGAACAAAATCTCAGACTAGGGGCGACTAAATCTAGTCCAGTTTAACCCTCAAAAGACACAAGTTTGTGCGTTAACCGCTAAAAAGAACCCCTTTGCCGTATCTCCAGAGTTTCAAGGCCTCCAAGGAATCCTCGGCGTCGACATATCGAGGGACGTGCAGTTTCATGGTCACTTGGAAGAGAAGGCCAAATTGGCCTCTAAAAAGCTTGGTGTGGACAGCAAAGCGGGAGAGTATTTCATGCCGGCACACCACCTGCAACTTTACAAGGCGCAGAGTCGGCCGCACATGGAATACTGTTCCCATCTCTGGGCCGGGGCTACCCAGTGCCAGCTCCTTCTATTTGATGGCATCCAGCACAGAGCAGTTCGAATTGTCGGCGACCGAGCTC
Source organism: Parnassius apollo (assembly GCA_907164705.1). Lineage (NCBI taxonomy): Eukaryota > Metazoa > Arthropoda > Insecta > Lepidoptera > Papilionidae > Parnassius > Parnassius apollo. Next base: position 1,010,521 of record CAJQZP010000280.1, read on the forward strand.
TTTCCGATGGGCTTGACTCACTGGCACTGCGAAGAGATGTTGCATCTCTGCGTATTTTATCGCATCTACCACGGGGCGTGCTCTGAGGAATTGTTTGGACTAACTCCAGCCGCACAATTTCACCATCATACATCGCGACAAAACACGCGATACCATCCATTCCATCTGGATGATTGGCGGTCCACCACTAAGCGATTTAAAAGAAGTTTTCTTCCTCGCACAACTTCCTTGAGGAATCAACTACCACCAGAGATTTTTCCGGACCGATACGACATAGGGACCTTCAAGAAAAGAGCCCATTCCTTCTTAAAAGGCCGGCAATGCATCTGCAATCCCCCTGGTGTTGCATTGTTGTTCATGGGCTGCGGTAAACACACCATCAGGTGAGCCGTATGCCCGTTTGCCCCTCTCCTATAAAAAAAAATAAAACACAGCAATATGAATGTGTGACAATAGTAAAGTCAATACCTTTTATCGTAAACTTTATCGCTAGTAATCGCAAACCGAGAATCATCTCCAAAAATATTTGATACTGTATTTTATAATTGCAAGAATTGTACGATGCCTTCGCGGACAATTTTGGGTGCCTACTAAGTTTGAGACCGATATATTAGAACATAACTAATAACGTTATCAAATATCATATGATGTCGATAAACCTAAGAACATAACCGTTATCACATATCTAACCAAAACCAACTATCTATTATCTAACCAACGTACGAAAACGAAACCGAAACGCATAACGCAAACTGCAACGATCTGCCAAAACGGCCCACGGACTAACCGATGTCCTCCGTTGCTTCTCGTTCTTACAACGATATCATAAATAACTATAGAAAGAGATGAAGCGAATATGACTTTTGTTGCGATGTTTTAGTAGTTATTACACAACGGTGCACATCGCGAAATATACCTAGAGCTATAAGGTTGAATTTTAAATGGTTAAAATTGCCTAAATTTTAAGTTTGTGTATTTGTGAGAGTTATCAGAGTTTAAATTATCTTTAAGTCACTAGACACAAGGCTTAGATTTGTATGATCATATTATATTTCTTTTATATGTTGGATGGAAAGTTTTGAATTTGCATTTTTTTTTTCAAAACGCAACAATTACGCACTCGACCATGGCGGCGCGTGCCGTCAGCCGTTCTCTAAGATATTATCGATAAAAATTATAATTTTTGACGTTGCGTTCGTGTATTTATTAGCAATATTTTTGTGCATTTTGTACATTAGTTTTAATTCAGACAATTACTACTACAAACACAATTACTATACTCTCTTTATCATTTTGATAAAAAAGACAATTCCTTGTATCTTGCATATTGTAAATATTGTCAACAAACGTTGTCCTATAAATGTACGACTGGGAACTTAAGTTCTAACTCAAGAAAATTTTCTGCTAATTCTAGGCATAGTTAAGCATGAAGAATAAGCGCCAACTTAAATAATCATTAATAAATAAACTACCTTCAATAATCTAAGTAAATCGTAAAATAAATATTTTGCACTGCTTTTACAATTTACGGTTATATTTCGGTTGTCGTTTGCGCATTCAGTAGCAAACGGAAAAGTCAATATCGGATATGTAACCATTGTAGCTAAAACCTAAAAACGCTCATGTTTAGTGCCTACTGTGCGCCGCTTATTTAAATGTAAAATCAATATCTTTTATCGTCAATTTTATCGCTATATTCGCAAACCGACAATCAAATCCGAAAATATTTTACTCTTTCTATTCTATTCACCTTAAGGGAGCACCGTTTATGAATCACTGACGTGGGAAACAAAATATTGTACCAAAATACAATACTGTACCATAGCGGGCTGTTTTAAAGTGAATTCTTTAGGCTAATGATGCAATTATTTGTGTTTGTTAAAGCTTGAGACGATTAAGCAAACAAAGCGGCTATCAATTTAGCATAAATCTACACTAAGTACAAAAATAAACAACACTCGAACAAAATATTACGTCTTGTGAATACTAACAAGTTACCCGCTGGGCAAACCAATATAATAACTACTTACAATGAATCGAAATCGTGTTTGGCGAATATATAAGTGTTCATTACTCATTTATATCTATGGGAATGAGGTGATCGCTACCAAACTATTTCTTATTTGATTTGTGTTGTTAATTACTGTGTAAATTTAATGATTGTAAACTGTTTTTTTTTTAAGTACCGTTGGATTTCTTTCTGGTTCTTCCCAGGACAGAGGTATTATCCGAACCAGTGGTAAGTTAAACATATGAATAACTTCCAATATGTGTTATTTACGATCTATATTGAATTAAAAAAAATCTATTTCTTACTTATGGTTGCCTAGTAGTCGAAATTCGACTGTAATTCATTAAATTTGAAAGTTCGTATATTAAGCAATTTATACAAAATACACAAAATAAACGCTTTTTTGTCATGACATCATACACTTCAAAGACTACTGAAAAAGGAACATTTGAAATTATACAAAATTAAGTAGTAATAATGTGTTTGCTACATTTGATTATTTTTTTGTGACAATCTCTTCTCCGTGCGACTGTTTCATCATAGACTGTTAAGGGTACACTAGTCGCTTATTTTTCCATACAAACGTAGTCCGGCGATTACTCCACTGTTTGATGGTGGACGTTCAAAATAAAAAATGATTTCAATTTGTCTCATCATTATCTAGCCCTGTATGGAAACAAAATAGTAAAAAAGAGTATGTTTAAAAGTTATAAGCGTCGAAAATTCCGAATTTCAACACTAGTTTTAACATATCTTTGGGCGGAAATAAATACCATAAGAAGAACGAAAATTGCAAAACAATTACCATACAGGGATAGATTAGTTGTTCAAAAATGCAAATAATTTATTTTGAACAGATACATTCAATAGATTTTTCGTGACATCCAGACTACCAAAGGTCTGTTTATAAAATTTCGCACGCCCGTTTTTTTTATAAAACATCTTGCCTTTCGCTACAAATTGCATCCCCGATCAGTGGGACGGACGGAGGGGGGGCGCAGCGCGCACCCACACATGCTCACTAGGTTAGCCACTGCTATCTATTTATGGTTGTAATACCTACATATCTACATCTTTATTTAGAAAAATTGCTTCCTTTTGTTCGTGTCCATTGCTGAAGCCTTTTAAAGTTTTTTATGTTACCGTTTTTAGTTGAGAGTTAAGTCCCTTTAGTGGGTACAGGCGTGATATTATATTGTGTGATTGTGTAAAGAATGCTTAGATAGGCGATAGCAGCAATCGCGGTTGATTTGCTGTCATTTATTGAAGAGTGCCGCCGATTTCTCCAAGATCCCATCATCAGATCCTGATCTGACCATCATCAATTACCATGGGATTATCTGGAAAATATATCCTTTCAAACAAAAAAGATCATCTTCGACAAAAACCAACGAATTGAGAACCACCTCCTTTTTTCGAAGTCGGTTAAAAAGTAGGTAAAAACAAATCAATGGAATTATTATATAATAACAACATCTACTTAAGTTCACATAAGAACTTTCATAATAACAACTAAGTACATAAATTGGGTTCATAATAATTACGTTTCACACAGCAGATCCTAAGTTATAATAACACCAATTTGTTTTCTCTCTAATTTCTTTTTTAAAATACGTTACCCCCACTGTAGGATTTTCTCCAGTATCGTGGAGGCAGTTTACAAACATAAATTGCACAAGGACAAACATCCAGACCCGGAACAACTATTTGTAGGCCATACAAATATTTGTTCCGTGCGGGATACGAACCCGCGGCGCCCAGCGCAGCCTCATTGCTAAGCCACTGCGATACGGAGCTCAAATTGCCGTTTGAGTTTATGTTATTATTCAAAAATGATACGCATAGGTAGGTACGCGATGACGCCGTCTCGCATTGCATCACTCGAGTGCGTATGTGTGTGCGCACTAGCTTCTTACTGTTCATCACAGCGTCTATCCCTTTCGCACGTGATGTCGGCTGAGATAGCATGCATTTTTACCCCGCCCACCACTTAGTTCGTGCCATAGACTAGGGCAACCTTAAGTGTTCGACATTGACAATACAAACGTAAACAATGAATGTGTAATGTATTTGTAGCAAATCATATCTAATATATTATAACAAGTCATATTTGTTTGTTCGTATTTAATGCACGGCCATACCGTTCGTTCATCAGATTCCATCAAAAATTTGTCAACTTATTGCTTATATTTACGCGAAGGTTATAAGTATAGTACAATTAACTAACAGTAGGTGGCGCGCGTATCGTACCGACAAATTTATTTGAAATTTATATATCATTCAACTTCAATGGATCTATTTTTAAGGAATAATTAATAAATAATAATTAACAATTATCATCATTTTTATTAAACAATATAACTCTTCCAAAAAAACTATATTTCCACAATTATTTCTGTAGTGGCAGCAACGTACCGGGTACCAGTTAGTTATATATAAATGTCAGCTTTCTGTACTAATAATTAACTTCTCAATGCGCGCAAATTATATAAAAAAGAGTACGAAACTTAACATTCTAAGAATTCGAAACTTAACATTCTAATTCTAAGAATATTTAGGAGTTAAAACAGAAAACTCCTGAACAAGCTACTATTAGTCCATAATAGTCTAGACGCCATGGATCATGCGCATTATTGAAAGGATTTTTTGCATAATTTCTATATCAGGCAGGTGAATTGGCAATCGCAGCACCTGACTCAGTTCACTACTCATACTTAAATTATTTCTACGTGGATTTGACAGTCTATTGAAATTGAACTTACCTGGTACGACGTTAGGGTATTTTTTGATTAGCTTTTATCTTAAGCTTTGTTAATAAAGCATACCAAATCTATTCACAATTGCTTATATTTTATATCAATAATAATATGAACAGTGGCCTAGTAAGACATCTACTACCACGAGCCTACCTCCGTTCCTCGAAATGTAGTGCCAAGGAAGAAAAGAAAAGAACTAGCTCTCTTGTCACCAGTATAGTCAGATTGATAATAGAGATGTATTATACAATTTAAAAAATATCACTACATAAATAAAGTTAATTGGTTTAAGTAAAGTGAATAGAAGAAAATAGATTTTTTTTAATTTTAATAATTATTTTTTATTTGAATAATGTGTGTGTTCATTGAGCATAGTGCTAAGGTCCTCCAGCGATTCTGCCATAAGGACTATATCGTCGCCAAATCGAAGGTGAGTGATGTACTCGCCATTGATGTTAATACCGTATCCTTTCCAGTCCAGTAGCTTGAAAACGTCTTCCGTCTTCCAACGCAGCGGTGAAGAGTTTCGGGGATATAACGTCACCCTGTCTTACACCTCTCTGCAGTTGGATAGGTTTTGAACTCTGGTTCTGTACTCGGATAGCCATCGTAGCCCTACTGTACAAACACTTCAGCACTTCGATATACCGACAGTCAACTTGGCACCGCTGAAGGGACTGTAGCACCGCCCAAATTTCGACGGAATCAGAGGCTTTCTCATAGTCCACATACGCCAGGCAAAGTGGCAGATTGTACTCTTCGGTCTTCTGTACAATCTGCCGCAGGGTATGTATGGTCTATGGTACTGAAGCCTTTTCGGAAACCGGCTTGTTCGGGAGGCTGGAAGTCGTCGAGTCTGCGTGCGAGACAATTCGTAATGACTCTCGAAAACAGCACGTAGACGCGGCTCAGAAGGGAAATCGGTCTATAGTTCTTCAAGAGAGCGTTGTCGCCTTTCTTAAAGAACAAGACCACCGCACTTCTGCTCCACGCCTCCGGAGTAGTGCCACCATGGAGGACGGAATTGAAGAGCTTCTGAAGGACTTCAAATACCGGTGTTCCACCCGCTTTCAGAAGCTCCGCTGTAATTTCCACCCTCGCCTGGGGCCCTGCCGTTTTTAAGGTGCTGGAGAGCCATTCTAATCTCGCTCAGACTGACGTCCGGGATATCATCGGAATAGTGTCGGGTAAGATTTGCTCTTGGATCGTTACTCACACTTGCGTGTGGCTCAAACGATGATGTGTACAGCTGCCCATAGAACCTCTCAATCTCACTCAAAATCTCAGGTGTCCCGGAAGCGATGCTGCCACACTCAGTCTTCAGCTTTGACAGTTGGCTCTTTCTGGCAGACAGATCTCTGACAAAGACTTTGGAGCCCTGGTTCCGCTCGATCGCTTTTTTAATACGAGCAGTATTAAAGTTGCGTAAGTCTCGCCGTATGCCTTTGGAGATTTGTCTGTTCAGTTGCCTGTATGCTGTCAAATCTGTTGACGATTGCAGCCTCATCTCCCGTCTAACAGCCATGAGATTAAGAGTGTGATCGGAGAGTTTTTGTTTTCTTCTGCGGCGGGTCTTGCAGAACTTAGCTCCGACCGCATGGACAGTTTCCACGAGCTTGCCATTCATATCGTCCACTGCATTGCAATCTTGGCAGTTGTTGGCAGCAGTTGGCGTAGGCACTGAAAGCGGTTACGTAACTCGAGCTGAAAAGTCTCGGGATTCTGGATTAGAGCACGAGGGAGACGGAGCGTTGACTTCATTAGACGAGACCTCTCCAACTTAACGTGTAGGTTCAGTGTGCCTCTAACCATTCGGTGATCGCTGCCGGTTTTCACCCTTGCGATCACTGGAACATCACTGAACAGTTGGCGTCTGGTCGTCATAATGAAGTCAATCTCATTTTTTGTCGAACCGTCGGGGCTCGACCAGGTCCACTTCCTGTGGGGCCGCTTCAGGAAGAAAGAGTTCATCATAAAGAGTCCCTCTTTCTCCATAAAGTCAGCCAGCTGCTGGCACCTATGGATCCGTTGCCCTACTCCAAATTTCCCTAACTTCAGCTCAACGCCTTCTCTTGTGCCTAGTTTTGCGTTGAAGTCTTCCATCAACACCGTGTAGTGGGTTTTGGAGGAATGCATGGCTCTAGAAATATCCTCATACATTTTCTCCACCTCCTCATCGGGATGGTCCGAGGTTGGTGCGTAGACCTGTATGACCTTCAGCGAATACCGTTTGGTGATTCTGAGTATCAGGTACGCGACCCTGTCGACACACTCCCAATCTTTACAACGTTGTTGACGAGACACTTGTGGACGATAAATCCGACACCTCCTTGGGACAGATGGTCGTCCTCCCGGTGATAGAACAAGTTGCCGGACTCGAGGATTACCGGGTCCTCCCCCTCTCTTTGGACCTCAGATAATCCAATAATATGTCAGCGTAACTTGTCTACCTCTTCTTCGGGCACCAGTATCTTCTCGTCAGTCCTCAGGGTGCGTGCGTTATACTTTGCCAGGTCGAGTCGTCGTAGGTGGCAACCGAACCTCCACCGGAGATTCTTAGCACCCCCTGCCCCGCCGTTACCATGGTCGCCACCGTAGCCAGGAATAGCGGGGCCGCCGGGGACTGGGGGCCGTTTATTTGCGTCGTTGCTCATGGGGGGATATTTGCCATAGTTGCCACGCTTGGCGAGCGGGTTGGCAAACGCAGTTTTTTATTATGTTATTGTTGTTATTAGGAAGATGCTGCTGCCCATCTCCTTTCTGTGTCCCTCTGTCGCCTCTTACGACACCCACGGGAAGATATGGGGTAGTAGATATTCTCAACCACCACTACACGGCTGGCACCGCAAGCTAAAATATAAATAGCAATAATTTTAAACAATGAATGGGCTAGACGATGAAGTCACAATGCTAAGAATGAGTAGTGTTTCAGATTACTGCGGCATTATGCTGAATGGTGACTATTTCCGTGTAGCATTTATGAGTAGCACAGACGCTAAGCGCTCGCTGTAACTTTCAGAGTACGCGAGCAACCCAGGTTCGATCCCACCAATAAAATTGTTAATTGCAATTATAAGTGCTGATTTACCACGTGCTCGGCGGAGAAGGAAAACATCTTGAGGAAACCTGCATGTCTGAGAACTAAGAAAAAAAAAGACTCAAGTCAAGTTCGCCCACACGCATTGACGCACGGACATTTCTTTGCCCTAAAACCCTCCCAGAAATTAAGGAAGGCTTGTGCCCAGCAGTGGGATGTATGGGACTTTTCTTTACTTTTATTTAAGATTAACAATATTAAGATTATAATTACCATTTTGTCTTTGGGCTCCTTGGTATTAAGATTGCAGAGCGTCCCGCGCTTGTATTCGTCGCCGCAGACGTAGCACACCTCCGTCATGGAGTTCTTGTCCGGCATAGACAAGTCCAAGATATCACGGTCCGAGCTGGAGTTGGAGTTGCCTGAATACACCGACACCGTCGACCTGGAAATTAAGAGGGGAATTTTTTAGTCCAAAGGGCAAGAAGTTTAGTCAAACGTTTTTTATTAACCGCTAGTCCGATTACCGAACGTATCCTGAAAATCACACTACGGGTGAGTGCACTGGTACAGTTAATTAAGCAGAAAACGAATAAGGTAATTCTTTCAAGGTCAATATTTAGTTATATTGCAAATACAATTGGTCATTTTGATTTTAAAGCGTCATCTACTTCTGAATTCTTAAAACTATTTAGTATTGAACTCATGTTATGAAAATTTTACGAAAATCGTTTGAAACCACGTCACACGAACGTTATCTCTGCTTTAATAATACCCACTTTAGCAGGATCAAATTATCTCTGAAAATCAATTATATATAAAGTATAGTAGTTGCTTATGTGCAGAAAGAGATTTTACTTTTATCAGAACAATATCAACTATAATGTTTTATAGCACCCCCACAAATTCGTCAATATTGCCTTCAGTATCGTGTAGCCGTCCATATGATCACTTAATTCATTTACGTATTTGCGCTGGACGTTAAGAAGATTACAGCAGCGGTTCACAGTAAACTTATTTAAACACAGAGTGATCGCTGGGATCGATCGATGAGTGTACGCTGGATTGTGTGGACAGTGGACAATGAGAAAGACAAATGTTTCGACAAACTCCTTTGATATTAGTTCAAAAACCGCCAACACAGCAGAAGAAGTTTCTCTACACTCACCATAAAAAACACAGCAGCATTGAGCTGCTATTTTACGCTGATATTCCGACCCATTCATGCTACTACCGAAATAAAGCTGCAGCGTGGCTCTACCATGACACGAAATTAAATATTGGCAAATATCAACGTTTACAAGCGAATACGTTCTTCACACATTCGTATTCGCCGAATATTTACAAAATGTGGAGGCCTAATTGTATAAAAATGTTTATGTAGGAGTATCATACGGAACTATCCCCTGTTTAATTTTCTTCATACCAGGTTGATTGAAATTTATTTTATAGCTTATATTACATACTGCCCATTTTTATTTTAGGGCCGTTTTATAATCTCTTCATACAACTATAGTTTTTATCCGAGGTTTCTTTTATCCGAGGATTGAAAAATCGACCCTGGAAGAAATACATATATGTATATAATATATACAATATGTAACGTAATTAACGCACACCCTCAGACACCCCAATTAGTATATTATGTTATAATCATAATACATACACTGAATTTTTAGTTAAAACATTTTTATGCACTGATTATTTATCAAATTAGTTATACTAATTCCGGAAGAATGTTGTGGTCACAGTACAAATCCACGAACGCAAAGACTTTAACGTGCTTGAAATAAAGTTCATTTTTATTTATTTTTATTGAATGACAGAATTAATAATAATACAAATAGAACTGCACTCTTAAAAGTCTTATTGCCTTAAATTACGGTCCATTTCACTTTGTTTTGACTGTACAGATTTTGTGTGACTGTAATTTACGTAGTTTTAATTATTTTTGGGATACAAAATTACCTATATTAAAAATGATAAGAATCGATTCAGTAAACGATTCTGAACAAACTACTTTCTCAAAGTGCGTTAATTATGTTACATGTTGTATACTATAATTGTTCCGATGCAGGTCATCGATTTCTTTTTAATTTTGTGAAGGTAAAAAGGTCGTTTATGAGAGGCTGTGATAATTGAATGAACGAGGTCGTTTTTCAGTTATTGTACATAAGCATTAGAAAACAAGAAATACATATCTGCAGATAGTAAAAAAGATTTTTAACAAAAATTCTTGCCTGAGCCATATACATCTAAAGTCTTCAATATATTGACCGGGTTATAGATTTTATTACATAAGCAAGATAAGATGAGGTTTAGGTTTAATGGTGATGTCACTGTCTAAACTTCAATATTCACGACACCGTCATAACATGCTGCCATTTTTACTTACAATTGATGAAATTTCAAGGGAAACACTAAATATAATAAGAATTTATAACAGAGAAAGAAATCATTATCATCAATAGGTTAAGTCTACTGGTAAACATTAGCTTCTCGGCAGGCAGTTGACATGCTGGTGATTGTTCTGATTTGTTATTAGGAAAACGCCACTGCCATTCTCCTGTTTCATTTCCTTCTGTCGTCTCTTAAAACACCCACAGGATGATATGGGTTAGTGGTCTCTCTTACCCAACCTAAAAGTGTAACCGTGTTATACCTTCATGTTACATAAGAGTCCTATCCCTATATATAGTGGTAGTATACAACGTGGTAGAGCCATGCTGCAGCTATAATTTTGCTTGTAGCACGAACGAGTCGGTTCGACCGAGGAAGGACCACGCCGTCGCAGAATACCAGCGTGAAATAGCAGCTCAATGCTGCTGAGGTAGGTGTAGAGATCCAGAGACCCTTTTTACTGGACATGAGGCATTCCATCTTAGTCCTAGCAGTAAATGTCTATGGATTTATATTCCTGTATGTAGCATGAGAGTCCTACAAGGGTTAGGGATGTTGCGTTCCCTGAGTTGCGTCTGAAGCAGTTACCTGACAGCGTCGAGGAAGCCCACCGGCTCGGAGACGCCGGAGTGCTGCGAGCCCACCGAGATGACGGACGGATCGCGCGCGCGCAGGTCCAGCACGCCCTCCTCCTCGCCCCCCGCGTACCGCTGCTGCAGGGTAGGCGAACGCCGATTTTTAATCAACACCTTCAGTAATCCTTTCTGAGAATGCAGATATCATTTTAACGTATTTATTTGTCCTTTAGAGTGACAGCTGTTTGTCGACATCAATATGTAATAAATGATTTGGTATCTACCATCCTTCTACCCAGTTGAATTCTTAGAAACAAATGGTCTCCTAAAAACCAGTAAATAGAGATGGTATCAAAGTATTAAGTGAGCCTTTTATATTCTTTTGTTGTAGAGAATGCAATTCACAATAAAAATAAATAAATAAATAGACCACAATAGTACTGTCATATTTTTTATCTTTATTACTTGGATGCTGTAATAGTCGACTAAGTAATGCCAAAAACATTGAATACTAATTGGCTTTAGACAAACAGCATAAACATTTTTTGAAGTAAATCATGTTAATTCAACAGTTGACTTTACGATTTGATGATTATAATAATTATTCACGTAAATAAACTGTGGTCTGTATGTTGTTACACTACGAAAACGTAGGCCTGATTATCACCATAAATTTTATCTTATTGAATATTTATCAAATAATATGATTGCTTTTTTCAAACGTAGGAGGGTAATCTGCTGACCTATGTTCTTCTTTGTCACAATAACATAAAAAGATTAGGGAACACCTTTTAGCTTCCAGTATATCTACACTTCAAAACAGTTTTAATGCCCAAATTATATCCTTGCAATATTACATTTATAGCATATTCTGTTATTAAAGGGTCTGCAAACATACCAAACAATCCCGCTAGGTTTCTTGCTGGTTCTTCCCAGGTCAGAGGTATTTTCCGAACCACCGGTTTTTAAGATTCAAATCCGGTTTTTTCGGATTTTAGTGAAAATTGAGTTTACCAAAGCCAACAAAGGTCGCCACTCCATCTAGTGGGGGGTTGCCCTACACTACGCCTACCGGTACGAAGCTGCCACTTCAGAACCATTTTTCTCCATCGCTTGTCGGTTCTTCTAGCTATATGGCCGGTCCATTGCTACTTCAACTTACTAATCCCTTAGGCTATGTCGGTCATTCCGCTTTTACTGCGGATATCCTCATTTTTAAGTTTATCACGCAGAGAAACCCCGAGCATAGTTCTTTCCATAGCTAGCTGAGCGACCTTGAGTGTCCTTATACGACCAGCAGTGAAAGACCACGTTTCAGATCCATAAGTAACCACTGGCAACACGCACTGGTTGTACAGTCTCGTTTTTAGGTTTTGAGGTACCTATACCTGACGAGAACATGTGTTGTAATTAACCGGACGCTGCCTAGATGAGTTGAATCCGTCGATTAACCTCTCGTTCAAAGTTGGACTTACCTAGTCGGACTATTTGTCCCAGGTAAACTCACTCAACAACTTCGAGCTTAGTGATCCCAACAACTACCGGCATAGGTGTGACATGGAAAATAAACAAGATCTTTGTTTTGTCCCTGTTCATCTTAAGACCTATGTGTTGGGAGACACTATTGAGTTCATTGAGCATAGTGCTTGGGTCCTCCAGCGATTCTGCCATAAGGACTATATCGTCGGCAAATCGAAGATGAGTGATGTACTTGCCATTAATGTTAATACCGTATCCTTTACAGTCCAGTAGCTTGAAAACGTATTCCAATACAGCGGTGAAGAGTTTCGGGGATATAACGTCACCCTGTCTTACACCTCTCTGCAGTTAGATAGGTTTCGAACTCTGATTCTGTACTCGGATATCCATCGTAGCCCTAATGTACAAACACTTCAGCTCTTCGATATACCGACAGTCAACTTGGCACCGCTGAAGGGACTGTAGCACCGCCCAAATTTCGACGAAATCAAAGGCTTTGTCATAGTTCACATACACCAGGCAAAGTGGCAGATTGTACTCTTCGGTCTTCTGTACAATCTGCCGTAGGATATGTATGTGGTCTATGGTACTGAAGTCTTTTCAGAAACTGGCTTGCTAGGAAGGCTGGAAGTCGTCGAGTCCGCGTGCGAGACGATTCGTAATGACTCTCGAAAACGGCACGTAGACGCGAGAGAGCGTTGTCACCTCTCTTGAAGAACAAGACCACCGTACTTCTGCTCCACGCCTCCGTAGTGCCATGGAGGACGGAATTAAAGAACTTCTGAAGGACTTCAAGTACCGGTTTTCCATCCGCTTTCAGATGCTCCGCTGTAATTCGAATCTCGCCTGGGACCTTGCCGTTTTTAAGGTGCTGGAGAGCCATTCTAATCTCGCTCAGACTGACGTCCAGGATATCATCGGAATGGTGTCGGATAAGACTTGCTCGTGGATCGTTACTCACACTTGCGTGTGACGATCACCCAACGATAATGTGTACAGTTGCCCATAGAACCTCTCAATCTCACTCAAAATCTCAGGTGTCCCTGAAACGACGCTACCACACTCAGTCTTCAGCCTTGACAGTTGCCTCTTTCTGACAGACAGACCTCTGGCAAAGACTTTGTAGCCCTTGTTCTGCTCGATCGCTTCTTCAATACGAGCTGTATTGAAGTTGCGTAAGTCCCGCCGCGTGCATTTGGAGATCTGTCTGTTCAGTCCTGTATGCTGTCAAATCTGCTGACGACTGCAGCTTCATCTCCCGTCTAACATCCATGAGATTAAGAGTGTGATCGGAGAGTTTTTGTGTTCTTCTGCGGCGGGTCTTGCAGAAATCAGCTCCGACTGCATAGACAGTTTCCACGAGCTTGTCATTCATATTGTCCACTGCATTGCAATCTTCTAGGCACTGAAAACGGTTTTGTAACTCAAGCTAAAAATTTTCGGGATTTTGGATTAGAGCACGAGGGGACTGAGTATTGACTTCATTAGACGAGACCTCTCCAACTTAACGTTTAGGTTCAGTGTGTCTCTTAAACACTGTTGTATGTGTAAATTAAAAAAGTGACTTCAATAAGTATTTTTATAATCTACATTGAATAAAAAAGTTTCTATATCTATTTCTATTTCTATTCGGTGATCGCTGCCAGTTTTCACCCTTACGATCACTGAGACATTACTGAACAGTTGCCGTCTAGTCGTCATAATGAAGTCCATCTCATTTTTTCTCGAACCGTCGGGATTCGACCAGGTCCACTTTCTGTGGGGCCGCTTCTGAAAGAAAAGAGTTCATCATAAAGAATCCCTCTTTCTCCATGAAGTCGGCCAACTGCTGGACCTTGCCTTATCCCAAATTTCCCTACTTTCAGCTCACCGATTTTTCTTGTGCCTAGCTTTGCGTGGAAGTCTCCCATTAACACCGTATAGTGGGTTTTGAAGGAATGCGTGGTTTTAGAGATATCCTCATGCGTTTCCTCCACCTCCTCATCGGGTTGTACCGACGTTGGTGCGTAAACCTGTATGACCTTCAGTGAATACCGTTTGGTAATTCTGATTATAAGGTACGCAACCGTCGTCGACACACTCCCAATCTTTATAAAGTCTTTAACGAGAGACTTGTGGACGATAAATCCGACACCTCCGGGACAGATGGTCATCCTCTCGGTGATAGAACGAGTTTCCGGATTCGAGAATCACCGCGTCCTCCCCCCTCTCTTCGGACCTCGGATAATCCTATAATATTCCAACACAACTTGTCTATCTCTTCTTCCGCTCCAGGATTTTCGCGTCAGTCCTCAGGCTGCATGCGTTGTGATTTGTCAGGTCGAGTCGTTTTAGGTGGCAACTGAACCTCCACTGGAGATTCTTATAGCATCCCCTGCCCTGCCGTTACCATGGTCCGGCGGCCGTCTATTTGCGTCGTTGCTCATGGGGGGTATATTGCCATAGTTGCCACGCTTGGCGAGCGGGTTGGTAACTGCAGTTTTTTGTTACTTTTATCAGGAAGATGCTGCTGCCCATCTTCTGACTGCTTCCCTCTGTGGCCTTTTACGACACCCACGAGAAGACATGGGGTAATGGATATTCTTAACCACCACTACACGGTTTTTGTTTATTTTGGTTGATTTTATTCCGTCGTGTCAGAATAAATGCAGATTTTAACTGATTTATGCTGTTTTATTTTAGTTTTATCAAATCACCCTAAAACTTCTAAAAATCCCTATTATCCGGATTTTAATCACAGAAAAATTCAAAAATTCGGATTTCAAAAAAATCCGGATTTTGCAATCTCTAGTTCTACTCTACTACTGTTGGCCAGAAGTTTTCTATCATATCTAGGAGACTAATGGATCTGATAGGAATACACCACGCTTCAACAATGGGAGAAATTTGTATCTACCTCCAACGCTTTCCTTGTTTATAAACTGCAGGTTTACCGGGATAAAGTGTTACAACACAGTTAACAATAAAAAATATTACGAGTGTTTCATCTGTTACATGATCCGATCAGGGATCCTATTCCATGTCTACTAGAATGTGAATTACTTACGTTATTAAACTTGGCGTTGTGGTTGGTATCGAGATCCTTGGGGCGCGGCGTGGTGGGGAGTGCGGCGCTGGTAGTGGTTGTGGGGGGCGCGGGAGGTGGCGGCTCAGCAGCGCGTGCCGCAGTCGCGCTTGTGGCGCCCACAGCTCCCGGAGTCCCAGATTCATCTCGACCTCCCGTCTCCGCGCCCAGGCCCAAAACCTGCGCAGCGTACTCCCCTTGGAACGACATGTCCGCGCCTGAAATTTAACGCGCGTTAATTACGTTTGACTAATTGTTCTGAAGATGAGTTCAGCTACATTATAGTCATAGCACGACCGGGGTAGGACCCCGCTCTCACTAACTACCAGCCTGAAACAGCATAATAATGCTTTGTTTATTATAGTAAGCTTAGAGAACCTGAGACCCTTCTTACAGAAAAAAAAAAAAAAAAAAAAAGGTAGCGAGGCATTCTATCTAAGTCTTCAAGTGTGACAACGCATCTATTCGCGACGATACACAAAGTGAATAAACATAGTGAAATAATACTAGCTTTTACGGAATATATCGCGTATATATTTAGCTTTTTAAATACCCGACGTTTCGAGCGCTTTACAGAACCCATGGTCACGGAGGGGACTGAGATGTTCAACGTCCGGATGTCATAGTTAACCGCGGTTACCATAGATTAAAATTTAACTTTTGTTCCGATCTACATCGCGATAAATTCCGTAAAAACTAGTATTATTTCAATGTTTAGTGTTCGCGTAAATATAAGAAATCATTATGAATAAACATAATGTTAAAAACGGCCCACAAACAATTGAATTAAAGAGAATCGATGCACCCAAATAATCTTAAAATTTGGGATATTCTAATTAATAACTTTTCAGACTCTTAATTTATTAGAAAACCTTTATAATTCTCTGATAGAGGATTAAATTATCAATCTAACCCTGTATAATACATAAGCATAAGAATGAATCATATATAGTAAAAATGGTAAAATATGATAATTTTATAGTAAAAAATAAAAAATACAAAATACAGGCAATGGGAAGCGGCTCATTTTACGATAAAGCTCTCCGGGGCTTTATCGTAAAGTAAGCTATCTGAGCGGCTCCGGCGCTCAGTTAATTCGTTAGACATTCGTTACCGAACTACAAGAATCAAAGTTAAGAAATCTTCTGAAAAACATATGGAATGGTTAAAGTTACAACCTTACTCCTACGTCCCAGTGGTGGGCACAGGCCTCCCTTCATTTCTGAGAGGATTTTAGGGCAAGGAAGTGTCCGCCGCGCCCGTCCGTTGCCCCAATAAGTGTTGGTGAACTTCACATGTCTTCGAAATATTTTTTTCTTATTCCTCAGATATGCAGGTTTCCTCACTATGTCTTCCTTCATCGCCGAGTACATGGTAAATCAGCACTTAAAATTGCAATTAACAATATCATTGGTGCCGGCGGGGATCGAACCCGGGTTACTCGCATTCTGTTGTATTTACAGCGAGCGTTAACCATCTGAGCTACCACGGCTCTCCTTCTGAGCTACCCCACGGCTCTATGGAACGGTTAACAGCAAACAAATTAGGGTGACCAACCGATAGTGACCAACCGTAGTCTCCGACCGATAGTCAGAAAATTTCCGCGACTAGTTGATCAGTTGAACCACTGGCCACCGCCTTACCATAAATATCAATAATTCGTGCATTCTTATTAGACACCCATCCATAGTACCCAGTCGCACCCACCGACGGTTGACCAACCCCGATAATATATATATAGGTACAGGACGTCAGCGGTTCTTCTAGTAATTTCGCTAACATTTACTCCGCCAATTTCGCCCGTCCGGCACGGTAACTGCATTTTTATTTTCATAGAGGATAGATGTTTATGTGTACGTACGTGAGCCACAACATCTACTTACCATCCATCAGGTGGACTATGTGCTCGCGTGTTTCCATTATTTTATAAAAAAACACCTCCGAAAAAATTTAAAAGCACCTCTCGCTCCCCCTCCTCCATTGCGTGCACTATCCCCTACATCACTAATCCTAACACCACTCCACTAGGAAAGATAAACTACGGTCGATAATAAAACACGTGATTTGCCTCTAAACGGCAGCCTCAGGTGATAGCCTGCCTGCGGTGGTCGATCGCTAAGGTAAGATTTCAGCTTGAAAAAGACGCATTTGTAGTTCCCCTTCCGAAAAAGACAAATCCCTGTAGTTTTTCTGATTATAGACCTATCTCTATTTTGCCTTTCTTTTCCAAAGTTCTAGAACGTCTTGTGCACAATCAATTAAGCCCCTATCTTTTAAAACACAATCTTTTAAATCCCTAGCAATCCGGTTTCCGTCCTGGCCATAGTACGACTACTGCACTTTTACAAATCACTGATGATATTCGGTATGGTATAGAGAAAAAAAAGCTTACCATTCTCACGTTGCTTGATTTTAGTAACGCATTTAATACTGTAGATTTTGATATCTTGTTAAGCATCCTACGCTCTCTCAACATATCTCCAACTGTAGTTGACTGGTTTCGAAGTTACTTGTTTGGTCGCCGACAGCGAATTCAGGTGCAAGAGGTTTTTTCCACCTGGACTACTACAGCTGCTGGTGTACCACAAAGTGGCGTGTTGTCTCCTCTCCTTTTTGCAATTTTCATTAACTCTATAAGTCATAATTTGTCCTCTTCCTACCAATTGTATGCTGATGATCTCCAAATCTATACTCAGTCCTGTCTTGAAGATCTATCTAAGGCAGTTGAAACTATTAACGCTGATCTGACTTGTATTTCGAATTGGAGTAAATGTTATGGTTTAACGATTAATCCTAAGAAAACTCAGGTCAATGTCATCGGTAGTTCTCGATTAATTGGTAAAATTGACTGGTCTTCCCTACCCCCTATTATACTAGACTGCACTCTAATCCCTTACAGTAACAAGGTTAAAAACCTGGGGTTGTATCTTGACTCCTGTATGTCTTGGACCTCACAGGTTAGTGAGGTCAGTAGAAAAATGTTTGCTGCGTTAAGCTCTTTACGTAGATTACGTAATTTCCTTGAAATAATACTAATTTTTACGGAATTTATCGCGTATATTTAACTTTTTTACCCGACGTTTCGAGAGCTTTACAGCACCCATGGTCACGGGAAGGACTGAGATGTTCAACGTCCAGCTGTCATAGTTAACCGCGGTTACCATAGATTAAAATTTAACTTTTGTTCCGATCTACACAGTATGAACTTATGGTATCATGGAGTCTTGCAGTTGTATGCTTGGGTTGGGATTTAATTTTATTTATTATAGGATCCCAAGCAGATGGTAGCACCCAGCCATCTTCTCTATTGAAATTAGGATATTTTTTGATTTCAATAGCCTCGCGAATCATCCTTGGAAGGAATCGGTGTTCTTTAGCGAGGATTTGTGGTCTATCAAATCTGATGTAGTGACGGGGGCGATCCTGTACATGTTCACAGACTGCAGACTTCCCGGAGCGTCGATTCTTCACATCAGCTATATGTTCTTTGACGCGGGTTTTAATTGATCTTTTAGTTTGTCCTATGTAGGAGAGACCACATTCACAATCAAGCTTGTACACTCCTGCATCTTGCAGAGGGACGTTACACTTGACTGATGGTAAAAACTGACCAATCTTCTTCGGCGGCTTGAAGTATGTTTTGATGGAAGCGCGCTTCAAGATTTAGCCAATCTTGTCAGTGACTCCTCTAACATATGGTAGTACAGCAGGTACACGCTCGACTGTGGCCGGCTTCACTCGTTCTCTGTGACGTAGGCGCAGGACCCGAAGCTTGTGGTCATGCAAAACTTGCTTGACATGTTGGAGCTCGGCAGCCAGGTGTTTACTGTCACAGATCCCTCGTGCTCTCTGAAACAAAGATTTACCCACGGTAGCTAACTGTGAAGGATGGTGGTGAGAATCACCGTTTAAATATCTATCTGTATGGGTCTTTTTTCTATACACAGTATGGCTCAAGGTGTTATCTGGACGTTGAACATCTCAGTCCTTCCCGTGACCATGGGTGCTGTAAAGCTCTCGAAACGTCGGGTAAAAAAGTTAAATATACGCGATAAATTCCGTAAAAATTAGTATTATTTCAATGTGTAGTGTTCGCGTAAATATAAGAAATCATTACGTAATTTCCTTCCCACAGCAACTAAAGTTACGCTGGCCCAGTTTCTACTTCTGCCTATCCTTGACTATGCTGATATTTGCTATCTTGACATTACCGAGGAGCAGCTTAATAAGCTTGAGCGCATTCAAAATTTATGCATTAGATTTATATTTGGGCTTCGCAAATATGATCATATCTCCGAATTTCGCAAACAGCTCAAATGGCTCCCGATCCGCCTTCGCAGGAATACTCACATTCTCTCCGCGTTGTATAGTGTGCTGTTTAATCCTTCTACTCCTCTTTATTTAAAAAACCGTTTCCAGTATCTTTCTCTTACCCATAATCGGTTCCTTCGATCCTCCGTCAATCTTTCTCTCTCTACCCCTTTGCACTCTTCTTCCTTTTTCAAGAAATCCTTCACCGTAACCGCTGTGCGATTGTGGAACTCCTTACCTCTCCATATTCGTCGTGCTAAATCTCTTCACTCTTTCAAAAGTCTTGTTAAATCGTATTATTTAGAACGCTATTAGATAAATTACTTTACCTTTCTCGTACTCTTTTCATTTAATCTATTATATGATATTTTATATATAGCTTTCACTTATTTTTATATGTATGTATTATTATATTATTAATTCTTTTTATTATTATTTTGTATGTCCCCCTCTATTTGTAACTTTTATTTGCATCATTCCTCTACGCAAAGGTTGTCTGGAAGAAATCACTTTCAGAGTGATAAGACCGCCTATTGTACATACTTTAAATTAGTTTTAACTATATTGATGTTTCTGTATTGTGGTGTACAAAAAAGAATAAATAAATAAGATCTCATTACGGCGGGGGTGCTCTTCGAACTAAGTGAAATATATCATATTATTTTAGTACGCGGATCCTAGCTAATTAATTCATAACATCTGTAATATGACGGATATTTCCTTCACCAAAATTCAGAGACGAAATTCGCAATAACATAACTTCATAAGAATTTCTTTAACCAAAAATATGTCATATTTGTAAAAACAACTCGCAACTAATTGGCCGTTAATTAGCGAATATAAACCAATGGTCAGGTCAGGTAGATAACTACAGTGAGGCAATCGGTGGCACAGATGAGGTAAAACAAGATAATCGTCAGTAAAAGCGATGGCCGTTTTCCTCGAATCGGACTCCATTAACGTGCAACAATGTATCGTCCACTGCTGACCGTGTAATTGCCGCTTATTTAAATCGTCGGCTGAATGGGACAAGGAAACATAGATTTTTATATCTTTCTCGTAAATCGATGGCAACAGTTGTGATAGAAATGGAATAGCAGAAATTGTGTTAAACATTGAAGTCAATGCAGCTTCATAAATTTGATTTTCTAAAACTTTTTGTTTTTCATATATTTAAAATGTCATCCGATTCTTAACTATTTTCTAAATTTCAAGTCTTTAGTTCATCGGGAAGTTGGTTTAAAATCAATTACTAAATATGATCGGTTCATATTTAGTACAGACATACGAAAGCGAGTTATTATAAACGTGGTAAAAATACATATCTGACACGTGTTAATCTATTACAGGTGGATAAGAAAAATTACTTATAAAAGTTACTTAAAGATCGTCATAAACTTTAACTAAATCAGAAGTTTATCGCTAATAATGAATTTCTTTTCAAATCAAAAGATCGTACAGAAGACAAAGTAAACAAGTGGTAAAATTAAATATTTTGTACAATCGACTTCAATACAAATAAAATGAGAACATCATCAATGTAGTCGAAGTCAATTAAATACGCATTATTAAGGATAACTCAAACCACTGGTCAGATCTTGATCAAATTTATATGGACTACAAGAGAATCATCCAGCTTTCAAATAAAAAAAAAACAAACAATCGACTTCAATACTATAATAATTGAAGTCGGTTAATAATTAAAAATTAAACGCGATAAAATCCGTAAAATAATGATTTCTTAAATTTAAGCGAACACTACACATTGAATAAAACTATTATTTACGGATTTTATCGCGTTTAATTCAACTTTCATTTATTTTTACTATCCCGACGTTTCGAGTGCTTTACAGCACCCGTCGTGACAGGGGGGTCCCCGTTAAACGCGATAAAATAAAGTTTTATTCAATCCGTAAAATAGTTTTATACAATGTGTAGTGTTCGTTTTAATAATATATAAGAAATCATTCCATTGTTCAACACAGACCTCTCCTATAGATTGCTTCTGTAAGTATCCTCCTTTTTGAAGTCGGTTGATAAGTAAAAATTAAACGCGATAAAATCCGTAAAATAGTTTTATTCAATGATTAGTGTTCGTTTTAATAATATATAAGAAATCATTCCATTGTTCAACACAGACCTCTCCTATAGATTGCTTCTGTAAGTATCCTCCTTTTTGAAGTCGGTTGATAAGTAAAAATTAAACGCGATAAAATCCGTAAAATAATTTTATTCAATGATTAGTGTTCGTTTTAATAATATATAAGAAATCATTCCATTGTTCAACACAGACCTCTCCTATAGATTGCTTCTGTGAGTATCCTCCTTTTTGAAGTCGGTTGATAAGTAAAAATTAAACGCGATAAAATCCGTAAAATAATTTTATTCAATGATTAGTGTTCGTTTCAATAATATATAAGAAATCATTCCATTGTTGAACACAGACCTCTCCTATAGATTGCTTCTGTGAGTATCCTTGTTTTTGAAGTCGGATGATAAGTAAAAATTAAACGCGATAAAATCCGTAAAATAGTTTTATTCAATGATTAGTGTTCGTTTTAATAATATATAAGAAATCATTCCATTGTTCAACACAGACCTCTCCTATAGATTGCTTCTGTAAGTATCCTCCTTTTTGAAGTCGGTTGATAAGTAAAAATTAAACGCGATAAAATCCGTAAAATAATTTTATTCAATGATTAGTGTTCGTTTTAATAATATATAAGAAATCATTCCATTGTTGAACACAGACCTCTCCTATAGATGGCTTCTGTGAGTATCCTCGTTTTTGAAGTCGGATGATAAGTAAAAATTAAACGCGATAAAATCCGTAAAATAGTTTTATTCAATGATTAGTGTTCGTTTTAATAATATATAAGAAATCATTCCATTGTTGAACACAGACCTCTCCTATAGATTGCTTCTGTGAGTATCCTCCTTTTTGAAGTCGGATGATAAGTAAAAATTAAACGCGATAAAATCCGTAAAATAATTTTATTCAATGATTAGTGTTCGTTTTAATAATATATAAGAAATCATTCCATTGTTCAACACAGACCTCTCCTATAGATTGCTTCTGTGAGTATCCTCGTTTTTGAAGTCGGTTGAAAAAATTTATTTAGTGTCAAGTTTTCTTTTTAAATTATTAAATAACATTTTATCTGTAATTACAGTTTAATTGTTATTAGTTTGCCTTTCAAGGTACACTAGTTTTACTTGCCATGTGTATCTTGTAACGAAACCCCCGCTTCGCTATGGTAGTATATACTCTTACGCCGAAACTGCACGTATCATTCCAATGTGTTACTTGAAATGATGTCAACGAGGTACAAAAACACTGGAAGCTGAATATAATTATGACCAAACGAATGCTATATGAAATATATCTTTATGCCTTCGACGTCAGAAATTATTTCATTTATCAATCGCCATTAGTCTACTACCTGCAAATATGTTTTAAAAATATGTCTCTATGATCCTTCAAAAATTTTCCTATCTTTTAAAATACTAGGTGACGTGCATTTCATATTTCGATTACGATCGCAATGACTATTATAATTTCTATAATATTTTTTGTTGCAAAAATTTTGTTCCTAAAATTTATGTATAATCGTTATAATATACAAGTTTAAAACTGATAAAAATAATGCTTATCGCTTAGTAGCCGATAAGGTGCTGCCAAACTGGAATTATCTGGTTTACAGTAATTTGATAATTTTGTGTGACGTAGCGAATAGTGTTATATTATATGATTTCACTGACTGGTTACACGCAGAATTGCTACCAAACTCTGAATTGATATACTAATACATGAACCTTACATAAGTTAGTACATGGTAGAGCCATGCTGCAGTTATATTATAGTTGTTACACGAACGGGTGGAGGAAGGACCACGCCCTCACAGAATGCCATCGTAAAATAGCAGTTTAACACTGCTGTATTTCGTATGGTGTGTAAAGAATCGAAGACCTTGCATGAAAACGAGGCATTCCATCTTAGTCCTCACGGCTGATAACGCATCTATATTTTGATTCGTAATCGAGTAATAGATGTAGATGTTCATAGGCCACAGCAACCACTTACCATCAGGTGGACAGTGTGCTCGTTTGTCACCCTTAACCTACAAAAAGCCCACGTCCGGTCGTGAATAGAGTACTGCTGTCACATATGAGATTGTGCTGCAAAATGCCACCTAGCAGCGTTGGATTCAGCTGAAAAACGTGCTTAGAGGCTCATTGGTAGTAACCTTGATTTTGTTAAAACCAATCTTGTCAATTACAGGCGCAGAACAGTCTGCTCTCGGTATTCTTTAGGATGCATTTCTGTGAGGCGCAGAAATTACACACTTTGATTCCTCACTCTCCTTTTCACCATTGAATAACCAGACGGTCGGCGGGTCTACATCGTATTCTACGCATTAGAACCAAACGGATAGCATCATCTTTTTTAATGCGTACAGCAAAAGAGTGGAATAATTTGCCGGTGTCTGTCTTTCCGTTCGAATAGTCGCACAGAGTAGAAGTCGAAAAGTATACCAATAGAGTTTATCGCCAAAGAATTTTAGAATGTTGCCAACAAACATTTACCAAAAGATTGACTAAAGGTGAAGTTTATGTGACTTCAATGATCCTCTTCAACAGTCTGTGGAGTAAGGTGTTTATTAGATATGTGTTTTATGTGTATATAAGTGTAAATACAGCTTGCTTAATACATAAACTTGAAAATTTTATGAATGACGGTGGGATTTCCACGTGTAGGCGAGCACTAGTTCACTTAGTTATTCAGACCGGCGGCGGTCTGGCAAAAAGGTAAGGTTAAGACAAATCCTCCCAGTAACGGAAGCCTGCCGGCATAATAAAAAATATAATTACAATTATTATATTTTGTATTATTTGTGCGATTACGATTATGCTATATATAATCGACCATTACGATTACGATTACAATTATTTCTGTTTTTAAATAAAACGTACATACGATAAAGGAGCATAATATTAATTACCATACACTAATTCAAATAATGTTTGTTAAGGAATTAATAATCAAATTTAAGAAATTTCAAATTTTTGTTAATAATACATAGCTTTTTAGTCTGTTCCTTTTTTCAGTTTCAAACCGGCAGTGACGCTACGGATGATGATTTACATTAATTTATATCATTAATAATCGCTAGATAATCGACGAATAAATCGGATAAATCGTGATCGAAATTGTTCATCACTAATTATAAGTGCTAATTTACTACATGTACGGAGAAATGACATATTTATATCGTGAACAAGACCAACTGTGAAGTTCTGTCAAAACTCATTCTCATTCCGTTTAATGTATACCTCTCTCATTTGAAGGTGTCATTTCTGGCAGTCTAATATTTATCGGGTTTTTACTTTGTGCATAAGATCGTTTTCGCTACACTAAATCACGTCCGGCCGTACGTTTACCCACTGACCGAGTAGTTATGAGGCGGCGACACCCGCCTGCCGAGTTATTTTAAACATTATGCATCGAAACCGGCTGGAACCGGTGCCCGAACGAGCAGTAGCGACGTTAATAAATAGCACAATATTGATTTATATTCGGATGTTTGAGAGGACCTGAGCAAACTGGATTTAACCAGTTAATGGCGCTGCCTTTTAAATCTATTACGGAACGTATCCCAAAATTTTACGTTACCGTTACCGTTCGCTATTGTAATATGGCTGGAGAAAAGCCATGTTTCTATAGAATTTCAACGTAGTGCTGCCATGTTTTACTGATGAGTTACGAAAATCCGGTAAAGTAAGAATTCACATTGGTACTTAAGGGCGACAACGCATCTACATCTTATTCTTAATCGAGGATAGATGTAAATACCTATGAGCTAAAGCATCCACTAACCAGCAGGTGGAAGATGTGGAATTTTTACCTTATATGCAAAGACTCCTATTCCATAACGTTTTCACTTTTCAGTAATGAGAGGTCTGTGACGATGAACGTTAATATGTCGGCTGGTTTTTTATCATACGTGGTAGAGCCATACTGCAGCCACGTTATGGTTGTAGCAGAATGTGTGGACTCGACCAAGGAAGGACCACGATCTCACTGAATACGAATGTAGAAAACCGGAGACACACACAGGGGTATCAACGCATCTGCATTTTGATTCTTAATCGAGAATAGATGTAGATGTCTATGAGCCACAGCATCCACTTACAGTCAGGTGGACTATGTGCTTGTTTGTCACTAGGGCTTAAGGCTAATAATTTGTTTTGATACGCCGTGTGGTGGTGACACTCACCATACGAAACACAGAAGCATTGAGCTACTATTCTATGCTGGTATTCTGTGAGAGTGTGGTTCCTTCCCGGTCGAGCCGACACATTCGTGCTACAACCACTATATAGCTGCAGCATGGCTGTGACACGTAAAAAATAATAGCCTTAAACCAAAAAAAAATGATAGTCCTATTAACTAATTTCTTAATCATTCAGACTCCGAATTCTTTTGTTTTCAACAAGGTCGTACTTCCCTTTCGCAAACCTACCCAGTAATCGACGCAGTTCTTAACGCAAAGTGGATCAATTTGTCCATTACGATAGTCGACATTTGGCCCTCGGTTCAGCTCATGTTTCATCACATCGCGGTCATTTCAAGTTTAAGGATTATTCCCAAATATACATTACTCAATAAAATACAAGTTCGATAGACAGTGACATATTATTCTTAATATGTTCAAAAATAAAATGCGAAGTGTAGGGCGGCCACCCACCAGGTAGTGACGATCTGATTAGAGATACAGGAAGTCGATGGAAGCAAGTGGCTCATGGCCGTGCTTTGTGGTATTCTTTGAGGGAGGCCTATGTTCAGGAGTGGACTTGTTGTAATGATCATATTTAAAAATATTAACTCATTAATTTTGCGTTTTACTGACGTTGACTCTACGTTGTAAAGCCGCAGGATCGAATCCACAACTTTTTCTATCAAAAAATCCTCAGTAGCAGCCCCAGGTCACAGGAACTTGGTGATGTGTTTACCCCGTGCGTCGGAAAGCACGTAATGTGCACTAACAAACTAACACACTTGAGCACTATAATCCCGTCCTGTGCAGACGGTTAGTCTCCGATGAGACTGGCCGCTGCGACTGAAATCTAGTCTGGGGGACATTTTTATTATTATAACCCAATTGGTTTCTTAGTTAAAACATCGCGAGCGATCATCCAAAATTAGCTCCGTGATCGACTACTAGTGTCTAGCTATTAACCCCCAATGTAATGATATAGTAAATTAGTCTAAGCAGATAATATGTCCAATCGCGAATAACCGTTACCGTTGCAGCCTATTTAGGTCCACTGCTGAACACAGGCTTCCTCCACAGATTGCCTCATTGGGGGGGATATTTGCCATAGTTCCCACGCTTGGCCAGCGGGTCGGCAGCCCCGGTTATTTAATTTTAGTCGTTATTGGGAAGACTCTGCTGCCCTTCTGATTTGTTTTCCGCTGTCGCCTATTACGACACCTATCGTCATTATGTAAATAGGCCAGTTCGACGCATATCTCACTCAGCTGACATTTACAATCCCGCTAATGTCACTCGCGTAAATCTCTCTTAAATATACCCTACTTAGGGCAGCCCAAACAGCAGTATTTTACTCTTAATGTCTCGTTAAATGGCTGCGTCCGACTCACGACTCGTATCGCGTTTATAGACGTAAATATTCTTCGCTAATAAAGCAATCGGGCCGAAACACATAAAACTATTTTCAACGGAACGTCCGATGTCAGTCCATCCGTATACGTGAATCTATTACAATATAGCATGGCGATCATGTCTTATGAATGTTTTTCGACATTAACCCTAGGACTATTATAAATATATAGGAAAACAGGTATTGTTATTAAATCCAAAACTTTCCGTGGTAGAACCACGCTGCAAGTAGGTATATTATTGTCGGAGCACGGATGGGACGGTCGGGGAAGGACCACGCTCTCACAAAATATCAGCGTAAAATAGTAGCTTAATGCTGCTGTCTTTTGTATGGTGAGTGTAGAGAACCGGAGACCCTTTTCAATGGAAACGAGGCATTCCATCTTAGTCGTCATTGGTGACGACACATCTGTATATTGATTTGTAATCGAGGATAGATGTAGATGTCTATGGGCCGCTGTAACCACTTACCATCAGGTGGACTGTGTGCTCGTTTGTCAGCCTATCCTTCCTTATAGAAAAAAAAGACATCCGGAGACCCTTTTTACTGTCAGTCCTTACTAGTCCCTTTTATCTTATTCCTCAGGGACGACAATGCATCTGTATTTTGATTCTTAATCGAGGATAGATGTAGATGTCCGTGGGTCACAGTATGCATTTACAGTTTAACTGATAAGATTGTGAGCACGTTTGTCACAATTATTCCAAAAATGTGCACCATAATGACAGATGCACGAGACTATGTCTATAGTATTACAAGTGTAAGAGTATCAGCTCGTCGATCCTGCTAAGACATGCAGGAAGTCGACGAATGCAGGTGGCTCAGGACCGTGCTTTGTTGCATAGCTTGGGGGAGGCCTATGTTCAACAATGGACTTGTGAAGGGCTGTAATGATGATGATGTTAATCACCAAGCTGACAGTCTAGTCTGATGAGTGTGAACATTCCAAGTAATTCTTAACTGTGGACACGTTCTTAGATGTCATATAAATGCTGTATAGCTGGCAAAATAAAAGAAATAAATCTCAAATAAGGCTCTATAAAAGAAGTATAAATACTAAGTATAGATACTTCGTTTATAGAGCTGAGGGTTATTTGCATGCAATTAAGTCATGAATAAACATTTTTAACCCCCGACGAAAACAGAAGGGTGTTATAAGTTTGTACTGTACAAAT
Organism: Parnassius apollo; assembly: GCA_907164705.1. Taxonomy (NCBI): domain Eukaryota; kingdom Metazoa; phylum Arthropoda; class Insecta; order Lepidoptera; family Papilionidae; genus Parnassius; species Parnassius apollo. Next base: position 1,039,015 of record CAJQZP010000280.1, read on the forward strand.
ACACAACACAGATCTGATCTGAATGGATGAATCGATTTTGTATAAGTTTTTTTGTTTGAAAGGTGTCTTAAGCGAACGGTCTTAGCTGTTTCAAGAAAATCTGTTCATCCGTTTGAGAATCATCAGCTCTTTATGTTTTTAAGATTTTTTAAATTATTATTGTAAGTTATTGAAATTTCTGCCTGTCTGTCTGTGTGTGTGTGTGTGTGTCCGGCCTGATGTTCGGAATGACTGAACCGATTGTAATGAAACTTCACGAACAGATTTCAATTTCAAGAGTGATCTTGGTCATATTTTATCCGAAAATATTGGAGCATTTTTTTGAAAAAGCAAAAAATTGATCTAAAGTCCAAATAACGCCACATGAATAGATCCTAACCAGGCAAACCAAGGGCTTGTCTCTAGACTAGTAATCGTCTGTGAAACGGAGAGTTTTAGAGTGGTTCTAAGTGATGAAATTAGCGAAAAAACTGTCCTCCGTAACACTTTAGTCCATTGTGTACGCATACATACCACTTCGTGTGGACGTCCATTCGTGCGCATAGACTTCGCGTGCAAGATCCATTTGAAATTTAATGCGTCATCAATATTTAACAGCGTCGATGGAATCATTGTGTGTTCAGCTGCCAGTATCAAATTGATTTACAACCAAAGACCAGACGCAGTCAACGTATCTTCCACGTGGGACACAATAGCAAGTTTCTATTTTCTGTATACTCAACTGGGTATGGCGACGGTGTAATGGAACGCTTAATATAGACTATGTTTAAAACATTGAAGCGCTAAACGAGCTTACAGCCGACCTGATGGTAACCAAACGGCTTGCTTCAGTGAATAAATTTTCTTTAAGCTTAGTCAACGCCATTATCTTCGGTTGCATCTATTTTTTATAGAATAAGACACAGCACACAGCCCATCTGATGGTGAGTGGATACTGTGGTCCATAGATATCTACATTTATCCTCGCTTAAAAATCAAAATGCAGATGCATTGCCACCGCTGAGTACTAAGATGGAGTGCCTTGTAGTGTGAGCTCACGATATCCACTAATGTTATATTTATTATAAATTGAACAGTATTAAACAGGACTTGGAATATAACGGTTATATCATTTTATAACAACATTACATGGCGACCCTGCCAGTCGGTGCGCGCGCAACTCCGCTTGCCGTAGTTTGAAGTATTTTTTACTTTTGCCATTGGTTCTGAAAAAACCTCTGTCTTGGACAGAAGCAGCAAGAAACCCAGCGGGACTTTAAAAAGTAAATTTTACAATCAGAAAGGTTGTACAAACTATTTACAAATTTTTATTTTAAAAACAGCTTGAAGCGACCACCACATTCTCAGGGGTTATTATCAACCATGTAGTTGTAGTAGTAACAGATGGAGTTGTTAGTTAAAAAAAATCAATAATAATTTGCTATTTTCACAATTTAATCATCTCAAGTTTCGGAAAAGAATTAATAATACATTGAAACAACCTATAGTCCCTCATGTCTAGAAAAAGGAGAGTTTTTATCATTGATAAGATCGGGATTTGTGCTCGTCGGTCGTTCGACAGATAGAATGTCGCAGCGGGATTACCGCCGGGACAGAGCCCCGGGTTAGCTGCGACTGGTACAATGATCCTTAGCCGGTTATCTGCCTCCTCCCGGCTTCCATATTTTGAATTTCATTTGAAATTCAACATCTTACGTATTTCAAGAAATACATACTCGTACGTCAGGAAAATGCATCCATAATCTTAGAACATCTTAATAATCTTTATCTATTATTTATTTAGTCAATACTTACAATCGACTAACGTGTTATAAAAAATTACAACTTCCCCTGATCGAGAAATAAAATTCATAATTTTTTGAAAGAAGTATGTACCTAATGATGACATACAATCACGTTTGCCGTGGCCCGTACACTCGATTAAGAATTAAAATGCAGTTGAGTTGCCATCCCTCAGGACTAAAATGGAACCTCTTATCACCAGTGAAAAAATTCTCAGTATCTAGTTCGTGATGAACACACAAATCGTAACAGCATTACTCTGCACTCCCGCTGGTATTCTGTGCGAGCGTGGTTATCATGTCATTATCCCGTGTCTCCAAATATGTATCCTAATCTACCTCCGATCTCATCGCAGAAACGAATACCAGCTTGGAATAGCAACTCAATGCTGCTCTGTGTTTTGTATGGAGAGTGTAGAGAACCGGAGACCCCATTTACTAGAAACGAAGCATTCCATCTTAGTCCTCAGGGATGACAACTGACAACAAATCTGCATTTTGATTCTTAATTGAGGATAAATGTAGATATCAGGTGGACTGAATGCTCGTTTGTCACCCTTATTCTGTGATGAAAAAAGCACGTGTTACTTCGGGCACAGGTAAGTGAGGACGAGTAATTTCTCGTTTGTGCGTGCACTTTTAGCACTGTAATATCTGCTGCGCAGTTGATACCTTTTCATTATGCGGGTGTTGACACCTTTTTTAATATCGACTAAAAGGATATCATTTTCATTTCACCAGCTTTGTCGCCAGTATAAAGTGATAAAGTGTGTGCATTACTGTGTTCTGGCCTGAACGTTATAGAGCTAATACAATACAGGTTGTTAAGTAATTTAATCCTCAGAGACATAGTAAAACCAGAACAGAGGTGACAACGCATTCTATTTATAAACTTCTTACTTTGGACATGTTGCAGATGTAAATGGGCTTCAGTAGCCATTTATTACACTTAGTGAAATAAAATTTAGCACTTCATTTTATAAACAAAATATAGATGTATTCGAAGAAGTCAACGGCACAAGATATGATTAATTTCTTATTACTCGACACTGGCAAAAGTAGGTACAACGGTAAGAGTCCAATGAAAAAAACTCATTGATATTTTAAAAAACATATTATTCGGTAAAATTAATGAAAAACAAAAGTCAAAAAAAAGTTGGTCAACTCACCAATGAACGGCTTCCCGTCGAGCCGCTTCATCCAATAGAAGCGCTGCGAGTGTGGCTTGTTCTCGCGGTCGTACTGCTCCCACTGTTGGCGCAGGAAGGTGTAGCAGACGCAGCAGCAGCGCACCGTGCCCTCCTCCTCGCTGTCGTCTGCGCGGTACCCGGCGGGCGGCGGGTGCGCGCCCAGGAACGGGAAGTACGGCTCCGAGCTCTGCGCAAAACCAACATCAGAACTTAACTAACAGCCTTTATACGTTTTATTGTAAATATATAAGAGGGGGTAAACAAGCATCCTACTCTCTACACTCATCTGAACGTGACTACCGCCGCGCATGAACAACCGCAACATCAAGGAAGGCTCTCTACTTGAAAGTCTCTAAGTCATATCGGTCCGGAAAAAACTGTTGCTGGTAGTCGAAATTTAGCGGCTGGAGTTTATCCAAACAATTCCTTTGCATCTCTTAACAGTGCGAGTGAGTCAAGCCGATCAAAAGAACTCGGTCGTCAACGATTCAACGGCTGGATGAGATCAAGTACAATGCATTTGGCAATGGGTGCCCCGGGGCTCAGGGATTAGAACATAGTAAATGTGAGGCCGAACTTGCGCCTTGTAAAGTTGCAATACGTACTACTACGGGCCGGGCTTTTGAGGAGCTCGTTGTACAAGTGGTCGTAAGCACGACTGCGACATTTTCCCGGGTTCGAACCCCAAGTCAAGCAAAAATCAGTGATTCTGTTTTTAATATTTTAGATATCCAAGTGTACTCATAGATTGAAAACAAATCTCCACAACTTATTTGTACTGAACTGTTTAGGCGTTAAAGAGAACAGGTAAACTTTTCCTCTAGTGTGAATATTACGTAAACCCGGTGCACCGTGTTGATTGGCAGGCGAGAGGCTGACGGTGGATTGATGGCAAAAACCACCCAAAATACCTAACCCTCACGCTGCTTATGATGTGGTGGAGAGATCTTAAAGAAATGCATGCAATGAGAAGGTTGATTATGCAGGTGAGTATTTGTAGGTTTAAGATACTGAACTCGAATTGACATATCTAACTTTTGTACACAAGTAAAGGTAATTTTATCATAGAATAAGGGTGACACACGAACACATAGTCCATCTGACGGTTAGTGGATGCCGTAGCCTAGATATCTACATATATCTTATTAGATTACAAATCAAAACACAGATGTCTCGTTACAAGTAACAAAGATATCCGGATCACTCACTATACGCAACAAAGCAGCGTTGGGCTATTTATTATTTCAAGTTGGTATTCTCCTGCATTCTGTGAGAGCGTGGTTCATCTCCGGTCAGCCGACCGTGATTCAGACAAAATAATAGGCAACTTGGTGGCTCGATGACGCACTCGGCAATCATTACATGCTATCAATGCAACGGTACCATTTACCTAAATGTTGTCATCAAATCAACTCCAAGATTCGTTTTCTTTTTTATTCCCGTACAAGTAAAAGCGAAAAGCTAGAGAGCTAAAAGTTGAACTAACCACATAAAATCGTATCGAATGAAAACTTCAAACTCCAAACTTACAGTTGCGACAACTTAGCTCTGATAAATTTTTCCACTAGGATACTCGCACTCTCTTGCTTATTGGGAACATACTTTAAAAACTCGATCACACGTAGGAAATATTAAATAATTTTTACTTATTTTGGAACCGCACGATTATTTGTATGTCAATTTCATTCTACTCTAAAAAATTGCAAATAGTCATCACGTCAGACAGTCAGACGTATCATTGGTAAGAGTTTCAAAAAAAGTTCCTGTATTAAGGTGTTTTCTGTACAATATCTAACAAACACCGGGCATTGCGATGTTACTGAAATGTCGGTGCTGGAATCGAATGCCAAGCTAAAAATTTGCATTTGCTTTTTTAGGTTAACTAATACATATATCAGTGGCGATGTGGTAAGAGATATCGAGTTGACGTATGCAGATCGGCCCAGGATCATGCATTGTGGCCTTCCTTGAGGGACGCCAGTGTTTAGCAGACGACTCGTGATGAGCTGTAATGATGATGATGATGGCAGACTTAATGCCATGTAGCATTCTCTGCCAGTCAGCGCTGGGTGCTAAAGACAATTGTTGGCAGGTGCGAAACAAAATACAAAAATAAAGTGTACATATATTAAAATATATATACATAGTACATACATACATAACACTATATATATACTATACATAATGTGTATACATGTTTATTAACTTAATAAATAATACAATTGAAGAAATAAAGAAATAAATATTTGAATAAAAAAATATCAGTTAGTAATTGCCCTCAAGTAATGTTGTCGTAGAAGTACTTTCAAGGAGTTTTTTGTGACATTCTTAATATCATTGGAAAGTGTATTCCAAAGATTAATAGCCTGTACCCTAATAGATGAGCCGAAAAATTAGGCGCGTGCTGAGGAAAACTCATCCTGAGACGGTTTCACTGTCGTGACGTTCGACCGTCGATAGAATGAACAAAATGAAAATTATCCTTAACAAGGCGATCTTGGATCGTTTAAAATTGAATAATGTACAAGTAAAAATCTTGAGCATCGCCTTTGACGTATACGTAGCCTTTCAAGCTTTGAACGATAGGAAGATATTTGGTCATATTCACATAAACCGAAAATAAACCTTATGAAATTATTAAAAAACACGCTCCAACATGTTTAGAGGATTTTGTGACGGATCTGAGAAACAAACATCTGCATTATCGATAATAGGTAGAATGACTAACCGGCGTAAGCTTAGTATTGAAAGGTAGCAAATTTTTAACACGATAAAGGGAACGCAAGGTGGCAACTACTTTACGACTTTACTACTTTACTTTACTTACTCCAGAGATCTGCAATTTCCAGGTTATTGTTTTATCCATGTATAAGCCAAGTTTTATTATGTAATCATAATATGGTATCAGTTTCATTATGAAATACAGAAGAGAGATTTCCATAATTAACCTTAGCCAATAATTGCGAACTTCCGACGATTATCATTTGAATTTGGTTGGATTAACTGAAAGGCCATAGTTGCACGGCCATTCTCTGATGGCTTCCAGGTCATTATTTAGTTTTTTTTTAATAACAATGTTAAGATTATGTACGCCGGAGATGTAGAGCTGAAGGTCATCCGCATACAGATAGTACGAACAATCCACAACTGAGGAGATCCTCTGAAGCGCCTTGCGGCACACCAGATTAAATATCAGCCCATGCATAAAAACGCAGATCTGAACGAACTGATTACTGGCGGCCGCAAATATAAGAAGAGAACCAATCCAATGCTGGGGTTGAAAAGGATAGACATCAACATCTTATGTTTAAGGATAGATAGTATGTTTAAGGATGGATACAATGATCACCTGTGTTGAAAGCGTTTGAAAAGTCAATAAGCGCCACTACTGTTAATTTCGGTTCATGCAAGCCCTTTCTTATATCGTCTGTGACTTTGATAAGCCAAGTTATAGTGCTGTGACCAGAGCGGAAACCCCATAGATATTTGCTTAAAAACACGGGCTACCAAAACTTTAGAAAATGGTTGGGAAGTTGAGGTATCTTAGGAAGGGGTCTTACAATAGCCTATTTCCATGCAGAAGGGTCCAGAGAATAATTTATAATGTCTGTAATAGCTGGAAGTATCATAGACAACATTCGCTTGCTAATTTCATCATAACCCACAGTGAGAAACAGGGGAAATAAAAGTCAGGGAACCGGAGAGACTGCCTTGAATCTATAGAAGCAATAGTTTAAAAGCGGACTTGAGGGTCTAATGAAGTAATAGAAACAAAGTGACGATAAACGTCATCCAAATTGAGGAAGGGGCCATGTTCCGTGGAATTTTATTAATTAATTCCGAGACATCTTAGGAACTTCCACACATCAGTGGACGAAGAGTTTTTTTTTTCATGAATGTAGCGGCGTTTAACATTTCGTACCACCTGATTGCATCCGTTTCTTAGCAATTTGAAGTTAGACTAATTTCGTTCAGGGTGATCCTTTTTAAATTTCTGGAAAGACAGACGTCGCCGTGCCATTGCCACCTGTACACCGTTAGTCATCCAGGGAGCAGGAGGACGCTCAACTTTTACATTGTGCACGAATATTATACAGATTCAGATTCGTGAAATACAAGCAAATGGTTATTATACAGATTCAGGATTTCACTATTAGGAAAGGATGCTTTATCATCGATTTTAGATGCTGTTACCAAAGGGCCAAAATCAATCCGGTCTTTTTCGGTACTCCTACTCCCTACGCGTAGTTCCGAAATCATAAAAGTCAGCTTTAGTGCACCCGATCCCTAAAAAATACGACCGTTCAAGCCGTCTATCTACAGGCCTATCGCTATCACCTCCTTGTTCTCCAAAATAATGGAATCCATTATAAACTGCCAACTCATGAGGTACCTTAAGGATCACCAGCTGATTATTGACGTTTTTCGTCAGGGTAACTCAGCTGGTGATCTTCTGGGCAGTAGAGTCTAAGGGGAGGTGTTAGTTACGAAAACACAATGTATCTCCACAAGTAATACATATTAGTGTACTTAGTGCGATTGCCAAGTCAATCTGTATATTTAAAACATAAAAGATTTTTAACATTGATATAGTCACTATAAAATGTTTTTAGGTTAACTAATTACGTAATAACTTAAAACAGAAGGACCCTTAAGTAGGAACTGCATAAATTAACTGACTTGGTATTACATGTATTTCAAAACTTTTTACGGTAGAAGAACTGAGTTGCAATACTTGTTTTTTTTTTACAAGTTATGTTTTTGATGGCATCACATTTCTTTTTGTAGATAAGATAGTCCCACTTTTTTACCTTTCCGGTACCTTCTACTTCTTGAATACCAACAACGTACATATCTACACCTGTTATACATATGCAAGTACACTGATTCATTTGCTGTAAATGTAACTTTGTAATTCTATATATTGATATAGGATTATAAAGTTATTTATGCAGTTGGTGTATCTAGAAAACTGGACCGAAATTAACAAATATTTTAGTTTTCCCTTAATTTATACATTAAACGCTAATTGTATTCTAAGTTTGAAGTTTCTATGTCTGCTAGAAGTGCCTTAGAGTTTTGATGATCGGTCAGTCAGTGAGTGACAAAATTAAGAAACTTTGACTAGTTATAATTCGTAAACTAGTTCTAATTGAATGAAATTTGAAATATACCATGTTTATACAATGTCTATTCGGTTACTGAAAATTCAGGCTTCTAGTTTTATTGACTACGAAGTTATAGGGGGTCGAAAATGGCCTGAATTGCTTCGACCCACCAAACAAATTTAAAAATATTAAAAAAAAAAAAAAAATTTATAAAAAAAAAAAAAAAAAAAAAATATTTATTTTTTCTTCTAATCTAAATTATTTCAAAAAAAAAATTTTTTTTTTTTCTTTCACTTCCTCCTATTATATTATTTTTTCCCTTTAGAAAAGATAAAAATTTCTCAAAAATATATCGCGTGAGTAGGTAGCATCTATCATTGTTAACAGTTCCATATCATAAGCAAACCAACTGTCGACAACGTTCCTTTCCTTAGTTCCACAGTTCACACGGCCCGCCCGCTGTTGTAGCACCTCATTGTCTTTCCAACAACAAAAACGTAAGGCAACTGTTAAGAATATAACAGTGTGAAGTGAAAATCAACCGGCAGAGCGCGACGCCGGGTTGTGTGATGTTGTGTCAGAACTATCGAAGCTGTCCGATTCTTAACAGCTTATATAACAAAACTAGCTGATACCCGCTCACCTCGCTAAGCGCACGATAATATTTTATTGCAGAACCTAGACGAAAAATATGAAAAAAAAAATTTTGATGGTACTATCGTAAAATCCGTTCTTAGTGAACGTCTACATTGAAAAATTAGCAACTATACTAATTTCAAGTCAATCAGGTATATAGTTTTAGAGATCTTGTGATGACACAGTCGGTCAGTGCTATTTCACATTTTTACTGCAAACGAGGCATTCCATCTTAGTTCTCAGGGGCGGCATCTGCATTTTGATTCTTAATCAAGGATAAATGTAGATGTCTATGGGCAACAGCACCCACTTAACCATCATGTGGACTGTGATCGAAAACCTATTTCCAGTAAAACGGGATCTTCGGTTCTCACCATACGAAATACAGCAGCATTGGGCAGCTATTTTACGCTGTGAGAGAGAGACCCATTCGTGCTGCAACCATAAAACAGCTGCAGCGTGGCTCTACCACGTAACGTCATTTAAATGTATTTTATATCTTAATAGATTACGAGAACGCGTCGGAGAGGTATCGACAGTTCACAGTTACTAATGGGCCAGGCTCGACCTGTACAGTGCCTTGTTTCCACACAAAACAAAGCAACATTAAGCTGCTATTTCACGCTGGTATTCTATGTGAGCGCGATCCCTCCCCAGTCGAACCGTCCCGATTATACAGCTGGAAAATGGCTCTACACACATATTTATCTTCTCACGGATGGCGAGAACAAGTCCAGAGAGTAGTAGTGGTAGAGTAAGGCAATAAGTTACCTGTGGTCCAGGCTTGACCCGCACAGTGTAGCAGTCGCCTAGGCCGGCACCGCCGCACACGAAGCAGACTCGCGGCTCGGCCTCGGCCGCATCGCGAGCTGGCGACGCCGGCTTACTAGCGCCCAGCGAGCTCTTTATGTAGGCCTTCGCCTTCTCCATTGCCCCACACTGCAACCAAAAGGTTATCTTTAAGTCTTACGTACATATGTAAAATAGAAACGCGATATTGTAGTGAATAATGATAAGGCATTCCTTTAAAAAAAGACCCTTTTTTATTATAATCTTAGTCCTCAGGGGTGACAACGCCATCTGTATTTTGATCATTAATTGAGGATACTGATGTCTATGGAGCACAGCATCCACTTACTATAAGGTCATTATGTTCACACGCGGTAGAAGTGGAACCTTCAGAAAACTAAACTGAGATAATGAGACGAATGCAGAGTATCAGGAGTAGGATAATTGTAGGGTTTATTTATTATAACACTGCTACTAAGTCTAAAAATGATTTCACATTTTATTCCAGATCCGCGAGGTGGCGGTGTAGGAATATCAACTACTCCAGATGCAGCCCCTTGGGTGTTACCAGAGGCGAAACAGGGAAACTGGAAACTTTAAACTACGAACGTGAACACACATCACGTTTTCAATAACACTCCTTTTTAGCAAACCATTTAAAATCTTTAACGTCCTTGAACTAGTTAATATACCATACGTAGGAAGACCCTAAAAACAAAACGGAGTTCTACAATTCAACGAGACATGAATAGATCAGCGTATAAATGTATATTATATTAGACATCATTAGGCTCCAGCGTTACCTGAAATGCTTACAAAAAAGAACATTTCTAGCAGACTTTATTTCAAAGAAAGTTTATTAATCCCACGGAAGGATACATAAAATAATTAATTATACTTTTAAAACATTTCAGTGCTATCACAGGACATGGCTCTTTTAACAAACATTTGTTCACCATAGGTGTTACTGACAGCCCCCTGTGCAGGGCATGCATGGGAGAGGAAGAAACGGCGGCTCACGTGTTGCTGATATGTCCAGAAGTCGCTTCATACAGGGATCAAGGGACTGCTGAGCTTCTTCGGGGAGATATCACGGCTCGAATAACCATAGTATTCCTGCCCACACGCAAAATACGCGCTTAGACGTGGAGTTGCGGAAAACAGCCCGTCGTAAACTAAACTAAAGTAAACATTTCAAACATCAAATGACCGGAAGCGCCTACTATTTGATGAGCCATTAAAGTTGTGTCATCATTCGAATCGTTCAAATGTAACCACATTCCCCGGGAACATGTGCAGAGACGCCTGCTGCTCTCCCGGCGTGTTTCAAACGATATCTCGCTATAGTTCTCGGAAATCATCCCAGTTATAGTTGAGGAATATACTGAGATGTTTTATGCGTGGTAAAGTCACGCTGCTTTATTATAGCCGAAGCACGAATGGTACGACTTGAGAGCGAAAGTACTGCTTCGACGAACACCAGTGTGAAATAGCAGTAATATACTGCTGTTTGTGGTCGAGCTACAAATGAAACAGCAGTTTTTTACCGGAGCGGAGATCCAATTTACCTAACGATTCGCAATCAACGATAGATATATAAAGGTGATTTATTTGAAGAAATAAGGGTGACAAACGAGCAAACACATCACGATGCTGTGGTCGTAATACGCCTACAACTGTCCTCGTCTAAGAATCAAAAATGAAGATGTGTGTTTACACCTGAAGCCTAAGATGGAATGCCCCGTTATCAGTAAAAAGTGTCTCCTGTTCTTTAAGCTTACCAACGAAACAAAGCAGCATGATATTGCTGTTTTACGATGATATTCTGTAAAATACAGTTTTAGTAAACTTGGTTGAACCTTGTCATTCGCTGTCGAATTAAGTCAACAACATACATGGACATACATTGTGCTCGTGTATCACTGTAGAAATCAATCAAGAAAAAGTTTAATTTTAAGTTAAACAATACTAATCTATGTTTATATTAACTAAACCAAAAGCCATCTTTTCGATAAAAAATATAAAAGGTCCATAAAGTGCAGATCTTTGTTCATCTCCGATATTTAAATTGAATGGATTACGTATTGGAAGTCATTAACATGCCGCCAGTGTCACGCGGTCAAGAGCTGCGGTGATAGTATTACAAGAGGTCAAAGGTGCGCATTCGAGTCAAAATGGATGACGCATGACCGCGCTTTAATTACCGATTAATACAGAAATAGCTTTTGCGCTACAATTATTACGACCACTTTATAACTATTAACGAGTTAACGGTATCTCGAGTAATATACCCATCTTATTTCATCACCACCATGATTTTAAGGTTTAGTCTTGGCTGCAGCAAGTAAACCATTAATGGCGTATTTCTATATTCTAAATACGCTTTCGAACCGTTTTGAAATACATGAAGATTTATTGGTGGACTTAAGCTTTTCTAGTAGGGGTGATTTATGTTAATTCTCCCTCTTGGCTGTCAGATGGGCGTTCACAGAACGAAATATCTGGCAGCACTGACGCTGCTCTGGGATAATTCACATATAATATATACAGATGTTAATTCCACTATCTACCAGAAACCATTATATTGTTGGCTTTCACTGTAATCACCTTTTAGATCACCTACACGACCATCCGTCGATGAAATATTTTACAATACCACAAGTAAGGTAAATACAGTCTTGGCTGTCATCATTCTCCTTTGTGTAGCCTCACGTAAGATAAGATTTGTCCACAGTTCAAAGCCAAGTAGCAGTAGTACTATACCAGTTTTACGCCATCTGTCGAATAACAGAATATTTTCTTGCTATTTTCCAAATTCAAAATGACATATAGATAGGGTTTTCTTACGTTGTGGTCTCATAATAAAGTTGTCATACATAGGTATTTAAAGATAATTTTCATACATAAAGTAAGAGGCCAAGTAGTACGTACCAAGTAGGTACCCTCTTACTGTGGTATGACTTAAATGTCAAATAAAATACAATATGCTGTACATTTGTATGTGTTTGTACGTTTGAACAACATACAATACTATACAACGTATTATCAAAGCCTACAAAACAAGACAGACACATAAATCAATCAAATAATCCATACACAAGTACATTCAGTACCATATATAACGTACGCACAACCCACAAAGTAATGTAACGAACGCAAAAATTTCACAAGCAATTTTCGCTCATACGAAGACTGCAGTACGGCACAAATTCGAGTTTAGAGTGACCCACATCCGGCAACTTATCTATCGGTCAAAGGCCCGGCAATTAGAGCCGGACAAGCGTCACGCTGCGTAGATATATCGATCCGATTGTCCATTCGTCCGTACAATCCGATCGCTCATAACCATACGTGCGTATATGTTAGAGCTTTATTTGCATGATGTGGCTAGGGGAGCCCCGGCGGCAGGGGACAGGTAATGGAATAAAGGGAACATAATTAATATGAATGAACACCTCATAATTTAATGTTATGTATGGGTAGATGATGATGATAGACAGTAGTGTTTTCAAACTTGAGTTAGTGCTGCAAAATGCAACCTAGCGACGTTGTTTCTAGTTATGAAGCGTGGTAAGATACTTAATGGTGAACTTGATTTAGTTGAAACCAGTAGTTGTCAGCCATTAGCAAAATCACAGAGTTGCCAGAAACTTGGTCTTCCATAGGATGCATTTCGAATAGTACGCACAGGAATCAAAGGCATAAACCCCTCACCCCATCCTTTCTGCCATCTGAACACCAGGGGGTCATCATGCCGTTTCACACTTTCAAATAAAACGGTTTGGTTCGTCTTTGTGTACAGCAAAGGAATTAAATAATTTGCCCGCTTCTTGCTTTCTCTCCGATTGAGAATGAATAGGCTTTTGTTACGCTAAGACAGTTACCACCATCTAGGTCATCATCACTCACCACCAGGTGACATTGAAGTCAATCACTAGCTTATAATAATAAGTAATAAAATTAGAAAGCAGTCAAGTCTTGTCATGCACTAACTACAATTTACTAGGGAGGAAAATATATAGGTCTAAAGAAACTATTCACAATAAAGATATATTATCATTTGAGACTCACAATATTACATTCATGAATTACACAAAAAGTTCGTCGTCATCAGTTACAAACTAGATTTCTTCATTTCTCCTAAAGTGATCGATCCGTAATTATATACTAAGCTGAGTTTGGAATGCATTGACTTGTAGATTTTTTATACTAAAGAGCATTCTATATCATAAAGCTGTGCTCCTTCAAAAGTAAGCATTTGTTGTCAAAGTTAGTTCTAGTTATGGGTAAGACTACTAAGCTAGCTCGTCGTATGCTACGTTGACTGATTTGTTTATATTGGGTTATTTGTGTGAATAGTTTTAGTAAGAATTTTTCTGACGATAATACTATGTATGGTTATGGTAAATATATAAAGTTGTTTGATATTCATTATTTTTGTATATATAAATTTTACAAGTTAATGATAAATATGGATAGTTGAACAGTATTTTATGTGTTTATTTTGGGTAATTTTAAGTTCTGACAGTTTTGTTTTTGCAGCACCGCCCCAAATTTCAATAAAATAAAGTAGATGCGGTTGCACTAGGGAATTATAGATGGTGTGCCGCAAATTAGGTGAGATGCGACGAACTATGTTTCGAAGTGACCCGGTAAGTGCTGAGAGCTTGCTTTTTATGTATTCAATGTGAGCATTCTACGTGAGTGAGCTGTCGATTCTGAGACCGAGGTATTTTCACAGGTTTTATTCAGGCACATTCGTTAATTGATAGCGTGTTACATGAGGGAATTATTTTATTTTTTACCTTAAATATATCGTAAACACGCCTGCACGTGTAAGAATTTAAAAATATTTTGGAAATTCCTTCACAATTCTCAAGGAATGTAAAGTACCAATTTTAAGTATCGATTTTTAATTGTATTCAAAAAAGTCATTACCTTTTCAGAATAACTCGTATCTATAAAGGACCACATCTCCTTTGTTAGAATAAAAAATGTACATAATATTGAAATCTCGTAAGTCTCTGCCATAAAGTAAAAACAACCTAAACATAAACGACCAATGCTAAAACCCTCCACGTTAGAGAAGACCACTTAAAACTACAACCCGACGGCGTATATTATAAGAGTACGTTTAAAAGGGGGCCAGCTGGAAGACCTCGTAAAATAGAGCAATCCCCCTCCAGACGCGAGGCTCGCTACAAAACCACCGAGGACACTTCACTTCTCATGTCCGGTTGCCCGTCCCTCATTACGTCGCCTTCTCGTATAAAAAAAATCTTCAGTTGCTTTTTTAAACGTTCGCAAGACGAGTTTTAAGTGCGTCTATTTTTTTATAGCCTCGTAGTAAGTTGCCCGCGTGTAATATAAATTACTTTATAGTAGTATTATAATAGTGCATACATATTGTAAGACAACAGTGGCAACTATGGCAAGTATTCCCCTTACGCAACCTTTGGGATAGCCTGTGTTCAGCAGTGGACTTTGTCAGGCTGTAATGATGATGCACATTAATATTATTTTTAAGTGTTCCGTTATTTAATTATTTGCTTTTTTTAATTTGTTACACGAGATATTGTTACCTAATAATAAATACAATACGATTTCTTTTTTTTTCCTCTTCTTTCATATTTTGATGATTTTGGCATAGCACACTATAAACAAGCGTATTCTTATTGAATTCCAATGGTAGCCGCGTTCAAGCAAATAAATCAACGTTCGTTAACTAACAGACAGTAAAACATAACTTCGCATTTCATATTTATATCCCGATGGAACACCCATAACAATCCCAATATTAAACTAAGGTTTTTTAACTGCGTATTTTGGCAAGAGCCTTTACTGGCCATTGTTGTTTAAAAAAACACAAGCAGGAAGGAATCTTGGGACTAAGCAACTCAAGGATGTGCCGATTCCTTACTCAGGGATACTACGTACTTAGCCCAGAAGAAGTGAAATCGCTCACAGCTAAGCAACTCCCTCAATCCAATAAAGATGTATGGCTTAGCAGTGAATTATAGCAATAGCAGCGATCACAATAGATCTTACTGGTCAAAGTGATACTGGTGTCTTATTTACACCTGCATAGCTGCTAATAAAAAAAACATGTCACAAGTTGTAGAAGTGAAACCTTCAGAGAAACATTGTATAGGTACTGTAGGGTTGCCAGATGGTCGGGATTCGCCTGGATTCACCCGACATTTTAAATGATCTCCAGACTCCCGACAAAACCCAAAATCTCCAGACAAACAGCTGTCTTTGTTTTAATAAAAACCGAGTTAGAATTAGACTAAACTTTGAAGTAAATTGTTTGAATTTTAAATCTTTTCTGAACACTACCAAAGGATCTAAATGTGGACTCAGTAAAATCCAATGCCAGATACATGTGGGAACCTAAAAATTAAATGTAGGTACTTAAATTTGTTATGTGTCTACAATGTTAAGTAATTCTTGTAGCTTATTGATTTAGAAAATAAAACTTTTTATTTCAAAAATTTTTATAATTAATTCTCCCGACAACAACTGCAAAATTCCGACATTTTCAAATTTTGTCCAGATATTTTGGTCTTCCTATCCGGCATTCGCAAGGTACTATATTCTATCTTATTCTCTCGCAGGCTAAATTCTATAGGTGTGTATATTTTTGTCTCTTTTTAGTGTCGCTTTTTCGTTTCATCGGGTTTCAAATCACAACGAGTGTAAAGAAGTTTTCACTTCACAAACTAAACTTCGAGAGTATAAGACAGATGCAGAGTGTCAGGAGTAGAATCATTGTAGGGTTTGTGTAATTATAATATTGTTACTTTACATAACATTACATATTATACAGACACCAAGTTTTCAATTTCAACATCATCAGTGCTTGAATATTTTCTAATCAACAAATTTAATCCTTACTCCATTACTGCTTATAGAACACACAATCTCTATACGTAATAGGACACACTGTACACTGTATTCCATCACATTCTCTCATAGGCTAAATAATATATATGATACATTTTCGTGTACGTTTTAGTGTTGCTTTTTCGTTCGTAAAGTGTTCACTTAAAAAGCAAGGTTCTCGACGAATGACATTAACGAGCGTCTACGTCGCGGTACCATCAATACTGCCGAAAATTAAAAAAAAAACGCAAACGGACATTCAAAACGGAATCCCCCCGTGATCGAATAATGCAACGCGGGAGACACTCTTTCACAACCCTCTAACAGAGTAATTGTACACAGAGAGTGACGCTTGAATTTTGTTACAATAGATTTATCTACAGACTTTAAGACGGATTTAGACTACGGACATCCAATTGGCACGATCCTGACTCACCTCTTACGCCTCCTTTACATCCATATGTCTACGCTACATGCTCTGCTTTGGATTCTCGCTTATGAGCTACACGGGGATTACAGGGGTGCCGCTTTGTTATCTCGTCTATTTTGTAAGACTTCTCTGTTCAGATTCGTCTAGGTTAGTGCCATACTTAATAAATCATAACGTACAATTCGCACCAATGTCAGTGTTGTAAATCTTCGTTTTGAATAACCGTCATCATCAGCTCTTAAAAGTCCACGGCTAGACATGGACCTTCGATGCAGGGAGGATAATGCCTTAACGCTCAGCAAGTGAATGGACAATCGCTATACCGGACGTCTCGTCTCCCACCCAACAGGAGAGGGAAAGCCTTTTAAAAGAAAAAAAAAAAATTTACGAAAGATTTTATATCGCCAATTTGGTCGATAAACCTTCGTCTAGGGCGTCCCTTCCCAACTGTAACCGTAACAGCAAATTGATGTTGTAACTTTCATATTTACGACATCAATTTGTCACTCTTGCCTCGTTCATTCTTTCTTCATGACAAAACCACCGAAGCATTCCTTAATTATGGTCACATCATATATATATATATATATATATATATATATATATATATATATACATAGCAAACCACGCTTTTTTCATATCACACAATTTCTCATTGTGTCATTTAGATTCAGCCTCATATTATTCAGAATAATAGTAACAACCTCGCAAAATAAAGTAGGTAGACTACATCACCACCCTGTATATTTAAGTCTGATTTGTGAGATCGATGTTTCCAGCTCCGTTCAATACGCAGTAACTATCTCAACTTTTCTACAAAATTTTTGACACAGTTACATTCGTTGATTTTAACGACAACACGTTTCCTAAGTAGTTGGTGTATAATTGGATCATTTAAAACAATAAAAACAGACTTCAGTAATAGTGGCGAAGCCTCTATACAAGCCCAAAAGCCCAGCTTGACTCATTAAGATGAATCAATCAATTACATCAAGTAATAAAATAACTCGTAAACTGTTTCAAACTATTTCAAATTTCCCGCGCAATCTTACGAATACTGCTGTCATACATATAAGGAGAGTTGAATTGAGCGATTGGTTTACTCCCTCGCACGCGTGGGCTTTTTATCGCGCTTTCGAGAAGGCGATCGCTCCCTTTCTAACCTGTGACAAAATGTTCTATAATGAAATATAACTACGAAATGTTTATATAGCAATTACTATTGAGTCACAAGCCTGGCTTTGCCATGAAGTTGTTTAGGAATGCGTTAGCGACTAGCGAATGGGGTGCGGGCCATTCGTATGCAAGTTCACTTCACATTTCAATGTTTATGTTTGTTTTTGTTGTTTGTTAAAAATTTATGCTTTTTCAAAGATTTTCAGTGAAAATGGGAGGATAATAGTGTTCATTGTGATGAATATAAGTGTGTTGAAGTGCTAATCGGCGAGGAAAAGGTAAAATTTTTAAAAATGAAATTTAATATTCAATAAACATTTCTTCATACTTTAAATATAGGTACAGGACTCTTTAGTATTAAAATTTAATTAAGTTAGGCGTATTTAAAGGTTTAATAACTCAATATTTATATTACCTTATAAATTAATAATATCAATTTGAACGGCAGCATAAAATATGAGACACCTAGGTTTAATTTTATAGGAAATAAGTGTTACAGTCTTTTTTTTAACGTGAAGCCCAAATTTTAATGTAATAAATCAAAAGAATACAGAAGAATGTTTTTAGTTATTTCCCTCCCTTTAGTTATTTCCAGTATATAAAATTTTAATAGCACCATCTACTTAATTCTATAGGTAAAGTCATTTTATCGAACGAATACGGTTGATTCTCACGATGGTACCTAAAGATTACGCTAGATGGCACAAATACGCTATCGGCTAATTTATATTACCATATGAGTTTAAAAATATCATTTTGTACGGTTTATTATGAATTGAGAATGAATAATTATATAATATATAGTAATTATTTTATGGTAAAAAATTAGCGAAGTTTCATCTTCTCATTATAACTATCTAATTCCTGTCGTAATCTTTTCTTTTATGCGTATAAATTAAACAAAATAATATCGAGGTTTCACATCTGCCAGGCGTCCCTTTTATAACTTTGTACATAGTTTGTTTGAACTTTGTTCATGCATTCTATTGTATGTAAATATCTCGAGCAAATCCAAACGGCTCTTTTCAAAACCACCGAAGGTGTGCAATTGCTTATATCATACAATCTATCTAGCGGTAGTATGCTTTCTGTGTGCTTTGTTAAACACGTCCTTGACAGCACTGAATATGAAACTAAAGAGTGGAGACAGCTCAAGATTGGTGTATTTTTATTAAACTGCTAAAAACAACAAAACCATATCTTGGGCTTGCCCTAGTTTGGAGCCCTAGCTTCGCCACTGTTCAGTAATGATCAAATCTGTATGCTATAACACTGTGAAGATATTCCTTGGATAAAAATAGTAAATTCGGTTAACTTACATTAAACATATCACCTACCTACATTAAAAACAGGTCCGAATGATAACCCGCTTGGTAAAGTGAGTTAAAACTCAATTAAGTATATACTTCTACCTGCTTACAAAACTAGGAATTCCTAAATATTGTTAACAAAAAAAGATTAAGCACCGCAGACACTGAAAACACTAATAACTACTACTACTATATCAATAAATAACAGAAGTATCTGTTCTGTGTATGAAGTACTCTGTGCGTCACCCAACCTATCAGTCGTCTACTGAAACGTGGAAAGCCTCCATGGAATATTATTTCTGTCAATAGAACTCGAATATAAGGGTCGGTCTGTCCGTGCCTCGACTATTAATATGCGACAGAAGACTCGCTCACGTAAGGGTTTAAGTGCAGGCGCGCCATAACTTGGTTGTATAATTTTTCTCCTATATTGATTTCAATCGTCAAAGATTCCAAATAAAGTTGGCCTCCATTGTTATAGTAAGAGTATTTACAAGCATTTTAAGCCCGGTCAATAGTTTTTCTGTAGTGACAAGCTATGTCAACTCCTACTTGTATGTATGTAAGAAATAGCAAAAAAATTAAAAGTGAAAATGATTATACTGCAATAACATAATTGGTACCGTTAAGTTTCTTGATGGTTCTTGTCATGATTGTTTTTGAAGTAAAACTTCTTTACGCACGCTTGCCCTAGGGAGTAAGCTGGCGAACGCGTGACGAAAGCGGTACCCTGACCAAAACCTTGCAAAAGTGTGTTTTTCAGAGACTATTATCTCATTAGTTATGAGAAATGAGCTATATCTAAAAGCACATTATTAATGTTCGATATCCTATCATCACATTCCACGTTCTAATTTGTTTTTATGTGTTATGAATACATTTAAAATCTACGTTTAAAAAATGACTAAAATCATTGATTACATGCATCTGCTGCTAAAGGAAACTTAACCTTAATTAATTTATTTTATAGTTCATGTTTTGCGAATTTTCGGGTGAATAACAAATTATGGAAGGAAGCCGATTATATATATATATATATATATATATATATAATCGGCTTTCCTTCCTTCCAAAACATGAACTATAAAATAAATTTATAATTTAAATATATATATATATATATATATATATATATATATATATATATATATATATATATATATAAACAACATGTAACAAAAACCCTGTGGTTCCCGTTAACTGCGTTATCAGAATCAGTATCCAAGCATATGGAAATAATTTTTTTTTCAAAAAAAAAAAACACTTAAAAAATTAATTTTAATGAAATAAAATTAATTTGCATTTTTTATGTGGTTTTATTATATCTGCATTGGCCGATGTGTAAGAGGATTATCAAAGACCCCGCATTACCGATACTTGTGTGAGTTAGAGGAAATAAAACGACATACAATTTGCAAATTAATTTTTTTTCATTAAAATAATTTTTAAATGCGTTTTTTTGAAAAAAAAAAAAATGTTTCTATACGCTTGGCTACTGATTCTGATAACACACTTAACGGGAACCACAGGGTTTTTGTTACATATTGTGCTTCGGTCGAGGGGTCATCAATAGACAGAATGATTCAAGAGGAAGGTTTATATGCACAATATACCAAAAACCGCACGCGCGAAGTCGGGATGGATCGCTAGTATTGGATAAAAATTATTCTATTCTATTCCATTCATAATTCATAGGTTCTACCGCGAACCCTGTGGCCAAATATGGTGATAAAATATAGTTCATTTTGAGTAAACCATTTCTAGTATTTTTAGTAAACCATTTCTAGCTGTCCTAACAAAATTACGTTCTCACTGTGTAATAGTTCTAAATATTAATTATAATAAACACTTAAATATTCGACTACTTAATAACAAAATAAAACCAATATGTAATAATTTTTCTAATTGTATTACGTTGACACTTTTAAAAATATGAAAATAATATTTATAATTATAACATCAATTATAGTTTATCGCAAAGATTAAACTTCTTTATAGACTGCATAGATTATAAAACCACCTTTTCACATGGTAATAAAACTGGTGTACCACGCATTTTGTCAGAAGGAAACTATCAAAAAAGTTATTATTCAACCACTGTATGTTGCCCCGATCTAAAGAATACCCCTACACTTAAGCAGAAAACTATTCTAGATTATTTTTCGAAAGTCTTGCCTGAAAACGTATCCAACCCCAGTTTTACTCAGCCTCTTTTTCGCTCACAATGATGAAAATACTTTTGCTACAGTAATATTACTTCATCAAAATATCGCGGGATTATTAAACAAAACTCATATCTTAGAATTATGTGTCAATGAATTGACGGAAAATGGTAAAGAAATTACTCTTATCTTTCTCACCGAAACATTTGTAAAAAAAGAATCTAACATCAAACTGAAAAACTTCAAAGTTGCTTCCACATTCTGCAGATCAAAAGTAAGACGTGGTGGAGTGTGTATACTCACAGATAAAACACTTCTCTCTAAGCCCATAAATTTAAGTAATGAAATATCGGTTGAAAAATATTTTGAATGTTGTGGAATTGAGGTACCAGCCTACAAATGCAAAATGGTCTGCGTGTATAGGATACCGCAATCACCTGCTTCCGTATTTTTTAATAAGCTGGACACACTACTCTTTAGGCTAACGACTAACAGGAACATGAATCTTATTCTATGCGGTGATTTCAATATTGACATGCTAAGAGACAACAGCACAACCGAAGAGTTATTTAATAAACCGACTCGTCAAAACACATGCATTGATCATATAGCCAGTAACATAGAACATCCCTATAGTTCCTTATATGAGTTCAACATGTCAGACCATAATACAAGTCAATTACTAAGCTTTCCGGTAATAAAACAAAGAAAACTTAATTATACGTATGTTATTAAAAGAAATTATAGCAACGAGAACAAACAGAAGTTCAAAACGTCAATGGCAGCGCTTTCCTGGAAGGAAATCGACGTAGAAGATCTTAATTCAGCATTCAATAACTTTCATGAAATGTTTTGCTTACTATATAATCTTTGCTTTCCTATTCAAAAATGTAAAATAAATTTTAGCATTCAAGCACCTGAATGGATTACTACGGGTATTAAAATATCAAGTATTACCAAAAGAAAATTGAGATAAATCTATTATAAAAACAAAAATACTAAAAACAAAGAACGGTATGCTAAGTATTCAAAATTACTCAAATCTTGTATTATTTGGTCAAAAAAGAAAATAAATAACAATTTAATTACAAAATCTAAGAATGTATGTAAGACGACCTGGGACATTATTAAAAATAATGAATATGACTATACAAACATTAAAGATATTGATTGGATTAATAGTGACGGTATAAAAATTGTGAATCCTAATGACATTGCAGAAAAATTTAGTAACTATTTTATCGACATTTCTGACATAAAAATTGATAAAAAATACAGAAACATAGAATGCGCTTAGACAACCTCGAACATAGCATATTTTTACGACCATGCTCTGTAAATGAAGTTATAAGAATAATTAAATCCTTAAACAATACAAAGTCTGTGGGTAATGATTCAGTCTCTACTCATATATTTTGCCGATATTTTAGGTCCTATTCCTTCAAACCTCATAAATCTATCGTTCACACAGGGTACGTTTCCCGAGAAACTAAAAAATTCGATTGTGAAACCGCTCTATAAAAAAGGTGATCATCACGAATTAACCAATTAGAGATCTATTACACTAATACCAATTTTTTTAAAATATTTGAGAAGCGATGCATAGTAAAATTTACAACTACTTCTCCAAATATATTATTCTACGTAAAGAACAGAACTGATTCCAAAAAGGAAAATCTACAACACATGCCGCATTTTCTTCAATACATAGAATAACTGATTACATAAACAAGAAAGTACCAGTGGTTGCTATATTTTATGACATGTCAAAGGCATTTGACTGTGTTGATCACGTTATTCTAATAGATAAGTATGAAAGATATGGAACTCGTGAACCAGCATTAAATTGGCTAAAATCATATTTAGAAAATCGACAACAATGTGTTGGAGTGACACGTATTGATGAAAAGCATAACCGCACGTCATTTCAATAGCAGATGCAAATATATATTGTAAATTTTTTCCCTGAATAAAGAAATTATTATCATTATTATTATTATTTAGATCTTCTTTTACTCACAATAAAAATGGTGTACCACAGGGCAGTGTATTGGGTCCACTTTCATTTCTATTATATATAAATGACTTACCGACTATGACACCTCATCAGTCTATTCTTTTTGCTGATGATATTTCCGTTGTCATACAAAAACTAAATAAAGAATTATTAATAAGAAATACCGCAAGTGACTTCGAAATAACGTTAAATTCTTCTATAGAATCCATAATGACCTGATTAGAAACCAATAATCTGCGTGCGAATGTTTCAAAAACAAAATTCATAACGTTTTCCAATTACAATACACCAAATGAAAAACTAAATATTTCATACTAGCTGTTACCCGCGGCTTCGCCCGCATGGTCACTGGGAAAGGAACTATCCATTGCTTTTTGAATTGAAAGAAAACTGAGGTTTATAGATTTGTCAGAGATGCAGCCATTAAAAGGAAACTGAGCAAAATTGATTCGTCAGCCTATTTAAATGTTTTGAAACGCAGCGTATAGGGAAGCATGAAAATAGCCTGTTTATTCCAAATGGAAATGGGACATTTTTTTATTAAAGGAAATTGAGCATAAGCCAAATAAAAGATCCGTCAGAGATGCAGCCTTTTGAGTTGAAAGGAAACTGAGCTTAATAGGTCCGTCAGAGATGCAGCATTTGGAATTGAAAAGAAACTGAGCTAAACAGGAAATTTTGAATTCAAAGGTAAAATCTGTGGGAATTCTGATTAATTGATTGTGGGAATTTTGGAAAAAAAAACTAACTGAACACTATTTTAAGACGCTACTGTACACAATGTTATATGTTTTTCCATTCGGGGAAAGAATGTGGAGATTCTGTACAATTGACGTACGCGAACATGCTATATACAGCTGACCATGAGAGAAGCACGGTTTTTCTAAGTTGACCCCCGCTACCTGTAACGTTTGCCCATGCGCTTTAATTGTCATTGCAAAACTGAGCTTAATAGGGAACTGCAACCTTTTGAATTGAAAAGGAAGATCTATGGGAATTATAGGGATCCGTGGT
Source organism: Parnassius apollo (assembly GCA_907164705.1). Lineage (NCBI taxonomy): Eukaryota > Metazoa > Arthropoda > Insecta > Lepidoptera > Papilionidae > Parnassius > Parnassius apollo. The sequence goes on from CAJQZP010000280.1 coordinate 1,063,513, forward strand.
ATAATAACATTTTCACCTTTTCCTACGCCTGTCAAAATTGTAGCACCAATTATGTTCCGTCCAAGATGTGTCACACGCAGCCTTGTCCCGTTACATAACCGAAGAGCATCTAAATTTCGCATTAGCATGACTGGGACGCCTAATTTTAATTGAAGCTTATGTGAGGGCACACCTGACAACTCTAGAGAATTTAGAAACTCTACGGGATATGAAGTGTTCTGTTCTGTGTCCATAACTGTGTACTCTGTTATATCTCCTGCTACTTCGCTTAATATATCTGAATTTATTTTGTTAACGCTCACATTTTTGGTGCACGAATCGTCCTTTCACATAACCATTTGTCTTCATGCATGTTGTTCGTTAAATCTGAATAAACGCTCGCAATTAATTCGGAATGACTCTGTACTAAATTACAGAAATCTCTCGTCAATACAACACAGCCCTCAGCATCCGTTTCCAACCGCCTATCGCCAATTTTTAATAGTGTGTCAGCATAGTTTCCAGCATTGATATCATTATAGAAATGCACTCTCATATTCGTAGTTAAACTGAATTTTGTCACCGTGTTCCATAATAAAATAGACGACATGAGGCATGCTTTAATTTCATCTGCAGATGTGCCCTTTTGAATGACAGGTAAAGTTTGGCGAAAGTCACCAGCCAGTAAAACCACCATTCCTCCCATTACATCGGTATTGCTGCGCAAATCCGGGAGCGTTCGATTTAGTGCTTCTACAGCTTTTTTATGCGACATTGTACTTTCGTCCCACACTAAAAGTTTGCATTGTCGTAGCATTATACCTCGTGCACTATTTTTGCTAAAGTTGCAGATCGGCGATTCTTCCTGGGCTAGATTTAGAGGGAGTTTTAAAACAGAATGTGCAGTGCGGCCCCCGCTTAGCAGCGTGGCGGCTATACCCAAGGAAGCTACGGCCACAGCAATGTTTTTATCTTTCCGTACTTGTGCTAATAATAAATTTAACAAAAATGTCTTCCCAGTTCCTCCAGGGGCATCTAAAAAGAAAAGTGCACCATTTCCAGATTGTCCTAATACTTTGTCAAAAACTCGTTTTTGTTCGGGAAGCAAGCGGGGTACAAATTCGGCTACTTGCTGCTGCAAAGCTGGTATATCGTAGTTTGTTTCACGTATAATTTCATCACTTAGTTCATTTTCGGTTGTTCGCTGAGGGCTGAGGTTATCGCCTATTCTGTGAATTACAATGCACCAAAACGTTTGAAGAAAATCAGCTGGTGAATTTTATGTTTTTTATCGCTCTCTTCCCGGTCCTGCGTGGAAATATACAGATCCATACATTTTTTATCTTAATTTTGGTAAAAAGACATAATAATCCAGATATTCTGACTTCTGTGTTCGTCCATCGTACCGTCGTCCGTCAATCAAAAAAAAATCATGCCATGCCGACGCTCTGTTGCGACGTGAAAGAAGGACAAACTTTTGCAACATATTCTATTTTCCCACGGGAATGAGGCTGTAGAGTGACATAGGCTACTTTTTTCCGGGGAAAAACATGAACGGGAATGAGATGTTTTTCCGCGGAAAAAAGTAACCATGTCACTCTACAGCCACCGAACTGTCCCCAAACAAAAAATCATGCCATGACGACGCTCTGTTGCGATGTGAAAGAAGGACAAACAAACACACTTTCGCATTTATAATATTAAGTATTGATAATAATGAATATTTGAAAGAGATTTCAGAAATACAATTTTTAGGTCCTGTCTATTGAATGACCTGTCACTTAATTCCTTTAATAGGTCGCGTCTAACTACAACTACTGTTTTATAAAAACAATTATTATTTATATCTTATCATCTTTTTATTTAGAGACCAGGGGAAAATGCTATTGAGTAAATAAAATTTTCAGGTTATAACAGCTGTCAAATAAAACCTGTACACTTATTTTTCTTTCCACGCCATAGTATATAACCATTAAAAATCATATCTAAGCATAAATTAATAAGTTATAAAAAAAGAAATTGATTATTTTGAATATTCATGAACAACATGACGAATGTAAAAGTTTTCGTAGTCTGAAACGGAACGTGTAAAACACTTTTTTATATATTTTGGCATGGCTTCTGGGCCTTTGAGCCATTGTAAAACACGTTCCGTCTCCAAAAGACTATTGAAAATGATAAACAAAGTAACATTTCTTTTTTCCCTGGCTTTATTTGAAAATTCAGACACGCGATACGTAATAAGAAAAAAATATACAATTTTATAAGATATTTTACATCACTAGACGCGTTAGAAAATTTTCAGATCAAGTCCGGACATGATTCTTTGTGTATGCACTGCGTAGACTACAGTGCGTCGCTGGGAAAGGAGCTGCGCTTACTGCATACTACGGATACATTGAATCTGTGTTGAGGTATGGTCTGTTGGTATGGGGAAACTCGACTGATATAAACAAGGCATTTTCAGTCAAAAGAAATGTATACGAGCTTTATGCAACGTCGGGCCCCTTGAATCATGTAGATCTTTATTAAAAATAACAATTTGCTAACGCTGACTGGACTGTATATATTAGAGGTGTGTATATTTGTCAAAAAAAACTACGCTCGCGACAATTCTATTATAGGTAAAAGGGACCCAACTAGATTGTAATGCCTGCCTGCAGGACAGCTTTGTTTCTATACCTATACCTAAAGCGATTAGAGAGTTACCAACAATGAGAATGAAAACTCACCTAAAAAAATGGCTCATCCAGAAATCTTTTTACTCAATTAAAGACTTCTATGCAGATAAGTAGACGATACATTTTAGAATTTCACACAACGTTTAAATTATGTCATTCTTATAAAATAAAATTTTTATTTATTTAATTAATAAATTTGATATAAATATTGAAATAAATTAATGACAATTCTATATGTAACATTTATAATTGACATTATATTTACTGACATAAGAACATTAATATTTGACATTGAGCTATAATAATACTTAGACATCTTATTGGCAATTTATTTTTCTGACACTGTTGCATAATTAATAGAGTTGGGCCGATTAGTACTTTGGCCGATTAGCCGATTAATCGGTTAAGAAATGACCGATTAATCAGCCCAGCCAATACCTGTTTTGACGGATTTCGGGAAAAAAATTACAAATAAATTAAATATTTTTCTAAAAAGCCTACAATACTTTTTCAAATTGGATATTTATTTTTAACAAATTATTAGATCATTGGAGATTCATTATTTAATAACATTAAAGGAAAAAACAATTTATTGTAATTTTTAAGTACAGAAAAATAACAATTGATTTTAATTTTTAGTACAAAAACAATAACAATTTAGTTTTAAGTACAGAAACAAGTATTGTTCTTTTAAAAATCTACATGTATGTAGTTTAACAACCTTTATTCAAGATAAAAGTCTTAAAGTGTTTTTTTTTTGGTTATGCAAAGGGTGTGACTTAAATTTTTTTTTAAGTTATTAAGAACAATATTAATAATATTATATTTTGTTGTGTTCTACTCTGAATTACGATTAGAAAAAGTTAAAAAGTAGAATTAAAATAGTAAGTACATAGGTTTTTGTTTAGTTTTAAATAGCTATTAGCTACCTCAGATTATTTTTTTAACCAAAGTTCCTATGTCCAGCATAATTAACATTAAAACATGTGGGACTGATGTTTCAATAAAAGTTATGTATGAACCTACTTATTTTATTATTTATTTGATTTAACTACATATAAATCTGACGTGATTTTACGCATGGTAGAGAAACTATTCTTTTCTTAAATTTAAAGCTGTACTCATATCAATGTAGTAGCACTTACCACGCAGAAAATCACGAAAAACCTTTGCTGAAATTAATAAAACAAAAAGCCGATTAATTGGCCGTTTTAGCCGATTAATCGCCGACTAATCGGTAACTACAAATAGGCCGCTAATCGGCTAATCGGCTAATCGGCCCAACTCTAATAATTAATTAATCATCAAATCAACTGAGTAATGTTAAAAAAATTTGTGTTGTTAAAAAATCGATAAGTATTGTTGTGTAAGTTACGGGTACTTAACTATTAATATTTGCACACCACTGAGGTAGAATATGTAGAACAAATTATACTCGAACATCATTGTTTTCATCAAGATTATTATTATTATACATATTATTATTAGTGAATGATTATTCGCATTGGCTGATGAAATGTTGCACGTGTGTAGATATTTGTTTAATTTTATCGTTCAATTCGTTCATTTAGATTTACATTACATTAACACAAACACTATAAATCACGAAGATACACGTAGACTCAAAGTATTATGTATATTTACAAATTAAGTTAAACATTTGTAACTCAGTGCACAGCGCTGGCTGTGTTAACGCACTTCTTGAAAATGTCACTTCGAGTGTTGAGTTACCCGCATAATATAGAGGAATAAACAATGAAACAACGATCTCATTCACTCTCTCCCTCAGTCACTCACTGAGTGAACAATGAGCCAACGTAGTTCGCGCGCTGTGCGCCATAAGAACCATACCGCAATTTTGAGTTAACGCAATGTCAACTGCGCCTGTGTTACTGAGTTAACGCAAGGAATTTCGCTGAGTTACTCATGTTAAGTAAATTCTTGGAAAGTTTGCGGATGCATCTACAGGTTGCTTTCATTTTTTGTTCAAAGTTGAACCGTGCCAATGTTTGTCACCGGATGAGAAAAACTTTCATCGTGGGAGCGTAGTGCCCAATACTTAATAATTTAGAGATATGATTCATTGAAAATGAAAGACATATAAACTGTGTCGTACGCCTAAAGCTGTCATGATCTATATAAGACACGAGGCATGTAGCGGTTATTCCAAATTCTAAGACATGAGTCGTCTCTGCAATATATTTTCGTTGGGATCATATGCAGCCGAGTTCACCAAGTCGTAACGAGGCAGCATTGAGCTCGAGCTCGTGCTCATGCCACTATTTCTCTGTTACTGGGCGTGTATGTGTTTATGTGTACACGTGCATGCGAGTGTGCGCGCCAGTATTGTTTTCAATTTACAAACGTAAATAATATGTCAAAAATGACCATACTTATATATTAGCTTGACTGGACGGTCAGGAAAACCTCTATTAATTACGTACAAGCAACGTACAGGTTACCAGATCTTGGCATCGAAATCCGCGACCCATTTGTGATGCGAACAACAGTAAACGAACTTACAATCCATCTGATGTTGATTGGCTAGAACTCTACAGAGATGTAAGTCATCTTTAAACAAAGAATGCTCACATGCAATGTCACTTCTGCGGACTAAAATTTTTTTTATAGAATAAGGTGACAAACGAGCACACAGTCCACCTGATAGTGAGTGGTTGCTGTGGCACATAGACATCTACATCTATCCTCGATTATGAATCAAAATGCAGATGCGTTGTCACCCGTGAGGATTAAGACGGAATGCCTCGTTTCCAGTAAAAAGGGTCTCCGGTTCTCTACACTCACCATACGAAACACAGCAGCATTAAGCTACTATTTTAAGCTGAGCAGAGCATGGTCCTTCCCTGGTCGAGCCGACCCATTCGTGCTACAACTATACTACTAATATAACTGCAGCATGGCTCTACCACGTACAAAACGTCCGGCTAGAATGACCGTCAGAACTTCAGACCAAAACACAGCAAATAACTGCTATTTAATGACAGGAATAGATAAAAGAGTATCCTTCCACCTAGTGGACATAGTGATTCAGGTATATTAATTATTTTTTGTAAAATATGAGAAATTGAAAAGTATGTAAATATTATATATAATATTTGAAACCACAAAACGCCTGTTATCGCATAGTAGTCAAATTTAGCTAATAGGTTATACTCTATAAGGGTTTTAATAATTTCCACCAAACAGTTTTACAATATAAAATAAATTGACACTCAAATTTATTTTTACAGAGTATAGATATTAGATCTATCAATCTCAACGCTGATTATGATCAGATGGTTATTTAATCATATAAATTAGATACCGTATCGCTCTCGAACGAAGTAATTAACGAATCAAGATAAATACATGGGTGTATTAAATGTATAAAAAGAAACAACCTGTCCTGTCTGTCACTCGAAACAAAAAAAAAACAAATAGCCGCCGGGAACAATAAGTGTCGTTTATACGTACGCTGAATCTACATACGTCAGGGGGAAATCAATAAAGGTATTGTGGGTGACGGTGTGGCCAGTAGATAAAAATAGATACATTAACTGGACAACATTATATAGTATCTATTATTTGTCTACGATTAGCATTTTAATTTGGCAACTTTTAACTTTTTACACATTATACCTAAATAATTTTTTATACATTTTCCTTTCTACGATTAAGGTGTAAAATGCCGATGGGTTGCCACCCCTTGAAAACTTAGATGGAATGCCTCGTATTCAATAAAAAGTGTCTTTGATTAGAGAACCGACGACAATTTTTACTAAGTGTAGAGACACACCATGCGAAATACACAGCAGCGTTAAGCTCGTATTTTACGCTGTTATTCTGTGAGAGCTTTAAATATTTTCATTTGAGTCAGATAATGAGTCAACATCACTTAATATTGATTCATTATGTATAATAATGAAGATATTTGACGCACTTAAATTTTATTTTCGAACAACACAAGATCATAATACAGAAGAGTTTATAATATTCCACATTACGGCCCCCAAAGGCCGATTAAATGATCTTATCATTAATCAATATAAATTTAATTAACTAAACAAATAGTTACTTGTACTGAATAATATAAAAAAAAAACAAATTACACTTAAAATATCTCTACATGAAATGAACTTTTTTCTGCGATGGGTCTTACTTATAGGTCGTTTCGTGTCGTGACAGCTCATGTTAAACCAGCAGTTCGTGGATTGATGTCAATAATTTAGTCTTAACATCATTTCGAAGGTGGTAGATTCTTTTGCATGATAAGAACTATATCATCTTCTTTCAAATACTCTTAGAAGTCTCTCCATTTATATCGTTTTAGAAGCGTAATTTCAACAGACCAAGACTGCTACAATATTTGCAATAACCGTTTATGAAATTAAACTTTTATTAATTTAATTATAATTATCATTGATACTTATGCAAATAAACGAAAACTTCTCTTCTTCTTTGAATATTACAATTAATTAATGAGCAGCGGGTTTCTAATGCGACACCCCATCATCGAAAAAACAAAAGTATGCGCCATGCCGCTATTTGCATCTATCCGCTCCTCTTTTATATTTTTCATCCCGTCGCACCACGACTCCGCCGGAGGGGCTTCACCAGCAAACCTCTGCTCTGATTGGTTGTTATAATCACCGCATTAATCAGGCCAAGAACCTCTTGCTTCTGATTGGTCAATAAAAAAATAACAATAATTAGTTATAAATAATTAAACAATTTTCTGACTTTACTTAATATAAGTAAATGAAATTAACATTTACTACATAAAGGTTACTAAATTTTGCCTGTATTCTTTTGCGTTATAAATATATATACATAATCCAGCCGACTTTCATGGCCCAACGAACGTTTTCGAACGCACAAACGCGCACGTAGGTATTTACGTATTCAAATTGCATCGGACGCGGGGCGACATGCGAACACGGACGGGCACGTCGGCGCGCGCGCGTCGTGCGTACACGGGTATCGGGTAAGCGACAGCCCCGGCTTCGCTGTTACTGCAGCTGCATGGAAATAAGCATCGCTGGAAATGTTGACACTATGCTTTAATAACACTGAGTAAACACATACGGTTTTACATATATGTAAGGCCTTAGCTAAATAAATAAAAATCAATTTGACTTCACAAAAGATCGTCCTGAGACCTATTTTGATGAGTGTTTTGTGTGTGTTTGAACGGTACAAAAAAAAAAAAAAAAACTTTTTTTACTCCAAAACTTACCGCCAAGAAAATTTAAAATTTTCAAAAATCGGGAAGTTATTTTTTTTACCCCGTTTTTCGAAAATTGCGTTTTCATCAAATCTTGACGTTTTGAGGTCACAGGAAGCCATCCTAACAAGTTTTCTACAGAGTCTGTATCAGTGGCGAAGCTAGAGCTCCAAGCTAGGGCAAGCCCAAGATATAAATTGATAAAAATATAGATTGTTGTTTTTAGCAGTTTTATAAAAATACACCAATCTTGATCTGTCTCCACGCTTCAGTTTCATATTCAGTGCTGTCAAGGACGTGTTTAACAAAGCACACAGAAGGCATACCACTGCTTGTATTACATATCAGCAATTGCATAGCTTCGGTGGCTTTGAAGAAAGCCGTTTGGTTTTGTTTAAGCGAAAGAAAAAAATATTTACATCCAATACAATACATGAACAAAAGTAAAACACGAACAAAGTACAAACAAACTATGTACAAAATTAAAAAAAAATTATTTACATTCTAATGGATAAGAGATAAGATAAGATAAGTGGAATCGTCTCGCTTTCTTATGGAAAGATTTAATTACGTCCACGTAAAATGTTGGTAAACGTTTTAATTGTACCAATAACTGTTTTTAATTGCGATAATTGATAAGTCTGAAATACACTCTTAACCTTGTGTATTATCTCAACAAAGTTTAAATATTTCCTCTCCGATTATCACTTTAACACACTTCAATTCATCACAAGGAACACTATTATCCTCAATTTTCATTAAAAATCTTTAAAAAAGCATAAATTTTGAACTCGTAATATTAAATCGCTTAAGATAAGCACACAGAGTAAATAAACATTGAAACGTGAAATGAACTTGCAAACGTATTGTCCGCGCGCCTCCGCTATTAACAAATTTATTCCCAAAAACCTGGCTTTAAATCTCTATACTAATTGCTATATATATACAATCGTAGTTACATTTCATTATAGAATATTATGCCATAGGTTAGAAAGAGAGCGATCGTCTTCTCAAAAGCCCCGTAAAAAGCCCACGCGAGCGAGGGAGACAACTATTAGCTCTATTAAAAGTCATTTTTTATGACAGCAGCAGTATCGCTAAGGCAATACGAGGTCATCGGTCGACATGTGTCGAACAGTGGAGTCCGCGGGAAATTTGAAATAGCTTGAAACATTTTACGAGTTATTTTATTAGTTGATATTATTGATTGATTGTTTAATAAGGCAAGTCCGGCTTTTCGGCTTTAATGGAAGCTTCGCCACTGGTCTGTATGTCTCTCTCTCTCTCTCTCTCTCTCTCTCTCTCTCTCTCTCTCTCTCTGTGTGTGTGTGTGTGTGTACGTGTGTGTGTGTACGTGCGTGCGTGCGTGCGTGCGTGCGTGCGTGTGTGTGTGTGTGTGTGTGTGTGTGTGTGTGTACGTGTGTGTGTGTACGTGCGTGCGTGCGTGCGTGCGTGTGTGTGTGTGTGTGTGTGTGTGTGTGTGTGTGTGTGTGTGTCGCGCGCGCGCGTATGTGTGTGTTTGTTTGTGTGTGTGTGTGTTTGTATGTGTGTGTGTGTTTGTGTGTGTGTGTGTGTATGTGTGTGTGTGTGTGTGTGTGTGTGTGTGTGTGTGTGTGTGTGTGTGTGTGTGTGTGTGTGTGTGTGTGTGTGTGTGTGTGTGTGTGTGTGTGTGTGTGTGTGTGTGTGCCTCTCTCTCTCCTTGTGTGTGTCTGTGTGTGTGTCTGTGTGTGTGTGTCTCTGTGTGTGTATCTGTGTGTGTCTGTGTATGTCTCTCTCTCTCTCTCTCTCTCTCTCTCTCTCTCTCTCTCTCTCTCTCTCTCTCTCTCTCTCTCTCTCTCTCTCTCTCTCTCTCTCTCTCTCTCTCTCTCTCTCTCTCTCTCTCTCTCTCTCTCTCTCTCTCTCTCTCTCTCTCTCTCTCTCTCTCTCTCTCTCTCTCTCTCTCTCTCTCTCTCTCTCTCTCTCTCTCTCTCTCTCTCTCTCTCTCTCTCTCTCTGTCTCTGCGTGTGTCTGTGTATGTGTGTGTCGTGTGTGTGTGTGTGTGTGTGTGTGTGTGTGTGTGTGTGTGTGTGTGTGTGTGTGTGTGTGTGTGTGTGTGTGTGTGTGTGTGTGTGTGTGTGTGTGTGTGTGTGTGTGTGTGTCTGTGTGTCTCTCTCTGTGTGTGTATCTGTGTGTGTCTGTGTATGTGTCTGTGTGTGTGTGTGTGTGTGTGTGTGTGTATGTGTGTGTGTGTGTGTGTGTGTGTGTGTGTGTGTGTGTGTGAATGTGTGTGTGAATGTGTGTGAATGTGTGTGTTCGAATTGAAATGAACTAAGAGGGTTTCCGGTGTTTCATCAAACTTAGATTTCCTATGAATTTTAACTAATTCGGACCGGTAGATCTTAAGTAATAATCTCAAAAATAAAAATTTCAAGGTCAAAATGCGTTCATTTCATATTTTGGATATTACATATAAGTGCGTTTTTTTTATTAAAGTACAGTTGAAAGCATAAACAGCACAATTGTACTGGGACTTGAAAGCGAAATACAACTTGCTTACTATAAAAATTTAAGAAATTTATGACTTATCGTATCGTCGAATTTCGACTATTGGACTACCACTAGTTTATATAGCCACTCGAATGTCGGGGTCATTTTGGCCAATATGGCGCATCTGTCGAGCACTTTCCGAAGTACTAATTAAGTATATAACAAGTATACTAAGTATAAATATATATACTAAGTAAGTATATTAAAATCATATATCAATGGAAACGTTATTAAATAAGCTATCAGATTACGCATAACAGATATATATGTTATATATATCATATATATGTTACAAATGGTTTGCTATCACTCGACGCCATGTTATGGCGTTTAACAGATGCGCATATTATTTGAGACGCCAGAATATAGCGTTTGGACAGACGAGGGGATAACCTTAAAAAAAGTTGGAAACGACGATTATCATAATGACAGAGCAGAACCTTTTTTTTATTCTACAACTATTTAAGGGACATTTACCGATTGGCGTATGTCAGTGCCATCATACCCTAACATACATTACTAACTCATATAAATAATAGGAGCAGAACCTTTTTATTAACACTTGTAACGTAAAAAAAATATATAAAAATATTTTGTCGCTTTCGGATAAGAAACGTAATACGGAATTCACCTAGGCATTAGATACGAGACAAAATTGAAAGCATTTAATAGATTTTCAAGTATGCAAACAGTTCGGAGCAAATCAAATAATTTTATTCCAAGTGCGCTTCGAACGATGGACTCAGACAACTGTGATAAAAGCTTTTTTTATCCAGACACAGTGCAAATAATTTGCTTGAGGTAAATATCGCTAAAATACATTTTTAGGAAATATTTTGCGAAATTATTTTCCTTTGTATGGTCGATGATTAGCGTAAAAATAAGGCCTACACATCTTGCCTTCACCTCATTTATGGGGTTTTGAAGGCAACGATGGGTTCACGCGTCGTTCCAGTGCGTATTGGCGGACTGAACATTTTAGTTCCTTAGTCATGCAGGTTTCCTCACGGCGTTTCCTTTCAACACCGAGTACAATTTCATTAGTTCTGATGAGAATCGAACTCAATTTATTCACATAATATGAAATTCAAAATGAGCGCTTATCCCGTGAGCGTGTGCGTGTGTGTTTTAATCAAATATAATAATAATAAATATTAATGTTTGTTCGTATTGAATGTTCGTTACCATACCGTTCATCAGATTGCGGTGAAGCTTTGTCAACATATTGCTCGCAGTTCCACGAAAGTTATATAACTATGTCTAGTTAGACCCGTTAGGTGTTGTAGCATCCAGATATGACCCGGGCGAAGCCGGGGCAGATCGCTAGTGTACATATAGTTGTGATAAGTATTACATAATCAGCCCGCGGCCTTTCGCAGCCCGCGGTCTTTCAGAGCCCGCGGGCCCCGAGTCCTTTGAAGCTGTGAGAGCCGCATAGGCTAGCAGCATTAACAGCGTCGAAACCAGTCATAACATAAACATAAACACTCACACCTGTTACCCAAAGGGGTAGGCAGAGACTACAGACTTCCATTTAACACGATCCTGACATACCTCTCTCGCCTCTTCCACATCCATATACCTACGCATACATGCTCGTCGGTTAAGGGTACTCTTAATTTGGCCCATTTTTAGTATATCGCCAACCATTCAGTATGACATAATGAATTCTTTGTTATCATATTAGTTATTTTGTTGATCCTTAATTCCTTCTTTTACGAATCATAATAATAATGTCCTCCAGACCAAATTTTGGTCACGGCGGCCAGCTTCAACGGAGACTAGCACTGCGAAGCTCAGGATTATAGTGCACGGATGTATATGCGCAAGAACCGGTGCACACTCTATTCCCTCACTCCGGACCGGAGAGAGATCATGCGCAGGATAAACGGCTTTACGTGCTTTCCGAGACACGGGGATGAGACACCGCCAACTTCCTGACTCCGGGCAGTTACTGAGAATTTCTTGACGGAATCACTTAATAATTGAATTTTTTGGCCCGACCCGGGATTCGAACCCAGGACCTCACAATCAGCAGTCGCACTACTACAACCATTAGACCAACGAGTACAGTTTACGAATCATATTGCACCTCTAGTATTTTCTGCTTACTGATAGGTTGATTGGTAGGGAACGCCTAAAAGCGTTAAGTCCGGCTTTTGTATTTTTGTGCAACGAAGTTGAAATAAATGATATGTATTTATTTTTTAAGACCGCAATTAGAGTAAAACCGAATTTTACACAAGTCAGACGATTATTATTTGTAGAGTTTGAATAAAAACTACACGCTCGGACCTCACAGGTTTAATGTACCGTACATAAGTACAACCGTCGAAATTGGTTTTCTCAGTAAACTCAGCTATTTTAACGACATTTTAAAATGTCCGCGGGCGCTCTTGCTTCTGCTAGCATTTAACGGTCTCGTTGTAGAGCGTTCTTACCACTTCAGTGGATTTAAAAAATGAAAGGAAATATTTGTATCGTCGTCGATTCTAACGTCGCACTATTTTTACTGTGAATAATCGACGATATGCTAATAAACAGAAAAAGAACATACACTTTCCTTCACATTTTCAGAGAACAGAACCTTGTCCATTTCTATGTCGACAAAAGTTAATGAGATTGGCACATTATATACGTTAAATTGTTTAAAGTTTTTTCCTAGTTTAACAATTAGATACTAATGGTTTCTGCCAGAGTATTGGAAATTGAATAAAATAGAAATTGCAGTAGTCTGCCTGGAGTCAGGAAGTTGGCGGTGTCACCCCCGTGCCTCGGAAAGCACGTAAAGCCGTTAGTCCTGCGCCTGATCTCTCTCCGGTCGTGTCGGTTTACCGTCCCATCGGATTATGAGAGTGAGGGAACAGAGAGTGCACCTGTGCTTGCGCATACACTTGGGCACTATAATCCTGTTTTGCGCCGATGGCTAGCCTCCATTGAGACAGGCCGCCCTGGCCGAAATTCGGTCTGGAGGACATTATTATGTATATATATAACCGGAATCTCGAAAACGGCTTCAACAATTTTCATGAAATTTAGTATGTGCTGTTTTCAGGGGCAATAAATCGATCTAGCTAGGATTTCTTTTAAGAAAAAGTCGTCTTATCCGTGTTTTCAGATAATAAAAAAGCTAAGTATCAAGAATAAGAAAATTGTAGGTACCTAACAGAATGATCAACCGAATAAATTTATCTTTTCCTTTTTTTTTCAATTCCTTCCTAACCATCCTTAAAAAACCAAGACAAAATGACGACAAAAAAAGAATACGTATAATTACATATAAAAAATAATTTTTTATTTAAATAACCAGTTCAGTTTTTTTAATTATGTCGATAAGATCAAATAATATTATTCATATTTCGTCAGTATGTACTTCTTATCTAAATATAATTTCCGAAAAACACGATTTCAAAAAAAATCCTACCGGTCATCCAGGTACTAAATATTTAACAAAATATCAATATAAATCCGGTCAAATATACATCTATTGGAAATATACAAAACTTACAATAATGATTTCTTATATTTAACCGAACACTACACATTGATTAAAACTACTTTTAAGGATTTTATTGCGTTTAATTTACTTTTTTTAATTCCCGACGTTTCGGGTGCTTTCCAGCACCCATGGTCACGGGGGACTGAGGTGACTGACGTCCCGATGATACTGTTAAACACGAAGTACCTACAGCTTTTTTAATTATTGTTTATGGTCCGATCTATGCAAAATGAACTGACTATGTCCTGAGGTCTTGCAGTGGTATGCTTAGGTTTAGTTGTAATTTTATTGATTATAGGGTCCCAAGCAGGTGGTAGTACCCAGCCTCCTGAATCTGAAGTAATGGCCCAACTATTACAAATCTGATGTAATGGCCCAACCATTACATCAGATTTGATAGACCACAAATCCTCGCGAAAGAACGCCGATTCCTACCAAGGATGATACATGAGGCTATTTAAATTAAAAAACACCCTAATTTCAATAGAGAAGGAGGCTGGGTACTAGCACCTGCTGCACGTGTATCTCTTAAATACTGATATGTTCTTTCAACATGTGTCTTGGTGAATTGAAACATTTTTGTTCGTTTTACACGTGTTTATATCGTGTCACGTATATGTACGTATTATTACGAATATTTCGTTTGCATTGAGCTATAATGAACTGTAAATTACACGATTTAAAGTTTACATTTCGGGGAGTAATTTTGAGTTGAGATTGTGTTTAATCATTACAATGTGCTACGGCCTAAGTAAGTACAAACACAGACTGTGTCTGCAACCCCCTATTGTTTTTTTGCGAATACATACTAAATATTAATAAATCGATCAACATGACAATAGAGTATAGAATGATATTAAATGCGCGATACAGGAACATGTACATACTATAGGCTCTTAATCTACCCGCATTCGCGTAGGTGATAAGATCTCACGTAAGTCTGGGCACAATGTCAGTGACCCGAAGACAATCTAAACAACAATTTGGGTTTTATCACGTAGGTCGATCACCGGGGCCTCATCTGTTAACAACAGTGTACGCCGCATGCAGGTGAGAGCAACATTTGGTGAAAAAGTTGGTTTATTTAACTACGTATTCTTTTAATGAATAAAGATGACTAACGAGCACACGGTCCAGCTAATGGTAAACAGATGATGTGTCCCATATACATCGAACTCTATACCCGACGGGTCTCCGGTTCTCTACACTCACCATACGAAACACGGTGAGCGTGGTCCTTCCCCGACCCATTCGTGCTACAACCGTGATAATTCTACATGACAAATACAGCATGACCCTACCACGTCCACATATTACAGGCAGACAATTCAATTATTTTTGTTATTAGATAAATAAAAACTAAAAAATTACACTCCTTTACATTCATTAGTCATTTGTATTAATGAATATGATTAATTACTTTATATATTCGAATGCATAATTAAAAAGTAATTAAAAAGTTGTTTTCAGGTTGTTTATGGACGCAAATAACGAAACTAATTTATGATAATGAAACGGAATCTGTGCCAATGGTCGACATCGACTACATCGATTTTTAATTGCCCGATTTTTTTTGCGTTGTTTATGATTGAAATAATTGATCGACGATCAAGTCTGGAGACCGGTTTTTGTGTATGTTATATAATGATATTATTACGAAACTTTAAATTTACATTCGGAATAGACATATTGTCATGTAAGATAGTACAAAAGTTCGTAGATATATAAGTTTAAATATTTTGTTTTCACATGGTTTGATATTTCGGTCCCATCTTTATACATATTATATATAAAATAGAAGTATAGAAAAATAAAGTGAAATAAATAGCTTCTATTAAGGTCAGGCCGTGTAGTGGCGGATAAGAATATCCACTATCCTGTATGTTCCCGCGGGTGTCGTAAGAGGCGACAGAGGGAATCGTGCGGGAGATGGGCAGCAGCATCTTCCTGATATATAATAGCAACAGTACAATAAAGAAGACTGCGGTTGCCAACCCGCTCGCTCAGTGTGGCAACTATGGTAAACATCGCCTATCCCAACCATGAGCAACGACACAAATAAAAGGCCCCGTCTTCTGCTGCCAATGGTAATGGCCAAAGTAACGGCGGGGCAGAGGGTGCTAAGAATCTCCGGTTGGTGGTTTAGTTGCCACCTATGACGACTTGACCTGACAACATTTAACGCACGCTCCCTGAGGACTGACGGGAAGATCCTGGAGCTGTAAGAAGAGATAGACAAGTTGCGCTTGGATATTATACGATTATCTGAGGTCCGAAGAGAGATACCCTTCGGCAAATTCTGCAGAGAACCGAAGAGCACACTATGTCTTGCGTATGTAGACTATGAGAAAGCCTTTGAATTCCGTCGAAATTTGGGCAGTCCCTTTAGCGGTGCCAAGTTCACTGTCGGTACTTCGAAGTGATGAAGTGTTTGTACAGTTGTAGTTTACGATGGCATCATGTAAACCAGACAGAACTAACTGCAGGGAAGTGTAAGATGGAGTGACGTAATATCCATGAAACTCTTCTCTCCTGCTTTCAAGACGTTTTCAAGCTACGGGACTGAAAAGGATAAGGTAATAACGTCAATAGCGAGTACATCACTCACTTTCGATACGCTGACGGTATAGTCCTTATGGCAGAATCGCTGGAGGACCTAAGCACTATGCACAACGACTTCAATAGTCTCAATAGTGCCTCCCAACGAATAGATCTCAAGATGAACATGTACAAAACAAAGATCATGTGTAACGTCCATGTCACACCTGTGCCGGTAGTTGTTGGGAGTACTAAGCTCGAAGTTGTTGACGAGTATGTTTACCTGGGAGAAATAGTCCGACTAAATAAATCCAACTTCGACGGTCAGTGGACGGATTCGACTCAGCTGGCTGGGCAGCGTTCGGGAAATTACGACACATCTTTTCGTCAATATACATCAAAACTTGAAAACGAGATTGTACAACGAGTGCATGTTTCCAGTAATAACTTATGAATCTAAAACGTGGTCCTTCATAGCTGGCCGTATAAGGAAACTCAATGTCGCTCAGCGAGCTATGGAGAAGGCTATGCTCGGAGTTTCTCTGCGTGATAAACTTGGGCGACTTGGGCGAAGTGTAGGGCGACCGACCCACACTAGATGGAGTGACGTTCTGGTAAGACATGCAGGACCTAGGTGGATGCAAGTGGCTCAGGACCGTGCCCTGTAGCATTCGTTTGGGGGAGGCCTGTGTTCTGCAGTGGACTTGTGAAGGGCTGTAAAGATGATAATAAAGCCAGATGACCATTTGTCATTCATTTCCATTTCCATTTGTCGCTATTATGACGTGAATAAGCATTTTTAAAATATTTGTGTCTGTCCATCCGATCTGATCTTCGGGATGGCTGGACCGATTGTAATGCAACTTTATGAACTAATATGCAATGCCAATGCAAGGGACCTATGCTATGATTTATCCGAGAATTAAGGAGATTAAAAAATAAACGAATCCAAAAATTGATAAAGAAAGAAATGGTCTTTAATTATATTAAATCCAAATGAGGGCGGGTCGCTATTATTCAAAAAAGTGTGATGCAGACATAAAAGAACATTCCAATTATACAATTTGTTAGTAACTGTGAAATACATAAATAGGTACATATACTCGTATATTAATTATTTTTATATTATAATTGCAGCACAAATGTGTCGACACAACTGTGGAAGGGCCAGCTTGCACAGAATATCAGCGTAAAATACGATTAATAATTTAATGTGTTCGTATGGTTAGAGTAGAGAACCTTATTACTACTGGAAGTTTGGTAATCCATCTTAGTCCTAGAGGGTGACGTCGCATCTAAATTTTGATACTTAACCGAGAATAGATGTCTATGGGCCACAACAACTATTTATCATTAGGAATGAACTGTGCGCTTGTTCATCAAGCACACAGATATTCAACAAAAAAAAATACATAAATTTACCGGCTGGTAATCTCATACGCCGTTAATGCTGAACATAGGCCTCATAGCGGCATGTTTGCCACAGTTGCCACGCTTGGCAATCGCAGCATTTTAGTTTTAGTCGTTATCAGGAAGACGCTGCCGCCCTTCTGATTTGTTTCCCTCTGTCGCCGCTTATGACACGGGATAATATGGGCTAGTGGATATTCTTACACCGCCACCGCACGTTAACTTAGGGGATATTATTTGATATTCATATACAAAAACACAAATTATCAGACTAGTATTAAATAACAGTTTAAATTCCAGAACCATGTTCAATGCCTACAATATAAACCGTACCCGTGGTTTAACGCGTATGCTCTTTATATTTTACTATCGCCCTAAACGACACGATAATAATAAAATGCAACAATGGTTTAATTGATTCTGTGTTTATACGTCCAATTTTCATATCAAGCGTACAAAGTACATATATAACCTATAGCTGTAATTGCATTTCATCCGATCGTATATTACAATAGAATATTTTTAAGATCAATAAAATTGAAGTGTCCGTTTATCTAAATGACGAAATGCCTTATATTGCTAAGAGGGTTCTCTGAGTTATGACATGAATATAAACATTTTTAATTTTTGTCTATCGGTCTTGGTATTTACATTTGATACATGAGATTGACAATTTAATCCTTCGTCGCGGATTACCTTAAGGTGTATCCCTGACCAAAATGTTGCGATAGTGCGTTTTTCACACTCTATTATCTCATTAGTTATGAAAAATAAACTACATCTAAAAGTACATTATTAATGTTTGATATCTGGTCATCATATTCCACGTTCTAATTTATTTTTATGTGCTATAAATACATTAAAAATCAACTTTCAAAAAATTACTAAAATTCTTGATTACATGCATCTGTTGCTAAACGCAACGCTCTAATCATTTGAGGATTACACTAACGGATAGATAATTTAAAAATCTATATTCTCTACGTTTTATTTAAATTTTTTTAAGTTAGTTTTTCTTTTTTAATTGAAATAATTCCGAAAATTGTGTGAATTCTATGATAAAGGGGCGTGCGCAGAGTGCGGGCGGCATTACACTGTATGCGTTCGTACGAGGTAGCTGTGTCGCTCGTCGCCGTCGTCGACGTTCCGTATTTCGCCGCAAACATAATATTATTTGAGTACCTACCAACTAGTGATTGGGTCTCGGGACGTCTCGTGTCTCGAAGTCCCGGGACTTTTCGTAATTTTAGTTGTCTCGAGTCCCGGGACTTTCGGGTCGATACTCGAAACGAGACAAGATTGTCGAAAATGCTATGTTATCATTTTTATTTTCAAATAATTGAAGTAGCCTAGCACCATTTGTTAGTTAAATTTCAAAAGCAGTTTCAGTTGTTTGAAGAAACCGAAAAATGACCGAATGTTTGGAACTACTGTATAAAGCCTTAAACACAATTAAAACGACATCTGTTGAAAACGAGAGTGTGTCCTTTGTCCGGTGGCATTATTACAAAAATCAGAAACAGATTGTCGAACAAAGCTGTTGACGCTCTGATTAAAAGCCTATTTTATTCAACAAGCAAAGAAGTCTAATTAATGTGTTAGTTGATTATTTGAAAGTCTGATTTATAAGTCGGCTTTATTATTTTTATTTAGATTATTTAATTATGAAACAAATCTAAATTAACAATGTAGTTATTATGACCAATGATTAGATTCTAGAATTACTAGATAATACTAAAGTTATTGAGAATTAGTATGATTTTTTACTAGGTTCGTTTTATAACTATAAGATTTAACCGCCGCAAAGAATGAAAATATTAAGATAAATTATATTTTTCTTAATAACATTAATAATTATTGATTTTTACAAAAATTGCAAAAAAAAGCAAAAGGGACTTAAACATTGTCGGGAATTCCCAAACCCTACTACCAAACGGTGCGCTTACGTGTTTTATACTACAAAAAGAGGCTACGATTATAAAAATATTATTATGTGGATTGATTAGTGCAAATGCCTAAATTCAAGAAGAATAAACGTCAACGACGTCAAAATACTCTAAAGATGAATGAAATTCTGTAAGTAATTTGATGTATTATGCAAAGTTCACTTACTTTTATTCCGCTAAATTCCTACGTGTTATTACATAGTTTATTTTTATTATAGGAGAAGAAAAATGCCTGAATGCGAATTTGACGACAAAAATAATTATTCAAGTTTACCAATAATTGAAAATGATAATGGGTAAGTCGGGCGCACTTTTGAGTCCATAGAGTTATGAAATTATAACCAGAATTTATGAAATTTGATGTGTTATTTTTTGTGGTTACCATATTATAAATAATATGAACCTTTTCAAATATATAGCTAAAAATGTATCTAAATAATTTATTACAAGTAATTCCGTTTTGTTGTCATGCAAGATCTAATATAATTTATTCTTTATTGCAGTCTAACTACGAACAATGACGATACGGCAGTAAACGACTTGAGTTAAGAAACCATATAATTAATAATTTCTTAAATTTACGCGAACACTACACATGAAAAAAACTGATTAGTTACGGACTCTATCGCGTTTACATTGGACTTCAAACATCTCAGTCCCCCCGTGACCAGGGTGCTTTAAAGCACCCGAAACGTCAGGGATAATGATAAACCAATAAATTAAAGTAATTAAATTCGATAAAACTTTTTTCCGCTAAATAATAGTTTTATTCAATTCTTCCGGAATTAGTATAACTAATTTGATAAATTATCAGTGCATAAAAATGTTTAACTAAAAATTCAGTGTATGTATTATGATTATAACGTAATATACTAATTGGGGTGTCTGAGGGTGTGCGTTAATTACGTTACGGTAAGGTCGTAAAAAAATTTACTTTTTGAAAGTTTTGAGTGGGCCCATGTTTGATTGTGAATACCATACGCTAACAAAAAGTATGATAATATTATTAATTAATAAAACATTGATAATCATGTTTAGAATAATGTGGAAATAACCATAACATTCAAGAGGCTTAAATATAAAAAAACAAAGAATGTTTTTGAATCAACAAAATAAAGCTGCATACAAAATTTATTTGTCTCCTATCAACTTACGGGACGAAAAAATACAACAAATAAAAATAATATAGCATTATGGTTTTAAAATTGAAGTTTACTTTGAAAGCAATAAAGATGCCGTGACAATGTTAGTGGAAAAAATTCTCATTCTAATTTGTGTCTCCAAAAGTTATCCAGTGTGTTACTCCGATTCGATATGGGATAGATTTTTTGATTTCAACATTAAACAACATTATTGACCTAATTTCGATGAGGCAATGCCGTAGGCTTACTGTCAAACGTCAGTTTTGACATATTTTTTTCATCTGTAGTCGTGACCATAAACAATTGTAAATTCCATAATTTGGAGCACAAATTTCGGGCAGTGTATATGTCAATTCTACGTGAGAAGTACAAAGATATCGTTTACTAGATTCCTGATTCGAAATTTATAGTCAATTACCAGTGTATGTCACGTTTTATTAAGTAAATCGCGCATGATTTATGACCGGTATTCATTGTTGAATTTTTAATTTTCGAGTGTGTTTGTACCAGTTCGTTACGTGTGTTATGGTGTTTGTTATGTCACACACTGGAATTTTATAAATGAGGCTGTTCACATAACTTAACTGACTACGGTGAAATTAAAAAGGTGTAATGTTATTCTGACGTACCTACATAAGAGTGGAATGTTATACTATTCTGATTTATTATTACTGGTGGTCCCTCAGTAGCCGAACTAGGTCCGTTTTTAATTAAGAGGTCGTCGCCTTTCGTCAACTTTTCCACTCGCACAAGACCATAATATAAAAAATGTTTAAATTATAAGAAGCATTTGTTTAAAATTTTATTAAAGGGCAAAATATAAATAATTTATTGTTAAAAACACATTTTTAATGTGGCTTTATTATATTTGTATGCTGAGTTTATTAGATAAACACAAAAAGTTTTTTTTTAAATCATTACATATTAAATTATACTATATTATATAGTTCGCCTATTGATTACATTAAAAAAAACGCATTTTTAAATTTCAATTTCTTCATAAATATGGCTCTGTGCGAACGCGAATGGGATAGCCCTTACAATTAAAAAAAACAGTAAAACAAAATTCTGTGATAAATGGTAATAATTACGGTATCTGTACTAATTGTAAACTGTAAACACATATTTGTTAAATTCGTTATATTTCTTTTATGAATAACTTACTTTGATTAGTACCTACTGTTTTTTGTAAGCACATTATTTTGTTAAAGGCTTTAATTCTACCATGTTGTGTTATTATGGTGTTTAGTTTCGCAAACATGCAAGATATCAGTGGCGAAGCTAGAGCTCCAAGCTAGGGCAAGCCCAAGATATAAATTGATAAAAATATAGATTGTTGTTTTTAGCAGTTTTATAAAAATACACCAATCTTGATCTGTCTCCACGCTTCATATTCAGTGCTGTCAAGGACGTTGTTTAACAAAGCACACAGAAGGCATACCACTGCTAGATAGATTGTATTACATATCAGCAATTGCATAGCTTCGGTGGCTTTGAAGAAAGCCGTTTGGGTTTGTTTAAGCGAAAGAAAAAAAATATTTACATCCAATACAATACATGAACAAAAGTAAAACACGAACAAAGTACAAACAAACTATGTACAAAATTAAAAAAAATAAATATTTACATTCTAATGGATAAAAGATAAGATAAGATAAGTGGAATCGTCTCGCTTTCTTATGGAAAGATTTAATTACGTCCACGTAAAATGTTGGTGAACGTTTTAATTGTACCAATAAGTCTGAAATACACTCTTACCTTGTGTATTATCTCAACAAAGATTAGATTTCCTCTCCGATTATCACTTTAACACACTTCAATTCATCACAAGGAACACTATTATCCTCCATTTTCATTAAAAATCTTTAAAAAAACGTAAATTTTGAACTCGTAATATTAAATCGCTTAAGATAAGCACAGAGTAAATAAACATTGAAACGTGAAATGAACTTGCAAACGTATTGCCCACGCGCCTCTGCTTTTAACAAATTTTTTCCCAAAAGCCTGGCTTTATATCTCTATACTAATTGCTACATATACAATCGTAGTTATATTTCATTATAGAATATTTTGCCATGGGTTAGAAAGAGAGCGATCGTCTTCTCGAAAGCCCCGTAAAAAGCCCACGCGAGCGAGGGAGACAACTATTAGCTCTATTAAAACTCATTTTTTATGACAGCAGCAGTATCGCTAAGGCAATACGAGGTCATCAGTCGACATGTGTCGAACAGTGGAGTGCGCGGGAAATTTGAAAAAACATATTACGAGTTATTTTATTAGTTGCTATTATTGATTGATATTATTGATTGATTCAGGTTTAATAAGGCAAGCCCGGCTTTTCGGCTTTAATGGAAGCTTCGTCACTGCAAGATATGCATAGTCTAAGATTCGTTTTTGATTATTTAATCTTAATTTCATGAAAATAAGTAATTGATAATATTTTAAAATGGATTTTACTTAAACCTTTTTCCAAGCGAACATTGACCTTTATATTATTCCAGTACGTTATCGAGTTATCGTGTGTTATATCTTCCAGTGCGTTATTTACACTTTCTTTACTACTTTATACTATATATATATATATATATATATATATATATATATATATATATATATATATATATATATATATATATATATATATATATATATAACCGCTTATATATATATGGGCGTATGTATGCGCATATGTGTTCATTTAATAGCTGCAGCTGTTTGTTTATAATTTAAGGAAGTTAAAAAATTTGTAATCAATTTCTTACATTCAAGATAATAAAATTAACTTTATATTTTATTTTGTTCTATTTATTAATACCCACCCAGTATTACTAATCACAAATAATCACAATACCTCATTAGTTATTGTAATTGGGTAAAATATATCATTTAGTTACTAATGCTATATTTATTATTTCAATAATTACCTACCCAGTAGGTAAATATTAAAATAATAAATATGCTACATTTATTATAAACAGTAAGTCTCTCTCAAACTCAATTTACTAATATTGTTCCTAAATAAGGAATAGCAGTAATAAAAGATTAGTAGGTAATAACTATTGCTCCTCACAATTATATTTGACCTCAAGGTAAAACATATTCTAAAATTCAGTAGCTAAATAAAACAACAATACCTACTATTCAAGTATATTTTCAATATGTAAGTAAATGAAAATAACAAAAATGAAGCACCATTAGCATGTAATTTCGAATTCATAATTAACATTTCGACAAATATTATAATTTACACTATAAAAAGCTAATTAAATATTAGCAGTATATAGCTAAAAATAATCAAAATAGTCATTTTTCTTGATTAGATAATATATGAGAATACATAATTCTAATATAATGCAACTAATATACCGAATAAAGAAAATCAAAATACATTCATTATCATTGTATGCCGTGTCTATTTCCTTAAAATAGTTCATTGACATTGAAAAATTAATACTACGTTCGTACCAGTAGGTGGCGTCTTGCAGATTTCTTACGCGATCTGCGTAGCGAGCGTCGGCAGACCGAACGCTCAAGGTCGTTCGCTAGGGGTATGGCCTTAAGATATTTGATTGTAGATGTTTGTTCTAATATTGTACATTTACATTCGGACTTTTTTTCGGACGTATTGCACGGTCCGTTCTCTTAACTATATCTGCTTGACGGCCAAAGACCTATATAATGACGGCAGACCTAGGTAACAAACCGGACATCTAGGCAGCAAAAACGTCCTATCGCCTGATATTTAACAATAATATTAATTAAAAAATTGAAAACGTATGAAGCATTACTTCAACGCAGCCAGATTAATTTTGCTGGAAGCAAGGCCGCAAGTGGTACTTTTACGAGTCATTAAACAGCCTGCACAGCCTTTCGCGAACGTTGCCAAGTATTGAGCGCCAAGAAACTTGCAGCGTTTATAGTTATGTTTATTCCTTATGGTTAAATTTCGATCGTTAAATATAAAAAATGTTCATTTTTATCGGCGATTTTTTTTACTAGATGCAGGACTCGTATTCTGGCCAGGATTCCGACTGAGTAGATACCGCCCACTTACATCTGTCGTCAAAAAAAGAGGTGACACCGCACCTGAATCCATCTTCGTTTGACTGCAGATGTCCACGGGCTTTATTTTACAGAATGAGGGTGACCAGCGAGCACACAGTCCAGTAAGTGGATGCTGTAGCCGTTCCTTGATATTCCTTTTCTTGTAGAAAGTTTAAAAATTTTCATATTCTATAATAGACGGCTGCAGGCGTACTTGCTCGCCGTAGCGTGGGCTGTAGCAGCGCACTCCTTCCAAAGCTAGACGCTGGCACCAAACCTTATAAAATAGGGAAACAGACTATTTTCTCGACTTTTACGAGTACGCAAGTATAAAAATATACAGAAAAAACATTGAAGTAATATGTACTTACGTACTAGAACAGCTATTTCAAAAAAAATGTACTCTGGTGTTCGCGCGGTTGGTTTTTTTGTCATAGAATAAGCATAGGTAGAATGATCCGTAGGTAATAGTAGATTGTATTGGTAAATAGGTAAATTATATCGAGAACAATATTTAAATTTTGTCATTTATTTTGTATTATTTAATATAATATTACATAATATTATCAAAATTACATTTTAATGATATTTTTATCTGAATATTTTGAAAGGTATCTATGTCAAATATAAAAAAACATAGGTACTAAATATACGTTTAACAAAACTTATTAACATAACATTTAAATTAGAAATATATTTATTTAAATTAGAACAAGAGTCGTTCATAAATGCTGGGCACGCCAAGGTTAAAAATGGACGAATTTATTCCACTTTGACTTTGATGTGGAAACCTAAAAATAAAATAAAAGAATTTGGCCTAATTATAATAACTTATATATGTTTCTACAAAAAAATGTGTATAATAATATTATATTCGCCCTATACTTAAGCACCCACAGAAATGTCGCATCTGAACATATAAATTTCATACTCTATATTCCATTACACGAGATGGCGTCTAAGGAATAATTTGTTTTATTATTAATCTAAAATACTTTTTTATTGATTAAGTATCTTATTAACCGATGAAAAGTAATTCTTTGGTTTTTAGTGACATTTCTTGAATTATTTGTGCAAATTCTAAGTACACACGATGGCATATTTTTATCAAAAGATTTTTTTTAAAATCAACTCAACACGTGAAAACTCTACAAGCGCCTAGCGAGTGATTGATTAAAGTGCGGTGTATGCACCGCAGTTGAGTGGAACACAGTAGCTGAATGCAGTGTCGCCTCTAGTACGTAAGTACATTATAGTTTATAGCTCAATGAGAACAAATTTGATATGATGATTGATAATTTGTCTTTATTATCATTATATGTACTTTATTGTACACTTCGAACACGTAAGAAAAATATTGACGGTCTTATCGCTAAACTAAAAAATAATCTCTTCAGATTGTAGAATCTTGGAAATAACCTCTAAAATTACTACAATTGACACCGGCTTACAGATTATGTTACGTTACCACAAGGCAAATCTGTTATTATGTTTAAAAATAAGTAGATTATAATATAATCAAAGATTATAAGATAAGTACAATCATAAATAGTTTTGATCCAGCGCCTTAAGTATAAAAACATTAATCCCATTATCGAATTAACTATAATATACTTACCTATACTGTACTTAATCATAAATTATAAAATCAACTACAAAAATATCTATGGGAAAACGCGTAGACTTTTATCCTAGGGTCTACGTCGCCTTTAATCAAAACAACACGCACATAACCTGAATTTGAGGAAGCGACCATTAAACGCCGACTAACAAAAACGGTTCGCATTTTTATCGTTCTTCAAGCTGACGTGGCATTAGGCCAGCCGTATAGCTCAAAGAACCGACAACCAATAGGAAGAAAGGTTTTCTAGTGGCAGCCTCGTACCGGTAGGCGAAGTGTGGGGTGGCCCCCACACTAGATGGAGTAAAGACCTGGTAAGACATGCAGGAAGTCGATCGATACAGCTTGCTTTGTGGCATTCTTTGGGGCAAGCCTATGTACAGCAGTGAACTTGTGAAACGCTGTCACGAAATTAATGATGATACTGCCCATGTCAAACACTTAATAGTCTGTGGTCAAACATTCGCACTGGTTAGAGATTGTCGCCAAAGAGTTTTTCAGATGTTGAGACTGAATAAGTAAGTAAGAATAGAATGAGCGGAGGCCTGTGCCCAGGAGTGGGATGTAGGTATATAGCCTTTAGACTGAATAAGTTTTAAATTTTGTTTGATTTAAATGCTTTTTCTCTTATAGTCTGTTAAGGCTATGTTCAGGAAAAAAAACTACTTTTCTTTCATATTTTGTATTATTATTTCATAATGATGAAAATTATTATTTAATTTATTCAACTGAATAGAGTTGCCTGCGATAGTCTATAAATTAGGTAGTTATTAACGTAAGTAACGTAAATTTAAAAAAAGAATCTTTACAGAGAACGAAACGTTTCTTGTATATAGGAATTGAGGATAAATGTAAGTGTTTTTGGTGATTACGTATCTGCATGTTGATTCGTAATCGAGGATACTTGTAAGTGTCTATGGGCCACAGCATCCACTTACCATCAGGTGGACTGCGTGCTCGTTTGTCACCCTATACTATAAAAAGAGTTCGCGTAAACATACGACATCAATAAATACCTATTCCCTGATCACTTATTTCCGTGGATAACCGTCATGGTTATGGGACGTCGAACACCTCAATCCCTTCCGTAATCATGGGTGCTGTAAAATACTTGAAACGTTGGAAATTTAAAACAAATTAATAAAAGCGACAAATTCTGTAAAACTTAATTTTATTTAAATCTCGAAAACCGTTTCTAAAGTTTAACCAGGCCACCCAAAACTAAAAAAAAATTCGGCCTGTATCTGGCTACAACCTTTTTGCGATTATCGCGGTTTCGATGTCGTCACCAAGGTCGGCTTGCCAAACGGCTGACGTCATCGTGTCAGGGGCCGACTAACGGGTTAGAAACTCTCTACACTATCACTTAAAACATCTTAAGTCTATCACTCGTGTCGTGAGTTGATTAGATTGTGTTTTAAGGTGGAGCACACAGAGTGAGCGGGCGTGACGTGTGTGTGTGTGTGGCACGTGTAAAAGTGAAAAAACGATACTCGAAACACAGGCGGTGTGACGTCCCCCCCCGAACGGGTTCCCGCCTTGTCGTGGCGGGGGAGCTTAGTAGCCGTGGCTTGGTCTCCCACGGTGAACAAAGAGGAACCCACGTGGCTGGCCCGAGGTGAAGGGCCGGCCTGAGGTGGCCACTCCGAGTGGGCTTGGGGAGCCCACTTCGGATGTGTGCTGGTGGACTGCAGCGAGTGGGGACTCGCGCACCCTCTACCGCTGCAGCCGAGGTGGAGTCGCGGAGGAAGAGGAGTGTTGGTATGGCGATGCGCCACTCGCCCTATCCTTCGCGACTCAAACGGGGCCGCACCGTTGATGCGGTGGTGGTGGGGCTGCGGGAGGGGGAGGATTGTCGGTATTGCGAGGCGCCGCTCGCCCTACCCTCCGCAGCCGAATCTTGGTTGGCGGCGGAGCCATAGACCAGATCCGCCGCTGGGGTCGGGAAGGCTAGTACTTCTCGTACTCGTAGTGCTCGTTTTTCCTGGCCCCATGGCCTTTGTGCATCGGACGCGGGGGCGTCTGTTGCACAGACGTAATTGGAGGCCGTGGAGGAAGGCGCGCCATGTGTTCTGGTGCGCCTTACCTGGGAAGGAGAACGGGGAGGAATTTTCCTCCCCCGAGGAGGTGCTGCCATGGGGCGGCAGGCGCTAGTAGGGCCGCGGAAGTGTGCGAAAGCGTTCCCGTAGCCCTGCCAATATGCGACAAAGGTGGAACACCATGGGGTTTTAGTCGGTGCGAGTCCGTCATAACCCGTCCTTGCCCCCGCGAGGCGGGTATGCGTAGGCATTTCCCCATGCAAAAAAAAAGGCGGTGTAACGTCTCCTATATAATATGTACACATGAAATAAAATCTATGATCTTTTTTATAAGATAAAGGTAACAAACAAGCATACAATCCACCTGATGGTAAGAATCAAAATGCAGATGCGTTGTCCCCGTGAGGATTAAGTGAAGCAGCATTAAACTGCTATTTTACGCTGGTATTCAGTGAGATCCATTTGTGCTACTACTATTAATATAGCCACAGCGTGGCTCTACCACGTTTAATTCTATTCTATTCTAAAAAACACAACATATTAATTTTTGTGTGTGTTTGAATATTATGTCCCTAGATGGTTTAGATTCAGATTTCGATCCGGTAGGTGGCGCTGTGGTTGAGATCTTGAAATCACCCGTGCGAAGCAAGGTCAGATCGCTAGTAATAAAGAAGTATGTACATATAAGTAAATTGAATGATAATTAGTGCTCCTGGTTAGGTAACCAGATATAAATCAATGATAATAAAACATTATTACTTAGTGTTTACTGCCTCATGATCTTTTCGGCTATCGGTAATTGAATGCTATGGGCCATAGACACTATATCTTTTCTCGATCAGGAATCAAAACACAGATGCGTTATCGACTCTGAGGGATTTATTTTCATTATACTGCTATTTTATGTTGGTATTTTTTGAGACCTTGATCATTCCATGGTAGAACTATAGGATTTACACTACTTAACTTATTCTTGTATAACTAGATAAAGAATCTCAAACGACCTGGTAATACATACAATGAAGGCGATAGATGCAGGTGGCTCATGGCCTTGTCTTGTGTGGTTCCTTAAGAACTCTCATTTCTGAACATATGTCCCCCATACGTTCAGGAATGCACTCGTGACATATAATAATACTGACGATGGAAGAACCATTAAAGGCATACATTACTAAGTGATATTATTATACCTTTTGTTTCTTAGCGTTATTTACAGATAAGATTTTTTTTTAATTTCTGTTTACAATAGTGTGTTATTATTTATAGTAATTTTTTCGTTTATTTTAAAAATTATACCCCTCCCCTCACAATAGGGTTGCCTTTTATATTTTGGGGGTGTTTTACACAAATAAATTGCATAAGGACCAACAGCCATAGCCATACCCAGAACAATTATCTTTATACACATACACATTTTTTTTATTGCATGACGTGAAACAAACCAACGTTCCGAACCATTGCAACTAAATATTCGGCCCCTACTCAATTAAATAAAAAGCGGAAAGAACATCAAAATAACATGTTCAATACAATAAACTTGTACTGGGAAATTGCATACAGTGCGCATTTATAGCCAAAACAAAGTGGAAGCTCTGGTTCAATTAAGCCGTTAGCCTAACCGGTGCTGCATCTCAACAGGGCTGCCTTGCGTTGCGCTTATTTATATAGGTTTTTATAATTAAAACTACCTGTTCCCTGCGACTTCGCCCACATGAAATTTAATACGATTGGGTTTCATGGGTTTTGATATTTTTGCGCGGTACCATAATTGTTAAGTTACTTCTTATGATATCAGCTATATGCCAATAGAAGTCCCATCAAACTCGGTCGAGCCATTTCGGAGATCAGCCGGAACAAACATACAGTTTTTTTTTATTAAAGTATATGCTGTCATAATCATTAAGTAAACAGATGTTATTTAGACATTACAAACAGATAATTCAATTTTATTTATTTTACATAACAGATACACATTACATACTAAAGGTGTAAAGAAAAGTAAAGAATGTAAATTTATGTATTTTAAGATTGCGATCGGTAGATTTAAATAAATAAGTTTCATCGAGTAGAATTTATTAAATAAAATATATCATATTATAAACGTGTCCTTCACAAAGCCAAACACAGCGTTACCCCGTCACCGCCTTGCCAAGAGAGCAGTGACACTAAATTTTAACCTTTATTGTGCTATTAAAATACCAAAATTATTTTTATGCTTTTATGCTGATTCCAGACAGTGTGGTGGCGTAAGAGATACCATGACCCCATACTGAACCATAGGTTGTTAGTGGCGATGAAAGACTACGCCAAAAAGATTTGACATAATATGGTGGTATAAATATTTAATTAAATGGGAGGCGTAAAATAGCAAGACCGCCAACGGGAGCAATGTTGAAGGTGTGAAACGTCTGGCACTGCAATCGTCAATCTGATAAGCCTTGACCCTCCATACAATGTGAGAGGTCTGGACCGATGAAGAAGAGTGGCAGCCTCGTACTAGCGAGCGGAGTGTTGAATGACTCCACTAGATGGGGTGACGACCTGATGAGACACGCAGGCAGTCAATGGTCGCGGGTGGCTCAAGACCATACTTTATGACAATATATGAGAGACGTATATTCAGCGGTAAACTTTATTATAGAACAAGTATCCTCGATTACGAAACAGAATGCAGATGCGTTATCACCCGTGAGGACTAAGATGGAATGCCTCATTTCCAGTAAAAAGGATCTCCGGTTCTCTTCACTCACCACACGAAACACAGCAGCATTAAGCTACTATTTTAAGCTGGTATTCTGTGAGAGCGAGGTTCTTCCCCGGTCGAGCTGACCCAATCCTGCTACAACTATAATACTAATTTAGCTGCAATTTATAATGATACGTAATAATAAAGTGGTAGTAATTGTTAGAGTAGTGAGTGTAGATAGATTACGATTATGTTTAATTGGCATGCAGGGCGTTGTGGAAATTATAATCACCCAAGTTCAATATCAAAGATGACATAGAAATTATTATTGGAACTAAAAAGCTAGCTGTCGGTGTTGAACCTGTGGAGCGGCGAACGTTCCGTCAAATTTAACGGAGTTTCTATATTTATAATAGAGGTGTTCGAAATTTTCTATAGCGCGATTTAAAGGTTTCCATTGATGGTTGATTCAAATAGGACATTGGGGCGAGGCGAAAGCCCCGCCACAATCTCGTGTGAACATGGGGCTTTTGTTATCGATTATTTTATGAATCTTTATTTTAAGTTAGCCACACAAATCGAGTTCAATTTCCTGGCTAAAATGTGTTGTCACAATTGTAAAATGTGGCTAAAATGTAAATGTGAAATGAATAAAAAGGTCCCGTTGTCTATTGTCTCAACTAAATGTGCTATTAGTTCTAAAGCATATAAATGATAAGTGAGAAGCCGATGCTTAGTGTGGACGCTACAACCCGTTCGTAGTAACGCAAGTTTAAACGGCAACATGTTGGCACTCACCTTAGTAGAAACCTATTCTATTATAGCTCAAAAAACTCCACTACTGAACACAGGCCTCCCCCGCATATTGCCGCATAGGTAAGATTTTGCAATAGTTGCCACGCTTGACTTTGCGTACAGCAAAGGTGTGGAATAACTTGCCGGCATCTGCTTTTCCATTCGAATACAATCTGGGCGTCTTCAAAGCAAGAATGAATAGGCTTTTGTTACGCTAAGACTGTGCGATTTACCATCTTAGGCTGCATCACCACTTACCACCAGGTGGGGTCGTGGTCAAGTAATGGTTTACAATAAGTTAAAAAATTGACAGTTTGCCATAAACCTCTACTTTCTACCCCATCTCATCTATTTGATGTTTTCCATTCCGCCAACCTTGATGCCCGAAACAACATACACTCACGTTTACTTCACAATTTTATTCGCTGACCCAAATTTCGTTGATCCGGCCAAAACTACGCAGGTCCGGCGTGATTGCTTATTGATTTATTTTGGACATTATTCGGATGTATATTTCGATTTATAGGCTTGTGAGTTCGATGTATAACCGTATCAATCAATTCCATTCCATTGCACTTTCATTTAAAACATTAAACAGATTGACGGCTCCGAGGTACACTGGCTTAGCAATGAGTTGCAGCGCTGAAGGCCGCGGATTGGAATCCCGCACGGAACAAGTATTTGTCAGGCCTACAAATAATTATACCGCGTCCTATGCTTTTTCTTGAGAAACTTATGTATGTTAAACTGCCCCCACGATACAGGAGAAAATCCTAATGTGGATGTATCGTTTTTAAAAAAGGATAGAATAAATACATATAAGAATTACAAAAATAGGTACAGTCGTACATTAAAAAAAAAAACAAGAAACAAGTTTGCCCGTTGAAATAAAAAATAGTACACAAAATTATAAGAATAAAGCTCTTATACACTATATACTTAGGTTACACTCTATTATACGTCCCGCTGCTGGGCGAAGGCCTCTCCTCCTTTCTAAGAGGGGAGAGGGCAAGGAAATGTCTGCCGCGCTGCGCTGCGCCGATGCGTGTTGGCAAACTTTACGTCTTGGAAATATTTTTTATGTAATATAATAATATAATGGTCCTTCCGACCGAATTTCGGTCCCGGCGGTCAGCCTAACGGAGACTAGCCATCGGCGCAGGACAGGATTATAGTACCCAAGTGTATGCGCAAGCACAGGTGCACTCTCTATTTCCTCACTCTCATAATCTGATTGGACGGTAAACCGACACGACCGCAGAGAGATCAGGCACAGGACCAACGGCTTTACGTGCTTTCCGTGGCACGGGGGTGACGACACCTGGGATTCGAAGCCGGGACCTCATGATCAGCAGTCGCACTAGAACAATCACTAGATCAACGAGGCAGCTATAGTTATACTATATGTACAGGTACATATACACACATTTTACACTATATATATATATATATATATATATATATATATATATATATATATATATATATATATATATATATATATATATATATATATATGTGTTAGAGATGGGCCGAATATTCGGCAAAATCACCGAATATTCGGTTTCGTAGTGTCTAATGTATTGAAATGTACAAATTGAGTAATGCAATGTCTTTTACTGTTGAAAGTATATTTTATTTATGGGTTAAATCTACTTACTCTAGAGTGCCTCAAATGCATAAATCTACACATTTATGTTTTTGAGACACTGTAGATTTATTGCCGATTATGGCAAATAGAAACTTGATAAAATGTTTTTGGAATCAAACAAAGAAAATTACATTACATTTGTACATTTTACTTTATTGGTGGTCAGTTTCTCTAAAATAAGTGTAAATTAAGTCCAAATAGTAAATCTCCTGCCGCTCATATTTATCATATAATTATCAATTTTCACTAAGAATAAAACAACGAAATACTTTTTTTATCACAAGAATAGTCATAAGCATGTGCCGGCAATTTGCTCAGTACTAGATGATGCAGTAACTGTCGCGCGCTTTACGGTAACAAGTTTCGACATAAATTGGTTGGGTCCCGAGGTTATCCTGTGGACCAGTCATGTCCTACGCGGGCCCCGTTTTTGCCCACGCCAACCCTAAAATTATTAATGAACTCCAAATAGTTCACAACCTTTTCTGTCGTCGAGCTGCGAACGCACCTTGGTACGTCCGTAATGCTGACCTTCATCGGGACCTAGAGCTCCCCACAATTCAACAATTTCTCCAAAAACTCTCTGAGAACTTCTTCAAAGCCTCAGAGTCGCACTCAAATCACTTAATTCGGGAGGCAGCTACTTATGCAGCCCCACCCCCCCTCTCGCTATCGAGTCCGCAGGCCGAGAAACTCTCTCTCGGACCCGCCGAATAAACTAACAAACGACCTGAACTGCCTCCTGGCGGCTCAGGCTAATTAATATATATAAATTCTAATTAATAAATATAATAAATATAAATTCTAATTAAATTAAATTATTACTCACTCATAATTAATTTGCCTTCGTAGGCACTCCCTCAGCGGCTCGTAGCCGCCTGCGCCCTCTTTTCCCAAAAGAGGGTCGCTCACGATAAGGCACAATAAAGCTTAATCAGCCAGTTGCCTGTCCCTATAGGCGGTTTTTAGAGGGTATCACTTAGGTCCCCGGTAGGATGTGAGTCCCTCATAACCACGATAGACAGGCTATCGTGGTATGCGTAATGCATTTTCCGCCTCCCTACGTATAGGGTAGCCCTTTATTTGCTTCGGGCGCAAAAAAAAAACAAAAAAAGGTTATCCTGCCGAATAATGTTCGGCCGAATATTCGGTTCGGTAAAAATTTTACCGAACATTCGGTCGAATATTCGTATTCGGTAAAGCCTATATTCGGCCCATCCCTAATATATATATATATATATATATATATATATATACACATATATATACATATATATATACATATATATATACATATATACATATATATATATATATATATATATATATATGTATATATGTATATAAATATGTATATATATATGTATATATATATATGTATATATATACATATATACATCACAATATTGATTCCTTTCATTTCGCATTATTGTAGCGTCCACCACTTGTAGGCAATTTTTATACATTATGATTGCGAATATTGGTCCATTAAACAATTTCAAAGATAGTGTTTAACTCATTTCTTTGAAAATTTACCATATGTCGATATACAAATATTCGTATATTGCCAGACGGAGGGAAACCAATCAGGACTCCCTTCCATATTACAAATTATCCATAATCCCCGTAATATACATAGTTTTTAATTCATTCTCCTGCTTAACGCAATTCCTTTGTATGGTGCGACGTTGCCACTCTTATTAGTTATTCCGCTTTGTAATATTTTATTTATAGGTGATATTTTGTTTATGTAGGTATTCGATAGATTCCTATAGTCTGTTTTTTTCGCAGGAGACAAAAATAACAGATCTTTATTAGATTCATTTAGCACGAATAATACAGATTTTATGATTCTGGTTCAGATTAGATTTAATTTTAGTCACTTAAGGTTCGTATATTGTTCAAAATAATGAAATAAATCCACAGAATGTGCAGTTACGAAAAATACGCAATATCATTTTTGTCTCCGGCGAAAAAAACAGATAGATATCATGATTAATTTACCAACTAGTTATTCGTTTACTAAATACGAAAAAATATCTAGGATTGCCCAGCCGTGATACATTATAGATTGACTATATTATTATTTATTTTACAATTACTAATTGTAGATATTGACAGGTTTAATAGAAGTTAATTTTCTTATATTGTCACTAATAACCTAATATGACCTTGGGAAGAAACTCATTTTAATATAAGGTTTTACTGCATTAACTGCCAATGGGTTGTTAATTTCTACAATAGACCGTGGCGTATTGTTGCTGATATGAATAACTCCGAAAATATAATTTATTTACTTGATCGTGTTGAGTTTTGGTGCTCCCACTGCGAGTTTACTTTTTATGATCACTATCTTAAGGATGAGTGCGAACTATTTACCTAACCTGTACAAAATTACTCTCTACTTAACTAGATTCATTTTTGTGAAAGGCTATTTTTGTTAAATTATGATATTATGTTTGGTTTTGCAGTTAGTTGAAATACAATTTGTTTGTGTTGGTTGTTATAAATATTGGACGCTATATTACTAAAAACATGCATATCGCGCTCTAATTGGCGTCCGTATTGTGACCTACGCACATTGAGAACTTTCCACGCTTATGCTTGCTTACATTTAAGTTTCTTTGGTTATATTTAGTAACTTAGGTAAATAAACTTATGTAAGTTGATTAATGTACTTGACATGGACATTGAACGGAGTATTTACCCATATACGGACGTGAGAATATCCTAAAATATTCACACTAAGTTTTATTTGACGTCCACTTCTTCGATATCCGATGTCCAAAGTTATTGTTGATAATTGCATTTTACTATTTATTTAGTGCCCAAGGCATATTTTGGGTTTTTTTGTCGGTTTATTGATATGTATTGCGGGTGCGCAGCACAGCCAGTAATAAACTAGCCTCGCTACTAAACGGTTGTTTCCTTTGTTAAATACAATCTCACTGGCGACGAGTTTTGTACATACCTACGCGTAAAAAAAATATGTCGTATTTAGGTAATTTGCCTGTTTTCGATCACAAAACAAGTGAATGGTCAATATTTTATGGGAAATTAACACAGTTCCTAAGGATAAATAATGTGACAAAAGAAGAAATTAAGAGTGGTATCCTGCTTACTCATCTCACCGATGAAACCTACCGCTTAGTACGTAACTTAGCGTACCCTAAAACGGTGGAATCGTTAACTTACAACGAGCTAGTTCAAATACTCAACAGCCATTTCAAACCAAAGCAGTGCTCCTTCGTAGATAAGGCCAACTTTTTTGGAGCGACTAGTAGTCCAGGAGAATCACTGGGAGACTGGGCGGCGCGATTAAGAGGACTAGCAAGCTATTGCGAATTCGGCGACGCCCTGGAAACGAATCTGAGAGATCATTTTGTCCTAGGCCTGGGCTCTGGCCCGGAACGCGACAAGCTGTTCGAGCAGAACCCGACAACACTTACGCTAACTAAGGCGATTGAAATAGGGGAACAAGCTGCTTGCGCAAGAGAAGTAAAGGTGATGCTGAATACGAGCGATTTTGGGCTCATCAAGGAAGAGCATGTGTATCGTGCAAAAATTCACCAGTTCGCTCGGGGAAGCGGAGGTGACGGCAGTGGCAACGACAGTGTCGGCGCTAGGACATCGCGACGCGAAACTGGCTCCTGTTCAGTTTGTGGTATGAAAAATCATTACAGTGATAAATGCCGGTACAAAAGCTATAAGTGTCAAAAGTGCGGTATAAAAGGACATTTAAAAAAAGTTTGTGCTAAAAATAAAAATAACTCGTGTGCTTATCACATTCAATCAGAACAGGAATGCGGCGCTAATGAGGTCAAGGACACAGGTTGCGTAGAATGCCAGAACTTTAACTTAAGGTACGTTGATGATAAACCAATTGAAATAAATTTAATTTTGGGCAATCACAACTTAACAATGGAACTAGATTCAGGCTCGAGCAGCTGTGTAATTTCTGAAAAATTGTATGCTGAAAAGTTTTCAGATTATCATTTAAATAACAGCAATATAAAAATGTGTCTGTATAATGGGCATAAAATCTCTCCACTTGGATATTTCTGGGTTGAAGCTTGTTATAATAAAGTTAAACACAAAATAAAAATTTATGTTGTTAAAAATGGGGGCCCTCCCCTGCTGGGTAGAGATTTTATGTCCGCGTTTAATTTAATTATAACAACTAACATAATGTCTATGTGTATTGATAAGAATGTAAACAATGTATTGCAAAAGTTCCCATGTTGTGGCAGGATGAGTTAGGTTCGTTCAATAAATTTAAAGTATGTTTACGTTTAAAGGAAAATGCAAAACCTAAGTTTTTCAAGCCACGAACCGTACCCTTTGCCCTTAGGGATAAAGTCGAAGAAGAGTTGAACCGTTTAGTAACCTTAGGTATTTTAGTTCCAATTGACCAATCAGAGTATGCCACGCCTATTGTACCTGTTTTGAAAGAAAACAATAAAATAAAAATAGCAGGAGATTTCTCGGTCACGCTGAATAAAGATCTTTTGATTGAAAGATACCCCTTACCTCGAATCGAAGAGGTATTTGCTAAAATTGGTGGTGGCGAACGATACAGGAAAATTGATCTTAAGAATGCTTATAATCAATTTGTTTTAGATGAGCCATCCCAATTACTTACAACAATAAATACCCATAAAGGGTTATTTAAATATACAAGATTAGTGTATGGCTTATCTAATGCACCTGCAATCTTTCAAAAGGCTATGGAGACACTTCTCTCTGGCATAGATGGAGTCAGCGTATGGCTCGATGATATACGAGGGTGGATTGAAAAGTACTCGGCCTAACACAGATCCATTCAATTCTAAAAATCAAATCTACCCACATTATTTAGTTCAGTTCAGACTAGTTCATTGTGTGAAGTTCGAAACGTGTGCGATAATTAGTTGTGATTTTATAAATTTATTAACAAAGTAATCGGACATAATTTCCGCGAATGGAGCAAATCGAGCAGCGTGCCGTCATTAAGTACCTCCATAAGAAGGGGCTATCATCAAAAGCCATCCATGATGACATGGTCAGTACATTAGGCGATTGTGCTCTGTCATATTCATCCGTCAAAAAATGGATAGCAGAATTTAAGCGTGGTAGAGAGAGTGTGAAAGATGAACCCCGCTCTGGAAGGCCTTCGACGTCATCTACTGACGAAAATATTAAAAAAGTACTTGATTTAATAATGGGAGACCGCAAATTAAAAATTAGAGAGATAGCCGAGATTATAGGCATCTCTTATGAACGAACTCAAAACATCATTGTCAACGAGTTGGGTTTCCACAAGGTGTCTGCGAGGTGGGTTCCGCGACTGCTTTCAGTTGAACAAAAAAGGACGCGATTGACTATTTCACGCGACTGTTTGGAGTTATTTGAAGCCGATGCAGATGATTTTTTGAATCGTTTTGTTACTATGGACGAAACATGGGTTCATTACTGTACACCGGAAACAAAACAACAATCAAAACAGTGGAGAAGACCTGGTTCACCACCCCCTAAAAAAGGCTAAGTCGATTTTGTCGGCAAATAAGGTGATGGCTTCAGTATTCTGGGACTCGAAAGGTGTGATTATGATTGATTATCTTGAAAGGGGTCAGACTATAAACTCTGATTACTACTGCACCTTACTACGTCGTTTACGAGAGGAAATAAAAGAAAAACGTCGAGGAATGCTCAGAAGAAAAGTCCTGTTTCATCAAGATAACGCCCGTGTTCACACGTCAGTACAGTCAATGGCTGAAATTCACAACTGTGGCTTTGAACTGTTACCGCATCCGCCGTATTCACCTGATCTGGCACCATCAGACTTCTTTCTGTTCCCTAACCTAAAAAAGCACTTGGGAGGTCAAAGATTTTCGACAAACGACGAAGTCAAAGCAGCTGTAGACGCATATTTTGGCTCTAAGGAAGAATCATTTTTTTTCAACGGTCTAAATGCTTGGAAGGGGAGGTGGCAAAAGTGTATTGAACTTGATGGTGATTATGTAGAAAAATAAAAATATAACTGATTTAGTATGTGTTTATTTTCTTGGTTAGGCCGAGTACTTTTCAATCCACCCTCGTATGTATAACTGGCCCCAATAGTGATTCCCACATTAAAAGATTAGAAGAAGTATGAAGTCGGTTAAGTGACGCTGGGTTGCGACTACAGAGAGACAAGTGTGATTTCTTTAAGGATAGTGTAAAATATTTAGACTATGTCATAGATAAAAACTGCTTAAAGACTGACTCGGAAAAAGTTCACGCTATCATTAATGCGCCCGAGCCGACTAACGTAACCGAAGTGAAGAGATTTTTAGGCATGGTCAATTATTATAGGAATTTTATACCAAATGCTTCTTCACAACTCCATCCTCTTCACGAGCTATTGCGTCACGATACGCCATGGGAGTGGGGCGAGCGTCAGAGGCGTAGCATGGCGGCAGTGCGCCGCGAGCTGGCGTACGAGCGCGTGCTAGCGCACTTCGAGCCCACAGCACAACTCGTATTGTGCGTGGATGCCGGACCCGAGGGTCAAAGTAGCAGAGTTTATGAAAATAAAAAATATATATTTTCCCAATATTTGTTTTTGCGTACATCGACAGCACTAAATGAGCACTAAATTATTATCTTATATCATTAGCTGAGAATCCACTTGGATGTCAATGTTTCATCACATACTCTGCTAAAGATGTCAAGGTAGCAGTTTACGGTATTTAAAAATAATAATTTCCCAAATCCTTTTTCGTATACCGACAGCACGTACATATCGACTACATGACCGTGGGGCAAAGGGTATACCTCGTGGTAGTTGATTCGTTTAGTAAATGGCTGAAATGTATATACATGAACAGTGGAACGTCGTCACAATCGCTTATTACAAAATTAAAAAATATTTTCTCTACCTTCGGTATACCTAATGTTTTAGTTTCTGATAACGATGTTAAAATAAACTCTAATGAATTTAAGACCTTCTGCTCTAACAATGGCATTAAGTACTTAACTTCCCCCATATATCATCCACCAAGTAATGGACAAGCGG
Organism: Parnassius apollo; assembly: GCA_907164705.1. Lineage (NCBI taxonomy): Eukaryota > Metazoa > Arthropoda > Insecta > Lepidoptera > Papilionidae > Parnassius > Parnassius apollo. The sequence continues at coordinate 1,104,330 of CAJQZP010000280.1, forward strand.
AAAATTCGGTTAGGACTTGTAAAAAGATGCTAAAATGTATTTTAAAAGATAACCTACCACAGCACCAAATTAATTATAAGTATTATTATAATAAGTATTATTGGGATATTTATTTAACTACAGGAACACGGTACACTGTACAACCGGCGAAACGCCGGCTAAATTAATGTTTGGTAGAAATCTACGATCTCGTCTCGACCTAATTATACCCGTAGAAAAAACAAAATTAAATATGCCTTTAATAACCAGTAGGAGATTTTTTGAATTAGGTGATACTGTTTCGGCTCGGTGGTACAGTGCCCGGAAAGAAACTTGGGAGTTAGGTACAATTAAAGAGAAGGTCGGTAGTAAAATGTACAAAATATTTATTATAAAATATGAAGCAACATGCATTAGACATATAGATCAGCTGTTAAAATTTACAGGCAACGATAATTCATTAAAAATTAATAACACTGTTAATGTTGAGAGTCGCAATTTTCAGTCTTTACCCTTGTCACCGTCTATGCCCGTTAATGCTCCTTTATCCGAACCTTCTGTAGGCAATCCTCGGTCATCGACCATAGTAGAGCAAACCGTTAATACTGACGCAATAGACCATGATAATGGGGAAGAATGGGGCGATTATTCGGCACAGGACAGCGTGGGAGACTCAACAGAGATTCCGGAAGCGTCAGATTCGCCTGAAGCTTCCGAAAACGGAGTCGAACAGCCTCAGAGCGATTCTGTCCGCTCCAATGACGTACCACCAGCGCAGGCACCGACACCCGCTAGTCAACTGCGCCCCCGGAAGAGGATAGATTATAAGAAATATTTTTAAATGATTCATTGTGTTATTAAATTTAGTTGTGTGTGTGTTGTGGTGTGGTGTGGTATTATTTAATTTATTAAATATTGTATATCTGTTAAGTCATAAGTATCTTAAATATTGTTTTATTTAAAACTTTATGTATTATACATTTAATAGAAATTTAAGTATTAACTGATCACTGTAAATCTAATTTGTTAACAGGTATCAAAAATTAAGTGTAGAGGAATGGTATGTATTGCGGGTGCGCAGCACAGCCTCGCTACTAAACGGTTGTTTCCTTTGTTAAATACATCTCATTTATACTGTACTCAGTGCTAGTAGATAATTTTACTTTCCAATTTGTTTTCGTGTCCTTAGATTTAGCTACATATAATAATTAATATGGATGTCCGAATATCCTAAAACAATCATACTGAATAATATTTGACGTCCATATTTTTGAATTTTGTTATATTTCTATATGTGGACGTCAGATTATCGGCAAAGTTTCATACCGCACAATATTTGACGTCCTATAACCATGAATATATTTATATTTTAATTTCTTGTGTTTAAGACACACATTAATGATCATTACTTTAATGACATTTTTCGCTATTGTTTTATTTTTATTTTAGTGTAGTGAGCCCATGCGGTATGAAATAGTCACTTTGGTGTTTCATAAAATGCTCCATTCTAGAAACGATAAAACGCTTAGAAAACCTTTCTTATTTCTTTTTTGATAAATATTGCCGTTTGTAGCGGTTTCTGGGGTACGGTGTGCGCCAAAATTTCAACTTTAAATTACTACCTGTGTACACATAATAATATGGACGTCCGAAAATCCTAAAACATTCATACTGAATGAAATTTGATGTCCATATTTTTGAATTTAGTTATATTTCTATATGTGGACGTCAGATTATCGGTAAAGTTTAATACCGCATGATATTTGACGTCCATATAACCATGAATATATTTATATTTTAATTCCTTGTGTATAAGACACACATTAATGACCATTGCTTTAATGACATTTTTCGCTATTGTTTTATTCGTATTTTAGTGTAGGGAGGCCATGCGGTGTAAAATAGTCACTGGTGTTTTATAAAATGTTTCGTTCTAGAAATGATAAAACGCTTAGAAGTTTAGAAAACGTGTGTGAAAAATTAAATTGTATTTCAACTAACTGCAAAACCAAACATAATATCATAATTTAACAAAAATAGCCTTTCACAAAAATGAATCTAGTTAAGTAGAGAGTAATTTCGTACAGATTAGGTACAATAGTCGCACTCATCCTTACGATGCAGTGAGAGCACCAAAACTCAACACGATCAAGTAAATAAATTATATTTTCGGAGTTATGTCAGCAACAATGCCTCGGTCTATTGTACAAATTAACAACCTACTGGCAGTTAATGCAGTAAAACCTTATATTAAAATGAGTTTCTTCGCCAGACCATATTAGGTTATTAGTCAGAGGTTATTAGTCACAATAAAACAAACTTCTATGAAATTTGTCAATATCTACAATTGAGTCCATCTTCCTGTACTCAATCAGAAGGTAACTTATACTCAAACAGAATTATAGGTTGTACGAAATACCTAACAAAAGTTCTTTTAGGCAGATTAGTACCAAATTTAAAATGTTAAAATATAGTGCAGCATGAAATAAACCGATAAGCCGTCGTCCGCATCTACATTTATAAAAATATAACTAAATTCAAAAATACGGATGTCAAATATCATTCAGTATGAAAGTTTTAGGATATTAGGACGTCCATATTATGCGTAGGTAAATGTAAGGTTAAGAAAACAAGTTTAAAAGTAAAATTACTAGTACCAAGCGCAGTATAAACCATATAATAATGTCCTGCAGACCGAATTACTGTCACGGCGGCCTGCCTCAACGGAGACTAGCCATCGGCGCAGGACATGATTATAGTGCCCAAGTGTGTGCGCAACCACAGGTGTACTCTCTATTCCCTCATTCTCATAATCCGATGGGACGGTAAACCGACACGACCGGAGAGAGATCAGACGTAGGACCAACGGCTTTACGTGCTTTCCGAGGCAAGGGGGTGATACACCGTCAACTTCCTGACTCCGGGCAGCTATTGAGAATTTCTTGACAGAAAAACTCAATAATTGAATTTTTGGCCCGACCCGGGATTCAAACCCAGGACCTCACGATCAGCAGTCGCACTACAACAACAACTAGACCAACGAGGCAGTCATAACCATATATCACCAAATACAAGTAACACGTTGGCAACGGTGACGGAACGGCAACGGTGACGGAACGGCAACGTCGCATCTCCTAATTTTGTGCGGAAGTCAAATATGGCCATAAATGAAAGTATTCACAAATCGACAGCAGCGCTATTATTTTTGCAACGAAAATTAGCGGAACTACGTAAATATTCAGTACAGCAAGATTGGAAGAAAAATGACGTCCAATTTTTTTTTAGATTTTGACATTTCTGTGATAGCATGACAATTTGCGAACATTGCGCTAAGTCTCCTATTTGACGTCCGTATATTGGACGTCGTAAGCAGGTTGACGCCACATTATATGCAAAATTGGCCATAGTGGACGTACAATAAGTTACGGGATGTATATATGTATATATATATATATACCTATTATCCAATTTGCAAAGAACTAATAAATAATTAAGAGGAGGCAGTAGGGGCAACGAACACTACAAAGCATGCTCTTGTCTTGACCATTTTTAGTTATTTTTTTTTCTCAATTTATTTATTTATCATCTACAAGTTGAATACACAGGACGTAAAATTACATCATAACAAATGTTTCTATAATGCTTATGGAATTTCCATATTTTTATAAGGAAAACAAAATATATTTGATAAAGAAAACAAAACGTAATATTACATTGTAACAAATAATTTTAAATCCAGCTACATTTATCATTTTATAACTAATGTAATTAAATAATTAGATGTTCGGTAAGTTCATTTCTAAGTGTCAAGATCAGTATTAAGTGGGAAGTAAGGTTTCAATTTTGTCTTAATATTTTTTTCTTGCTGTAATGATTAATGAAGGTCAGACATGCTTAATCGCATCTAACCGATTTTGCCTGCTAAGATATTTATGTAATTACGTAACGCAATCTGTGTTTTTTAGGATTTTTTTATTTTACTTTTTATAACATAAGTGTGACTAACAAGCAAACAGTCTATCTGATAATAAAAAAATGCTGTGGGTCATAGACATCTACATCCATTTTCCATTACGAATCAAAATTCAGTTGCGTGGTCATCGTTGAGGACTAAAATCACCTCGTCTTTTCCTATTTTATTCTAGTATTCTGTGAGAGCGTTATCTTTCCCTGGTCGAGCCGTCCCATTCGTGCTGCAACAATAATATAGCTGGAACATGGTTCTATCTCGTATAAACGTCGTTACGAAGTTACACCTTACGGCGTTTATACGTGTAAATACACAGTCGGTATTTTTAGATTTTTTGCCACCATTAAAAAAACTAGTAAACTACAAATAGGAAAAAAACACAATTTAAATAAAAAAACTACATTGTTCGTAAATATCGTATCAGTTTTTTTTTTTCAATATATTCTGCGCGCGTAACATATTACCACTCACGCATAGCAGCTGCGACAGACAAAAAACGAGTCCGTGCACAATGCTGGCGGATAAATGAAAATTTACAATATCGATACCTGAATAAAAAATACACAAAGTCATTGCTCACGTTAGCGAACGTATACAAATGGGTGCCTTGTAAACGTTCGCTTGTGTTTTATTTTTTATTTTTTCATAGGCTAATGTTTTATTAGCTTTCTGCCTCACTTGAGATACGAAATTTAAGTTTGCTTAGTAGTTAAGAATACATATTTACTTGTCGAATATAAATAAGATAAATATTCAATTATATAAACAATTTTTTATAATCTTCTTTTATATTATAACATGTATTTATTGTTTTTGTTTGTCCCACCGATCATAGTATCGCCACTCCTATAACACGTTGTCGTCACATTGTAAAATTTGTAACAAACATGATCTCGATATGCTATAAATATTTTGAAGACATGTTAAGTTTACCAACACTCATTGGGGCAGCGCGGTGTACATTCCCTTGCCCTAAACCCCTCTCAGAAAAAAAGAGACCTCTGCCCAGCAGTGGACTGTATGCCTATATACCTCCCACTGCACTTTATGTCTGTAACTTTATGCAATCGACACAAATCTTGACATTGTGAACTTTAATTCAAATTCGTGATTGTCCCTGAATTTTATTCCTCAGGGGTGACAACGCATCTGCATTTTGATTCCTATTGGAGGATAGATGTAGATGTTCATGGATCACATCATTAACTTACCATCAGGTGAATTGTGTGCTCGTTTGTGACCCTTATTCTATAAAAAAAATACCGACCTAAGATTTCATCTGTGAATTACCGCCGCTCCGTGACATTCCATTCATAGATGTGACATAGTTATGTAATCACATAGTTATACAAAACACTCGCGTCAAATATAAAGACACGACGCGACGGTGGGCGCGTCTAAAACGTCGTGAGGTGCTCGTTAAGGCACAAGGCAACCATAACTACTGCGAGAACACGGACAGTCCACGTGCTCCTAAGAAACTAAAGTTGTTTCGGAAGCTGGGCAAAACAAAGTGTATGAAATGAAAAAAGAAAGGCAGCTAATGTTAAAATAAAATTGAATGTTATTATTATTTTATTAGTATTATAAGCCAGTGCTTTTGGCTACTACTCCACCTGAGGGTAAATGGTGACGCGGCCGAAGATAGTTAAGCGCATTGACTTAGCTTAACAAACAAAAATACTATTGCATTAAATACCCTACATTACATTACATTCTTAGTCAGATGGGAAGGCAGAGCAAAGATGTTATGACTTTAGATAATCTAAAAATATTTTTTAATCTAAGTAATTGAGTGCTCGTGCATCGTGAGAAAAAAATACAAATCGGAAAAATATTAACAGTAGTATTTTCTCGTGTTAGGATTCCCGTTATTTATATCTGGACCCAATAAGTAGTGCTTGCTGGTTGCACTGCTGTGCTCCGGTCTTAAAGATTTAGAAATAGATGACTGAATTCCTCATAGTCATATACAGTATAAATGTATGCTGATACTGTGGGGCGTTCCACATTACACCTCAGAGGTCAGAGGTGACAACGTATCTTTAAAATGTTTTAGTTACATATATTATGCGTAGCTTATTCTAAACGGAATGGATAACAAAATTAAAATAAAGAATTGTGTTTATGACATCCTTTTTAGAATGTTCGTCTTTTGAATTACAGTTAAATCGGTCTCGGAAGCGTTATTTTCCTGAAAGCTAGATCAAACGCATGGTCATTTAATCAGAGTCACGAGGTTAAGGTGTAAACCAGTTGCCGACCCACAAAATCACTCATAGCGCATTACAAGTTTATCACTTTCACGGTAACGTCACGATTGGGCGACCGATTCGCTCCGCGAGCGCAATCAGCGTCCGCGACCTTCCTCACTCCCCTCTCCTTCCAGTCCCCCTCCCAGTAGCCTGGCAACAGTGCATGTCGCCGCGTGACGAACACGCCCACAACGTCGAATAAGCACTAAGCTATGTTGCTATGACCACAAATTTTGCCCGCATAAGATTACCACATTACTTCAAAAATCAGGATAATGGCAATATTCAATGTTATGAGTTTTATGTGGTCAATTTTACTACATTGTTTATTTATTCGTAGGTATTGATTGAATATTATTATATTGGTCTATTAGCACTTGTGACTTTATATTAAATTTATTTGGTGTGTGTGTATGTGTATTTGTGTGATGGATATTCGTATAAGTTAGTTAATAAATGTGTGAGTCATTTATGATTTGTTTACTTAACTATTGCAAATAATTATTCTATATCATCATAAGTTTGTTTTTTAACCACTTTACTATAATATTTTTACATTGGTAAGTGTTATGCTGGTATATGTTGAGAATTTTATTTAATTTATTGTAAAGCATAGGACCCAAATAACAGTTATAATTATGAATGAAAAATGTTCTGTACCGGTATATTTTACATACTTTATGGTTCAGTCTATTTATTGAGAGGCTATGGTCATATTCAAGTTTCAGATGTTGATCGATTACTGTATTCCTTATGAATAGCTGCCTGACAGAAAGGACACCGCATTCAGAATATAAATCTACTGTGGGATAGCTAAAAGGTTTAGATGTCATGACTTTGAATATCGCTCTTTGGGCTCTTTCTAGATTTAGCAGATAAGTCTTACAAGCTCCACCCCATGTTGTGATACAGTACGTTATTATTGACTCAACTAAGGCGCTATAAACCATTTTTAATGTAGTAGCATCAGCCACGTATCGTAGTTTTTTGAAGACGAAGAAGATTAACTTTCTTCTTTTTTCTGTTATATATTTTATATGTGGATTCCAAGTAAGATTTTCATCTAATAAAACTCCAAGATAACGTGTGATTTTAGTTCTGTTAAGTATATTACATTGACAAGAATGCCTTTTTAGACAGGAATGCATTTTAATTTCGAAAGTTTGTTCAGTAGGTAGTGTCCGCTGAATGATTGTAAATAGCAAATAATTAGTGTTAGAAATATTAAGTGTAAGCATGTTTTATTGAGCCAATTGCTAATGCGACAAAGTCCAAGTTCAGTATTAGTTTTGACCTCAGTCCAAGTTTTACCATGAAAAATTATTGAGGTGTCGTCTGCAAAAGTAAATAATTTACCATGTTATTTTTAATTCACAAAGATCATTTATATAAATTAAAAATAACGTGGGACCAAGTACACTCCCTTGTGGAACATATCTATGTTTTGTTCGACAAATAACTTTTAAATAAGTCCAGTACTTTCTATTATGGCAATTTTTTCCATTTTAATGATTAATAGCGGAACAGAAACTGTGTCGAAAGCTTTTGCCAAGTCTAGAAATACTCCTATACACCTCTCTTTTTGATATAGAAGGTTTGCCACGTAGTTAGTAAGGTCAGAGAGGGCTTGAAAGGTTGAAAGACCTGCTCTAAAGCCTTTTTTATTTAAGTATGCAACAAGCGTTTTATTTAGTATTTACTCGACAATTTTTGATAATGCTGGTAAAGCTGAAATAGGTCGATAATTATTGACACAGTCTCTGGCGCCAATTGAAACATTGCTTTACTAAATTCGGCAATGAAATATTCCCACAAAAAAGGCACTTCAAAAATATATTACCTTTTAGAATTAAGTCTGTACTGTCTCTATAAAATGTCGAAACTGCACTAAAAGCTAACAAACGGGACAAGTACAAACAAATTTGGACAGTATGGTAACCCTCTAACCGTAACTTTGTAGATACTTCGCCTAAATCAATAACATAATTGGAAAGAGTGGTAATAAGTTGTGATAATGTGGTGACTTATTGATTTTGCTTCATAATATGATCAGAAATATATTGATAATTAACAGAATCAGGCGTCACTTTGCTGAAATCTATTATATTAAAGTTGTTAACAATTAATTTGCTTTTATATCCGCGTTATAAAATAAAATGCAACAACACCAGTATTACCGTCATAACTATTTAATGCAATGGCTTAGCATTGAGTTGCGGTGTTGAGAACCGGGTTCGAATCCCCCACGGAACAAGTACATGTGTACCCTACAAATAATTATTCCGTTTTGTCCTTACGTATGTATTTAAGTAAATTGCTTGTACGGTATACAATAGAAAATCTTAGTGTAAAATTTTAATTAAAAAAAATTGCTATTCCAACCAGCCAGTATTTTAAAACACCGATTGAAAAGCCCTTTTTCATCCATAAAAAAAAAACAATAAAAGCGACACTGTGAAATGGTCGTGAGAGAGATAAGTGTCGGAGCGTTTGTGCAGCTCTGCCTTTATCAACAATTATTGGAGCATCACGAGCCACGAACGCGACACGAGAGCGATGGCACGTCGCCCAGCTGATCGCGGACGCCGGCGCGACGGATGTGGATTTGAACTTTGCGTCACAGTACAAAAGTTCGTGCTTATTTAAGATGTGTACACGTATTACATGTGGTAGAGCCATGCTGTTGTTATATTATAGCTGCAGCACGAATGAGTCGGCTAGACCGGGTTAGGACCACGCTCTCGCAGAATACCAGCTTAACGTTATTGTTTCGTGTGGTGAATGTGGAGAACCAGAGAACTTATTTACTGGTAACGAGGAATTCCATCATAGTCCTTTGGGTAGCAACGCATCTATTGTTGATTCCTAATCGAGGATTGATGAAGATATCTAAAGGCTGAAGCATCCACTTACCATCAGGTCGACTGTGTGCTCGCTTGTCACCCTTATTCTATTTAAATAAAAAGAATGTACCGTTGCAACTGGAGATTCATCCGATACAAGGATACGTTCGAAATTCAAGGTCTCCTTAATATATCGAGAGACACAGACCACTCATTTTCTGTTGCAATCGACTAAATGGGGTATCGATGCATCCCTAGTTGCACCATATTCATAACTCATATGGGGATAAAAGTAAGATGTCAGGTTTGTTCGCACGACGATATCTTGTCATGTATATCGATGGTTCCGATATACACTGCGAACACTGCACAGTGCTCTCACTGGTGAAAAATTCGTTCCGTTATGGACTGTCAGTATACTGCCGCAGTACCCAAGGACCCTTGGGAAATATATGACGTCATGAATCGCCGCCATTTTTGTACTGTGAGCGCCGAGGCTTTCGAGGTAAGGTACTCTCAGTACTTTGATCACGTGATCAAAAAAACATAACATTGATTGTTGATTGAACGAATGATTGTTGTTTGTTATTACATCACTTATTACTTATTGTTACTCAAAAAAACTCTGAAAATTATGTTTTAAAAACATCATTCAAATAATATTTTTCTTGTTGAACAGAAAACGTGTACATGATAGATATTTTCATTTGAAAACAGTGTCGAATAATCGGGATGACAGTATACTGGACTGCGTTCCGTTTTAAACAGTAACTACTATAGCAAACTAAAAAGGAACGGCTTCACAATATACTGAATTGACGTTACACCTTACAGTAGTCATAGTGTATCGGAACACGGCCTTTATGTATTATACACAAATCATAAGCGCGCAAACGTAGTGCAATTTTAAAAATTTATGTTAAGCGAGCAACCTTACTACATAATATTAAAACTTTTGCAGCAATAAAGCGATTCAGCAAGCGACAGAGAAAGATTGTGCGCCGAGTCGATAAATTAATTATATCCACCAAGGCACTAAGGAGCAGGTCAGCCGTCTATTGCATACTAGTTTTATAGCAACACGTCGCAGAGAGAGTAAAAAACAAAGCCATTTTACGTTACCAGCAGACAAAAACTGGACGAGTCTCCAGTCGGCGATTAGTGAAAGTCTGTATAGGGTTATCAGTCCAAGGAATATATTTTTTATTGAAACCGAAGATAAGGCCTTAAAAACCAAAAGCCATTTTGCGTTACCAAAAGACAAAAACTGGTCGAGCCTCCAGTTGACGTCTAGTCGACGCCTATACAGGGTTTCCAGTCCAAGATTTTATATTAACACCAAAGATAAGGACTTAAAACATTAATAAGATCCAAAATAATGTACGTTAGTCAGAAGGACGCCTTTTAAAATTCCTTAAAAATGGTTTTAATACTTCTAAAAGGAACTAAAAATTATATAATTAATAGCACAAGCTTTATCGTGTAGAACTGTTGTTTGCGATGATAAACATAGCCTAACAAATTTTGATTCATATCCAGGTCAACATAACTTCACTCGATAGCCAGATAGTTAGATAATGATTTCCTTATATGAATTATGAACACGAATTCTTCACATTGAATAAAATTACATTTACGGATTTTATCGCTTTAAATTAAAATAATTTAGACTCTTTGACAACGGATTCAGTGAAATGCATGGTCTTGGGGAGACATAAAAAGAAAATCCGTGGTAGAGCCATGCTGTAGTATAGTTGTAGCACGCATGGGTCGGCTCGACCGGGGAAGGACCACGCTCTCACAGAATACCAGCGTAAAATAGTTAGCTTAAGGCTTGTGTGTCGCATGGTGAGTGTAGGGAACCGGATAACCTCTTTACTTGAAACGAGCCATTCCATCTTAGTCCTCACGGGTGACAACCCGTCTGCATTTCAATTCGTAATCGAGGATAGATGTAGATGTCGATGAGCCACATTCAACCACTTACCATCAGGTGGACTGTGTGCTCGTTTCCCCTATCCTATAAAAAAATTGTTGTATTTAGGATGCTTAGAGCCCATCTCTGTGTATGAAAGTCTCGCTAAATCTCAAAAACGGCTCAGCCGATTTCCATGAATTTTTTGTGTGTGTTTGAATAAGTCCCTGGATGGTTTAAACGCACAGTTAGACCCGGTAGATGGCGCTTTTGTCGAGATTAAAAAGCACACGTGCGAAGTCGTAGCGGATAAAATAAAGATTACTAAGACAGCTTGTCGTAACATTTAACATTGTACTTCTTCATTCATTTCTGTATTTGGAGAACAATAAAGAATAAATAAATATGAATATTTAATAAAAGCACGTCCCTTTAAGGATTTGCAAGCAACATGCCCATATGATGTGACAGCTCTGGATTGACACACGCCAGCAAAAAGACAAACGGTGTGACTGCGAGCCTTGGAATCTTTGCGATCTTTGCGCATTTTTTTATTCTAGAAAAGAGCCTATGTTTGGAGACGATATAATAAGTTTCATCGACGTAAGCTAAGCCATACAACTTATTTATTATAATATCCAAAAGAAATTTTTGTAACTTATATTATTCATAAAATGTTACTCCGCTATGTGATGTGTATAAGTACGAAAATATTTAGAAACAGTAAAAATTTAGGTATAGTAAGAAATCTGGCGAGAAATTACGATACGATATTTAAGAAATTTGAAAAAATGTAGCGCATTCAACTTTCATTTGAGTCACTTATAGGTCACTGAAACACACAAACCGTTTTGCACTTAACAACAATTCAATTCCACGTTTACGCAGACAGAGAGTCGATCCACCAATTGCAACATAAACGACGTCAACCGACGCTGTGCGATTTTCCACGATTATAATCGAAAGCCGATTACGAAATGGACATCGCTCACGCGAGCGCCACCGGCTGAATTTATGACTTAATCCTTGTAATAGAAATTCATTTTTATATCGGATTAAGTTTTCAATGCTTTAATTAATATGACATTTGAATTACAGTGCTTTTTCATTTTCATTTCAGCTAAGGGGGATAAGTTCTCTAAGGCAGTACAACTGTCGATAGCCTAAATACAAGTACTTGTAGATTTGTAGATACTTACTTAAGTGTTTACAATATGTTATCATTATCCAATACAGCCATTCAAAGTCGGCTGCTGACTATACGGCTAGCCCATAGATTGCCTCAACTCATATTTGCAATAGTTGCCACGCTTTGCAGGCTAGAACGGAAATCACAGTTGTTTTATATTTTCTGAGTTGTTTTAAGAAAGACGCCGCTGCCCATCTCCTGTTCCACTTCCCTCTATCGCCTCTTACGGCACCCACAGGATGACATGGCGCAGCGAATTACGCCCTTGCGCTGCTGCTACCACGGCATTTATAATAAAAATAGTAGTAAACCTTTAAAAAAAGTGAACTACTCTCATCAGATTTTTCTTAAAAATACATTTATTTATTTATTTAATTCCAAAACTCTTGTGGCTTACAGAAAATCCAACACGCACACAAAGTTTAATTTTACATGCAAAAAATATTACAAAAAAGTCATCCAATTATAACAAACGAATTAATAGGTATCACTTATGAATTAATAATTAAAAATAGTAATCATAAATTAAACAATTATGCAATATCAGTGTTTTAAAATCTCTAAGCCTTTATCAGCGCGTGTTGAGAAATTAAAATATTAAAATAAAATATTAAAATATGAGTATAAGAAGAAAAAGCTCACAATCATACAATGTCAATACATTATGTAATAGAAAAAATACAACAGCTTTCACAGACTCATTTCAAGGATATAAAGACTCAAACGTGTTTCGTCCACACATATTCATTCTATACAAGCAAATAAAAAGCGTCTTAAAATGTCCTCTTTAAATTATTATTCAAAAATTAATATTCAAATATTGAAGGTACCGCGGGCTAACCATGACATCGAGAAGTCAAACATCTCAGTCTTCCCCGCGACCGTGGGTGCTGTAAAGCACCCGAAACGTTGATAATTAAAAAGTTAAAATTAAACGCGATAAAATCCGTAAAATTAGTTTCATTTAAAGATATGTGTTAGGGAACTTTTTTCGCTTCGCATATGTCGAAAACAAGATATGTATTCTGTATTTCACTACAAAACTACAAGTTTTCATTGACATCTTATTATCATTTAGGTCTGTTAAGCTGGAATGGTCATTTGGGCAAAATCACTTCAATTTTTGCTAAATATTTAGTGCTCATTTAGTGCTAATTTAGTGCTGCAAATTTAAATTTCACGCCAAAATAGCTTGATCAAAAATTAGAAAACTGCTAGCTTTTAATTAAGCTAGCAGTGTTCTACCTATTAAATCGATAAGCACTTAATACAGCAACAAATAGAAGCATCAATAATTTAGTGCTTATTTAGTGCTGCCGATATACGCAAACACAAAAATTGGAAAAATATATTTTTTTTATATCATAAATTCTGCTACTTTGACTTTGATCTTTAGCAGAGTATGTGATGAAACATTGACATCCAAGTGGATTCTCACCTAATGATATAAGATAATAATTTAGTGCTCATTTAGTGCTGTCGGTGTACGCAAAAACAAACTTGGGAAAATATATTTTTTTATTTTCATAAACTCTGCTACTTTGACATCTTTAGCAGTGTATGTGATGAAATATTGACATTCATGTGAGTTATCACTTAATGATATAAGATAATAAATTAGTGCTCATTTAGTGCTGTCGGTATACGAAAAAGGATTTGGGAAATTATTATTTTTAAATACCGTAAACTGCTACCTTGACATCTTTAGCAGAGTATGTGATGAAACATTGACATCCAAGTGAGTTATCACCTAATGATATAAGATAATAATTTAGTGCTCATTTAGTGTTGTCGATGTACGCAAAAACAAATATTGGGAAAAAATATTTTTTTCCCTTATATATATCTTATATCATTAGGTGAGAATTCACTTGGATGTCAAGGTATCATCACATACTCTGCTAAAGATGTCAAAGTAGCAGAATTTATGATATTAAAAAAATATATATTTTCCCAATATTTGTTTTTGTGTATATCGGCAGCACTAAATGAGCACTAATTTATTATCTTATATCATTAAGTGATAACTCACATGAATGTCAATATTTCATCACATACACTGCTGAAGATGTCAAAGTAGCAGAGTTTATGAAAATAAAAAAAATATAATATCCCAATATTTGTTTTTGCGTACATCGACAGCACTAAATGAGCACTAAATTATTATCTTATATCATTAGGTGAGAATCCACTTGGATGTCAATGTTTCATCACATACTCTGCTAAAGATGTCAAAGTAGCAGAATTTATGATATTAAAAAAATATATATTTTCCCAATATTTGTTTTTGTGTATATCGGCAGCACTAAATAAGCACTAAATTATTGATGCTTCTATTTGTTGCTGTATTAAGTGCTTATCGATTTAATAGGTAGAACACTGCTAGCTTAATTAAAAGCTAGCAGTTTTCTAATTTTTGATAAAGCTATTTTGGCGTGAAATTTAAATTTGCAGCACTAAATTAGCACTAAATGAGCACTAAATATTTAGCAAAAATTGAAGTGATTTTGCCCAAATGACCATTCCAGCTTAACAGACCTTTATCATTTAGGTATTTAGTACTAAGGGCGGACTTAATGCAATGAGGCATCACCTACCAATCAACCCATGGAGTGGTGAGAATTTAGCATTCTTATTGGGTACCTGTCCGATTTCATCGGGCAAGGAGCTCCAAAGACGTGTGGCCTTAACATTGTAGATTCCATAATACATTTACATTTAATATGAAAAAATAACAAGCAGTATTCTGGAATTGCGCTTCCGCCAGTTAAACCTAGATCTAATAATATTATCGATCTAATAATAGTCCTAACTCTTTTCAAACAAACATAGAATTTATCACTAAATGAGATGTTAATGATATGGAAGACGGATTTGCATACATAACCATTTATCATATTTAAATTGCGGTGTTATAAAACTTTTTAAGCTCGATTAAAGTCGTCCGTAACTATAAAGGTGACAGTAAGCTGATTATCTTACAATGAACATTGTTTACTCTCTTATATTATGAGTGTAGAGAACCAAAGAGCCTTTTTACTGGAAAGAAGGCATTGCATCGTAGTACGCAGGGCGACAACGCATCTGCATTTTGATTCTTCGTAGAGGACGATAGATCTGGTTGTCTATGGGCCAAAGCAACCACTAACCACCAGACTGTGTGCTCGTTTGTCACCTTTATTCTATAAAAAATGGTTTGCAAGGACAGGCCATCCGTGCGTTATATTCAAATGCAAAGCACTTTAAATTCCACCTACTAGTTTGGAGCTCGTAGAGCTCAAAAATGTCATAATTTTGAAAAACCACTTTTTTTATTTTTTCAAAAGTGAATATTTCACGAACGAATCAACCGATTTTGACTTGACCGCGTTCGATGCGGTTTTTTAAGCACTTATAGTTAATTTATTACATAAAAAACGATTCAAGAAAAACTTTTGAATTTATTGGAAAAAATGCGGAAAGGATGCGGTTTGCAGCAATCGGCGTTTTTTGAGTTTAGCTGAGAGTAGAGCTGATTAGATTTTGGAATTGATCGTTTAATTTGTTTAAAAGTTGTTTCAAAAGTAATTTATGGGATACTACGAGTAACCACTAAAACTAAAAACATTTATACACAATTGCCAACTTCATTGCCTTTATCTTAGCAGTCGTGCAACAGTGTAATTTCGTACTTTGTAAATATTGGAGAGAAACTTGCAAATGATATAACTGCAGAACCTTTAAACAATAACCTCTACCTACACAAACCCCATCAAACATCACATCGAGTTCATCTTTTGTTGTAGATCCTATAGATCCTAATGAAATTATTTCAATTATAGACTCCTTGCGGTCTACTGATGCTACCGATTAGGATGGCATTTCGCCTTCCTTCCTGAAGAAATATTCAACCACTCTGGCATCGATCTTATGCCATACATTTTAACTTTTATTTTGACACTGCTGTTTTTCCCACATCACTTAAAAAGGCAATTACTCATCCAGTCTTCAAGGGAGGTGACGGCAACCTAACGAATAATTACCGTCCGATAGCTGTTCTTAGTACTCTATGAAAGGTTATCGAAATATTGATTAATAAGACTTGTTTGCTACCTCGGGCATTATAATTTAATTTGTACACAACACTTTGGCTTTCGCAAGAATAAATCTACTAGTGATGCAATTCAAAGTTTGACCAACTATGGCATTCAAAACTTGAATCAAGACAAAAAGGTCCTAACTGTAATTTTGGATCTTTCGAAAGCGTTCGGTACCGTCATGTCTCAATTCTCTCATTCAAACTAGAAAAGGTAGGTATCAGGGGGGTTACAGGGGGTTACAACTAGATCTCGTTCAAAGTTACCTCACAAATCTTTTATAGAAATAAAGTTCTATTCATTTATTATTATAATTTATATTATTATTTTGGGGTATTTATAAAGTATTATCATCTGGTGGGGCTGAATAAATAAATAAATATATAATATTTGCTCATTTGCAGAGACGACTACAGGAATAATTTTTGTCGGCAGACTACAGTCGGTCACCCCACACGTCGGTCACCTCGTGAGGTCTAGATATTTTGTTTGCTCATCTGTTTTGGCTTTCATGAGGTTCTCGTCCTACGGAATGGTAATGTCGACTAAAAATAACATTGACTGTGCCCGGTCCATCAGCACAATTAAGGCTTGTTTGCAAAAATAGTCCTGTCTGTGATGATGGCCCGGTCCCAGTAGAGCCTGGCGGGGTCATTTTCAAGTACAGCTTCCGGCATGTACTTTAATAAGGCAATTTCTATTATTATGATAATTCCCTGTGTGGGGTTCTGTCTGCCCATTTCGCAATTAGTCTTGAAGCGCGGCATGAATTGAACAGGTCGCGGCAACACAAATACTGGCGCTTAATCACAGACCTTGCCTACTTATGAATGAACTCTTGAGAACTGGTTTCACTTAGCGCTTTGGCCAGGTGATCGTAAACAAATTATTTTCAGAATATGACGCACTTATACGCGCGATTAAAACAAAAATGTTAGCTTACTGATAACTTATAATATTAAGCTACTGAAAATTATTTATTTAAAAAAAATTAAAGTGACATACAAACTTACAATCCACCTGATGGTAAGTGACTGTTGTAGTCCATGCACGTGATACTGTAGTACATGAAGGCTACGGATGCGTTGTCAGCTCTGAGGACCAAGATGGAATACCTCACTACAAACAGAACAAAGCGGTGCAACAACTTTAAGAAAAAAGCCTACACCTTTATAAAAGGACGGCAACTGCAATTCCTTTGGTGTTGCAGATGTTCATAGGCGACGGTGATCATTCACTATCTGGTGAGCCGTATACTCGTTTACTTCCACTTCCTGAAAAAACTGCTATTTGGCTGCTAACAATACCCTTTATGGGGCTTGGTAGTAGTGCGGACATTTCTATCCGGGGCGTTAAGTTCGGTCTGAGTCCATCTGAGTTCACAGAAATCTAAATAATAAGTGCCTTACTATTTAGATTTCTTGGGCACGACTCAAACGCGTGTCCACCTGCAAGAACACTCACGGAAGTCTGGTATAAGTTTCTTGAAATACTGTTTACATATCGTATAAATTTTTGCAATTTTTTTCTGCAATAAATATCTCAAAAGAAACTCCCGACTTATACTATCACAACTTATCGCAAATGTATTTACGCACGAGAGCTATAATAGTATCGCGAAGGCTATGGCAATTTTGTTTAGTTTTGTTGCAGGTGATAAAGCGGCTTTAGAATTTATTTGCCATATCCCATGTTAGGTATATATGTTATTATCCCACAATTAAAGGATTGAAGAGACTTGTAAGAACTTAAAATAATAAATAAAGCTTCATTTTTATATTTAACTAAAAAAAAACACCTACTTTGTTTTTATTACGAGCATGAACATCGATATGGATCGCGAAATAATCGGCCCGTAATATGCGATATAAGTAACTAATGCGTTCTATGAAGACAGAGATAGTCATCAATAATGAATTATTCTGAATTCCTATTTAAATCGAGTGTACTTCTTGCGAATACGAACCTAAACCGATAAGTAGCGCGATCTACCGCGAGTCGATGTAAACATGTTGATACTTCTAATTAATTGCACTCGCAACTACTCGCAGGAAACGCTTGACAAACTGTCACCAGTGCGCTTGCTACGTAGTTTACAGCTGCAAGCTACTGTCTAACAGACTATCAGACACTTCTTGCAGAAGTTTTTTTGTAGGTGGTCTTATATGCGTGAATATCATTGATGCCCGACAAAAGTTCTGCTGTTCTCGATACTTGCCATACAAAACAAGGCAGCATAATAATGCTGCTATTTCACGCTGTTATTTTTTTAGTATAGAATAAGGGTACAAACGAGCACAGAGTCCATCTGATAGCAAGACGATGATGGTGCGGCCGATAGACATCTACATTTATTCCCGATTACGAATCAAAATGCATATACGTTGACCAGTGGCGAAGCCTTCATAGGAGCCCAAAAGCCTGGCTAGCCTTATCAAGCTGCTCAATCAATAATATCAACTAATAAAATAACTCGTAAACTGTTTCAAACTATTTCAAATTTCCCGCGCGCTGCTCTGTTCTACACACGTCATGACCTCGTAGCCTTAGCGATACTGGTGTCATAAAAAAGGAGTTGAGCGATTAGTCGTCTTTCTGGCACGCGTGGGCTTTTTACCAGGCTTTCGAGAAGACGATCTTTCTCTGTCTAACCTGTGGCAAAATGTTCTATAATGAAATATAACTACCAAATGTTTATATAGATATTAGTATGAAGCAAAAAGCCGAGCTTTATAGTGTGAAGTTGTGCGCTGGCGATACGTTTACAAGTTAATTTCACATTTCAATGTTTACTTTTTACTTTGTTTGTTTACTTGAGTGTAGTGAAAGAATATTGCGAGTTGCAAATTTATGCTTTTTAAGATTTTAGTGAAAATGGAGGATAATAGTGTTCCTTGTGATGAATTGAAGTGTGTTAAAGTGCTAATCAGCGAGGAAAAGGTAAAATCTTTAAACTTTGTTGAGATTGAAAAACAGCTATTGGTACAATTAAAATGTTCACCAACATTTTACGTGGCTTTAATAAAATCTTTCCTTAAGAAAGAGAGACAGACAATTCTGTAGAATAGTGGAGACAGATCAAGATTGGTGTATTTTTATAAAACTGCTAAAAACAATAAAACCATATCTTGGGCTTGCTCTAGTTTGAGCCCTAGCTTTGCCACTGACGTTGTCACACCTGAAGACTAAGATGTAATGCCTCGTTTCCAGTAAAAATGGTCTCTGATTTTCTATACTTACCATACGAAAATCATACACAGCATCATTAAGCTGCTATTTTATGCCGGTATTCTGAGAGAGCGTGGTACTATCCCGGTCGGGCCGACCCATTCGTGTTACAACTATAATATAGCTGCAACATGGCTCTACCACGTATAAAATTTTCTGTACAAGCGTGGTCCTCTTTCGGGTCAAGTCAACCGTATCATGCTGCAACCATTACATACTCAAGCGATGACTTTATCATGTAACCACGTATAACAATAAATACATTATTAACATCTCTAGAATTTAACCCAAGCATTTTTATATCCCACTATCACGTAAACCGCCCATCAGCTTGCTTTATGGCCGCACACATAGCTTATAAACTATACATATACAAAATATACATGTCCGTTAATCCGTCATTGTCGGCGGCTGATGAATCGTCCCATTCGGCGTATTAACAACGCTACACCCGCGCACCGCATCCAATATATCACTTATAATAATAAATAATGATCCGCGGCGCCTGATTTCCGCTGCTGCATTTTGGCATTTCACTATGCCGTTTATAACTTTGTTGTGTTGCGTCCTGCTGAACAAAGCTCTAAATTGGTTTTATAGCATTTATTATGAAGCAATTTATGACAGAATATGGTGACGAACGAGCACGCAATCCACACATAATTCTGTGTTCTGCTCATAGACAACTATATATATCCTTAAGAATCAAAATGTATATACGATGTCACCCCTGCGGTCTAAGATGGGATACATCGTTACCAGTAAAAAGGGTATCAGGTTCTCTACACTCACCATATGAAACACAGCATTACTCTGCTATAAAAACAGCATATGTCTTAAATTATTTTATAGCTTTTATTATGGAACAATTATAATACCAGCGTAAAATAACAAATCAATACTGTTGTGTTTCGTAGGGTGAATGTAGACAACCGGAGACCCTTTTTGCTGAAAATGGGTTCTATCTTAGGATGACAACGCGTCAGCATTTATAGACATGACAAAATCACTTAATATCGGGTGGATTGTGTGCTCGTTTGTCAACCTTATTCTACAAAAAAAGGAATTCACAATATGTGATGCTTTGATAGTTGCAACCATAGCATGTTTTAAAAGTTCAAGAATTTGATAGGTGGGTGTTACGGGAAGATAGTTTTTACATGTTTCAAAACATGAGTTTTCACGTGTACCAACGGTTATCACTAACATTAACCATATGAAGCATGCAATCTTACTTTAGGGACATAGAAGCACTTATCTGCTCTTAAACTTACTTCATTCTACTATTTCATACTGTTAATATCACAGAAGTATGTGCTACGTTTTTTAATGATTGCCGTGTCGAGTAAATCACATCTACCTTTGCCTTACAAGCTGATGTAATGATCATTGTTGTACCAATTCGGAACAGCTATTAAGAAACAAGCTCTGAATGCAACTGGTATACACAAAGGACGTTCATTATACAACATTTTACATGTCGCACATTATGATACAACAGTTGTAACAGTAGACACTGACTAGCCTGATCTCTGATGACTCGACTGCCTATTTCTTTGGCACGCTCTATAGCCTAAATGCCTTGATATATTTTAATATATGCTGGGTATTGCATCTGCAAATACAAAACAGAAAAGATGTTTTCTAGTAAAACTGTTTAATATGTGCGTGTTATTTTATTACCGTTTTAACCATTAAGCTTGTTATGGAGGACAAACGAGCAACCGGCTCACCTGATGATGTGGGGCCGCCTATGAATAACTGCAGCACCAGGGGAATTGCAGTAGCGTTGCCGGCTTTCTAAAAAGCAGTTAGTTCTTTTCTTGAAGGTCCTTAAAGCATATCGGTTCGGAAATTTTTGTCTGTGGTAGCAAATTCCACAAATACGAAGATAAAAACTTCTGGTAAATCCTAAAGGGTATAAATAGCAGTATATGTAAAAATAAATTACCAGCGGCACCAAGAACAGACAGACGGAGAACTCGCGCTGTTCTTAAGTTGCCTTAAAGAAATAGAAAAACAACATTAAGTAACAGAACAAAAGATGGATATTATCTCACGTATCCACTGTTTAATATCATAGCAGTCTCGATTACAGCAAAAAAGGATCCTCGCGTTTTATCATTCAGCACAGGAAATATAGCAATACCATGCTGCTGATTTACGCTGATATTCTGTGCGAACGTGAATCTCCCGCAGTCGGCCGACATTCGTGCTGCAGCTATAATACATCTGCAGCATGTAACCAAAGTAAAGTTTATGTCCTAACATCGTGAAGAAAGGTTCCGCTGATTATAGTTACTTGCTGAGAAATTCCTAGTTTACGAATAACTCTCATAATAGACTTGAAAAGAATATTTTATCCATTTTTATCACTGGTTAGGAAATGCGTTTTTCCAAGAAGCAGTAAGCAATCGCGTCGGGGTAAATTAAAAAGTAATAAAGTTCAAAGCAATCTATGATTTAAAACCGAAAGAGTCTTCCAGACAAAAATTTAAGGAAACTAATACATTTAACTTTGGCCTCGCAATGCATGAAAATGCATGATGCATGCGTGAATGTACATACACAAAAATAAAAGCAGTTTTACAAAAATAAGTGATATTCATTCTGTAAATACTAGGATCAGACATAAGTTAGTAGTACCAGTTACTCGACTCCACCGAGTCAGTAAGTTACGCTTTTAGAAGTTTAGTAAGTAAGTAAGTATGTTTATGTTTTTAGAACAAAATCCCAGAAAATATACAAAATTTGACCTGCTCAAAGTTCAAAAACGTTATTAAACAAAATTAGAATTAAAAAGGTTATTACAATATTAAGAAATGTATGTATGATAATAAACCCTGGGAGTGAGGTAGTCACCTAAAGAAACCCAAACACCTAAAAAATAACCAAATTAGAAGTAGTTTGGTAGCTACCAAACTACTTCTAATTTGTTTGGTGTTGAATTGTATAACGTAATATATAATTGTAAGTTGTTATTTAAAAACAAAGTCCCGCTGGGTTTCTTGCTGGTTCTTCCCAGGACACAGGATTTTTCGAACCAGTGGTAAATTAAAAATATAAGTGATTTTCAATAAATATTATTTATAATCTGTACTGAATAAAAAACGTTTCTATTTCTGTTTCTTCAATTCCTCTAAGTTAAACCATTGCACCAAGTTTTACAAAGTGAAACTAAAAACACAGTATGCGTCGCAAGACCGTCCTCACAACCGCACACACAGTTGAGCATGTAAGCGTCTGAGTGCACATAAAATGAAGTGCGATTACTGGAATTCACCGTGCAGTGGCGGTGTAAGTATATCCACTATACCCTGTACCGCCCCTGGGCGTCGTAAGAGGCGACAGAGAAACAAATCAGACGGGTAGCAGCTAGCAGCATCTCTTCCTAATTACAAATAAATTAAAACGAACACTAATCATTGTATAATATTTTTTTATTAATTTTATCGCGCTTAATGTTTACTTATCAACCGACTTCAAAAGGAAAGAGGTATTCAAATCGACTGTATTTTTATGTGGTACCTCAGAACTTTTTTCAAGGTAAACCGAATTTGATGATTCTTTTTATTTGAAAGCTAGCTGCTTCTTGTGTGGTCCCATATAAATTAGCACAAAATCTGAGCAGTAGTTTTTGAGTTACCCCTACTAATACGTATTTAATTAACTTCAACTAAATTGATGATGTTCTCGTTTTATTTATATTGAAGTCAGTTGTACAAAATTTTAACTTTACCATTTGTTACTCATTTTTAATTCCCGACGTTGAAGCAATTTGTCATTCCAGAAATGGACTTTCGATAGGCTGTAACGGATTACTGGAATTATAGCATATAATATTTCGACGGTGATCTATTGCTTATTTGATGTGCGTTAAAAACACGACATACGCTGGCATCATAAAAACCCTCTTTCTTATCAGCCCATTAAGTCCACGGCTGGATATGGACATCTCCCGTTATAGAAAGGATTTGGTTTAGCAGGCAGATTAGCAATTAGTAATGAATAATCCTGCGCGAGAACCAATTTAGAAATTCAAATTATCAATTAGTTTTAATATTTAATACAGTTTAACAATACTGGAAGAGCAATTTTCATCGGCATTTTCATCGGTCAAGCTTGCAGTGTGCGTCAATTAGGACCTGACGCGTTGATAAATTCAGATTTAACATGGGTCCTCAATAGCGCGTGATAAAACTTATCCAAACATTTCCATGAAATTTTATTGTATATATAGGCATTTATGTTTAATGATAAAAAACGACGAAAATTCCGTTTACATTTTCAACACATTTCCTACTGCTTTATATTGTGACGGGTATGCGTGCACCCGTATTGGCGAACACACTTGGAAACTATAAACCTCGTGGCCACCGCAGATGACTCATCTCCATGAGGCCACCGTGACCGAAATCGGTCGGCAGGACATTATTTATATTGTGATAAGAATATAAAGAGTATGTCGTTGATGCTCTCTCTGTGATTAGATATAAAAACATATTGGACAAATGGTGCAAAAACAATCCAATTTAGTGTATTCTTGGTGTGGACTCGGACTAATGTATAACCCCAACACCAATATAGGCTTATCAACTATAAGTTACTCGCCTATTACTACATAATAATAACAATAATAATTCGTGATCGCTACCAAGCTATTTCTAATTTGTTTTGTGTCGTTAATTGTATCATACGTGCATGTAAGCTCTAACTTTTTTTAAATAGTCCCGCTGGGTTTCTTGCTGGTTCTTCCCAGGGCAGAGGTTTTTATGCGAACCAGTGGTAATGAAAAAAAAGTGACTTTCAATAAGTATTATTTATAATCCCTATTGAATAAAAAAGTTTCTGTTTCTGTGACTAAAAGCTGAGTGGCGTCCATTTTGGTACATATTACGTTATTCCTTTTTTTGTTAAATATTTTTAAGATAGAAAAAAATCTGCTTTACTTAATTTATTCTTCTGTGGCAAATAAATCTTTCTTTCTAATAATCACCTCGTAATTATCTAAGCGACATATAGAAATGTCAAGATATGACATCCGATACATAGCATAAAATTCTCGTACCAAATGTAAAATACTCATATAAGCGACGTAAAGCAAAAAATACGTGAGACTCCTGACACTGCCATGGCCAATCAGCCTGCTAACAATTACCGCAACTTTTTCTTACTACCTCAGAGAAAATCACGTAGATACGACAGTGGATTAAGGATTTATGGATAATGTAGTCACCGTCACTGCTTCGGTCTACTAAAATCTACTGCTGAACATAGGCTTCCCTCAGCCTCAGAAGTAGGATATTTGCCACAGTTGCTAGCTACTCTAGGCAAGCGGGTCGGCAACTGCGGTTTTTTAATTTGAATCGTTATTAAGAAGAGGCTGCTGTTCTTGTGTATGTAATAGGTGTGTTATATGATACTTTAGTATAGCTTATTTATTTGGCTTATTATGTTTTTTTATCATTCAGTGTATGTAAATAAATAATGTTTATTAATTTTTAATAAAATAGCTAGTGTAAGGTATGTAGAGGTCGATCTTGTAACAATATAAAGGTATGAACTCGCTCTTTTGACTTAGTTCTCTGTTCACTTTAAATTAGAAATAATCATTATCACAATCATCACAACATAGCTTTCAATCTAAATAATTTTAAGTAGACTACAATCCTATCTACGAAAGCCTATGTAATAATAACATATTATTTCGAAATATCAGTCACTATCAATCTATATAAAACACAAAAAATGTTTCTACCTATGTTCGTTATAGCTTTGAAACCATCCAATCGATTTTGATGAAATTCTTGTGTGTTTGAATGGGTCCCTACATGATTTATATTTACATTCGGACCCGGTAGGTGGCGCTGTTGTCGAGATCCAGAAATCACCCGTGCGAAGGCGGGCGGATCCCTAGGTATAAAACTTATTACCTATTATATATAACTATTAACTGCCAAACGACATAAATATGGTGGGTGAGCCAGTAACATACCAGGAACCAGTAGTAGACCATTTCAACATTCAAACCTAAATATTAACCTTCTTTTGAATTTACCAGAATTTTTTTACGTTTGGTAGCCGTGTCGTACTTCTACCAATCATTTAGTCGTAACTAAAAAAACAATTAATAATAACAATTAATAATAATAATTAATACCGATTAACGCTGGTGTTCCACAAGGCTGCGTGCTATCACCAACGCTGTTTCTTCTGCATACCAATGACATGTTGCAAACCAGTAACATTCATTGCTATGCAGACGACAGCACTGGTGATGCCTTATATACACCGGCCGTGCCAATATTTCTCGGGAAAACGTCACCAAGTACCGGGACAAACTTGTGTCTAAATTCTGAGGGCGACTAAATCGAGCCCAGTTTAATCCCCAGAAGACACAAGTTTGCGCGTTTTCCGCTAAAAAGAACCCCTTCGTCGTATCTCCTCAGTTTCAAGGCATTTGCCTTGTTGTCTCAGCCAGTATCGGAATCCTCGGCGTCGACGTATCGAGTGACACGCAGTTTTGTCTCTAGAAAGCTTGGCGTGCTCAGCAGAGCGGGACAGTATTTCATGCCGGCTCACCGTCTGCAACTTTACAAGGTGCAGGTTCAGCCGCACATGGAGTACTGTTTCCATCTCTGGACTGGGGCTCCCCATCTCTTTCCATTTGATCGCATCCAGCGCAAAGCTGTTCGAATCGTCGGCGACCGAGCTCTTTCCGGTCGGGTTGACTCACTGGCACTGCGAAGAGATATTGCATCTCTTTGCGTATTTTATCGCATCTACCACGGGTAGTGTTCTGAGGAATTGTTTAGACTAATTCCAGCCGCACAATTTCACCATCCACAAAACTCACTACCTGGAAGACTGGGGGTCCAGCACCGTGCGATTTAAAAGAATCGCACAACTTCCTCGTGGAATCGACTACCACCTCCTATTCCTTTTTATAAAGGCCGGCAACGCATCTGCAATTTCCCTGGTCTTGCAGTTGTTCATGGGCGGCGGTAATCACTAACCATCAGGTGAGCCGTAAGCTCGTTTGCCCCACTCCTATAACAAAAGCTAAAAGCAACATACACACCATATACATCGGTAAAAACACATAATTCGAAACAATAATCATCCACTTCATTCTGGACGGCCATTTTAATAAGCACTCGTATGAAGGTAATTTATTTTAATCCTTTTAAATCCCTGTCTATATCAATTATAATATACACATCTTATATTACGAGAAAATGCTAATTTAAATCAATGATTGTTATTGGTAAACCATTGAAACACGGATTCTATGATTTTCCAGCAATATCTCATTTGGTCAACTACTTACTAGTGATCAAGCTTTTTAATATTTTTTTTTATTTTACATTTATATTTATTACAATAAATTCTTCAAAAATTCACAATGTTCCAGTTGTTGACCAGTGGTTCATTACTGGTAATATCTATACTTCAAATTTGTTCCAGTGTTGTAAAAATACACTCAGCTAAAATTACACATAAAATTTTTCAATAGTTAATTCAAATTACAATTATTGAAAAAAAAAAGAACATGTATTACTACTAATATATATATATGTATAAGCCTTGTTACATAACAACTGTTGACCTAAGTTTTGGTTATTACTATTGAAATTTATAATATTCACTTTATGAATTACTAGAACACATGTAACATAAGCATTATTAGATATGAACTTGAGAAAAATAGCCCACTGTAAATTAATACCTAACAAAACAGTCCCTAGGGATAAAAAATAGGATTAGAAATGGTAGCTCATCAAACCCATAATGTTAACATGCACAGTACCAGTAGTGAAAACCCACTAATGACGGTATATTGATAAACTATATACCTACTAACTAGATAATATATTATTCGGTTAATTGGAAATTTTCTTTTACTCAGTGAGTAAATATTTGAAAAGAATTGTAAGTACATTAATAAGTACAGATGGGCCGAATATTCGTTTCATATTTGATTTTCGGCATATTCGGCAGCTTTACCGAATATTCGGTTATATCACCGAACATTCATTTATGTGGTACTCAATGTCTGTATCGAAATGTACAAATAGAAAATACCATGTCTTTCATCATTTTACTGTTAAAAGTATATTTTATTTATGGGTTAAATCTACTTGTATAGCGTTATGTTTTTGAGGCACTGTAGATTTATTACCAATTATAGCAAATAGACAGCTTGATAAAATGTTTTTGGAATCAAACGAAGAAACATTATATTTACACAGTCACACACACAACAGTACATTTCACTTTAATTTGGTTGTCGGCTTCTCTAAAATAAGTCCAAAAAACGCGCTTTACGGTAACTAGTTTTGACATAAATTGGTTAGGTACCGAGGTGATCCTGCCGAATAATGTTCGGCAGAATATTTGGTTCGGTAAGATTTACCGAACTTTCAGCCTAATATTCATATTCAGTGAAATCCATATTTGGCCCATTTCTATTAATAAGTAACATTACTAGATAGCAAGTAGTTACAATAATTTTAATATAACATTTATAACAAGCTAGCTGCTCTGGCTTTGCTGGGGTGGGATCTATTAATGTAGCTTTATTTACATTTAAGAAAATCATTCAAGACTACACTCACCGGCACGGAAACTTGGCCACTCGTGAATTTGCTGATTATTTGCACTGAAACGTTTTTTTAACAGTAAATTAAGGGTAGATGCATTCAATAAGTGTCTCTAATGGTTTTAGAACATAGAAATTTAATGTTTACTTCACCGAAATTTTTCTTTTCAAGATAACATGTTTTCACTAAAATTAACATCTTTCCATTGTCACTTTAAAAACACTACAAAGTTAAAAATTAAGTCTGTTTCTTTATTGTCTATCAGTTTTAATATCGGGTGTTTCCTCCTCTAGCCCTGATAACCGCTTGCATTCGATCTGGCATGCTTTGAATGATGTTTCTGACATCAACTTGCGGTATGCTGTCCCAAGCGGCCAGCGCTGCATTTCGGAGCTCATTTAGAGTTTGTGGCGGTTTGGAGCTGGACTTTATCTTTCTTTTGAGCATACCCCATACATGCTCAATTGGATTTAAGTCCGGGCTACGAGCTGGCCACTGTAATTTTTGTATTCCAACCTCTTCCAGATATTCCTCTACACAATGTGCGACGTGCGGGCGTGCATTATCGTGCATGAGGAGGAATTGGTCGTGTCCAATGAATCCCGAATAAGGCATTACGTGCTCCTGAAGAACTTCCTCGATGTATCGAGTAGCTGTAAGCCGATTATCCACGATGACCAACTCTGTACGTGCGTCGGAACTTACACCTCCCCATACCATTATTGAGCCTCCATGGAAACTCACAGTTTGGGTGGTGGTAATGGGTAGAAACCTCTCTCCTCTTTTTCTCCACACTCGTTCTCGACCGTCTGGAGCACGTAAAGCTATTCGACACTCATCTGTGAACAACACTCTAGCCCATTGCTCGTGGGTCCAATTGACATGTTCTCTTGCGAACTGAAGTCGGGCTACTCGGTGCTGTCTGAGAAGTTCTGGACCTCGTGCTGGTCTACGAGCTTTTAAATTCACTTCCTCCATTCGTCTTCTCACCGTACGCTCACTAACATTAACGCCTCTTGCGATTTGGAGCCGCTGAAGTATCTCAACAGCGGTCAGGTAGCGGTTTCTCAAAATCTCCATAACAATAAAACGATCGTCCCGGGCCGATGTGCACCTTACGCCCCCACTGCCTGGCCTGCGGGTGTAGCGGCCTGTCTCCTGGTATCGTTTCAGTGAATACTGCATTGAGGACCGTGGTACGTTAAGCACAATAGCAACTTCACGCTGTGTCAGCCCTTGGTCAAATATTGCTACTGCTTGTGCAACTTGTGCTGGTGTTAATGGCATTTTTATTGGCTTTAAAGCACCTTTAGTTATTTAATTAAGACACAAGATCACAATAATTGAATAACCTTACAGTAAACTTTTCACAACACACAAATTTAAAATGTGAACTTAGTCGCTCAAATGACCCGATTCAACTAAAAATTAAAGAATTCGTCATGGTGCACTTAAACATGATGAATTACCCACTTGAACTTGAGGGTAAACATTTTTTGACATACTTGCATAACAAACATTCATCAGAAATACTTAAAGCTTTTGCTATCGCGAGATAACCGCTTGGCCAAGTTTCCGTGCCGGTGAGTGTATTTATTATGTACATCTTATCAATATTTCTATATTAATAAAATCTTTCGTTTTTTTTTAAATTTTTCTGATAAAATTTAGTCTAGATCAATTCTGGTATTTGTAGTATTACTCTATTTGTTCACGAAGTTTTATCACAATTGGTTCAGTTATTCCAAAGAATGGCTCAGACAGACAAACTGACAAACGAAATTTTAAAAATGGTTACTCATGTCTCAGTGGCTTCACAATATTTTTTACAGAAATATTAACAAACAAAATCAACAATAATTATGAGTAAATTTAGGTAATATTGTGATAAAATTTTAATAATAGGTGATGAAGGAAGCTAAATGTATTGTAAAAAAGATATTATGCTTTTTCAGTGTCCACTTAAAAAAAACAGAAGAACTAATATTATTTAAACGGCTCTGTGTTGCAGTAGTTTAGCAATGAGTTGCAGCACTAAGGGCCACAGGTTCAAATCCTACCTACAAATTATAATTGTACTGGTTCTGGATGTTTGTCCTTGTGAAATTTATGTTATGTTAACTGCCCCTACAATATAGGAGAAAATCCTTTGAAATATAGCTCCAGGATTGACTTGGTAATTATTTCTTTAGAAAACACAACAGTAACAAAGTGACTCAAATTCTTAGAATGAACAACATATCAACAGAACTTACAGGCAACTGATAACATTTTATTTGCACCAATGCATAATACATAAGCTATCATCTTTTTTCATAATACACTTTTAAAGTAATGATATAATGATTGATGCATTTAAGTTTAGATAGATAGATAAAAGCGTTTATTTGTTTCTCCAATCACACATGTAAATTCAGTGATTAAATTAGATATAAATTCAAAGTATTATAAAAAAAAACATAAACTTAAGATCTAAATGTACATGTGTGTTGCAGTTTAACAAATGGGTGGGCTCAGCGATTAATATTGCTCAGAGAGCAAACACTGATTTTCAGCTATTACCCTCGAGGTAAAAGTTTTAATCAGCGATGCAACTTATTGTTGAGAAAATAAGTTTAATGCAGATATATTTTGATCAGCCGAGTCCAATGCTTTATTATTTACTACTAGGGATGGGCCGAATATGGATTTCACCGAATACGAATATTCGGCCGAACGTTCGGTTAAACTTTTACCGAACCGAATATTCGGCCCAACATTATTCAGCAGGATCACCTCTGTACCTAACCAATTTATGTCGAAACTTGTTACCGTAAAGTGTGCGGGATTAGCGCTGGACCTTGCCACTCGCTCCCCCGCCACACCTGACATGATATTGCATCATCTAGTACTGAGCAAATTGCCGGCACATGCTTATGCTTTGACTATTTTTGTGAGAAAAAAGTATTTCGTTGTGTTATTATTAGTGAATATTGATATTGTATATGATGAAAATAAGTGGCAGGAGATCTACTATTTGAGCCTATTTTACTGACAACTGTAATGTAACGTTTCTTTGTTCGATTCCAAACAAATTTTTATCAAGCTTTCTATTTGCTATAACTGGAAATAAATCTACAGTGCCTCAAAAACATAACGCTATACAAGTAGATTTAACCCATAAATAAATATACTTCCAGAAGCGGCCCCACAGGAAGTGGACCTGGTCGAGCCCCGACGGTTCGACAAAAATTGATATTGACTTCATTATGACGACCAGACGCCAACTGTTCAGTGATGTCTCAGTGATTGCAAGGGTGAAAACTGGCAGCGATCACCGAATGGTTAGAGGCACACTGAACCTAAACGTTAAGTTGGAGAGGTCTCGTCTAATGAAGTCAACGCTCCGTCCCCCTCATGTTCTAATCCATAATCCCGAAACCTTTCGATTGCAATGCAGTGGACGATATGTATGACAAGCTCGTGGAAACTGTCCATGCGGTCGGAGTTAAGTTCTGCATGACCCGCCGCAGAAGAACACAAAAACTCTCCGACCACACTCTTAATCTCATGGCTGTTAGACGGGAGATGGGGCTGCAATCGTCAACAGATTTGACAGCATACAGGTAACTGAACAGACAGATCTCCAAATGCATGCGGCGAGACTTAAGCGATCGAGCAGAACCAGGGCTCCAAAGTCTTTGCCAGAGATCTGTCTGCCAGTAAGAGCCAACTGTCAAAGCTGAAGACTGAGTGTGGCAGCATCATTTCCGGGACACCTGAGATTTTGAGTGAGATTGAGAGGTTCTAAGGGCAGCTGTACACATCATCGTTGGAGCCACACGCAAGTGTGAGTAACAATCCAAGAGCAAGTCTTATCCGACACTATTCCGATGATATCCCAGACGTCAGTCTAAGCGAGATTAAAATGGCTCTCCAGCACCTTAAAAACGGCAGGGCCCCATGCGAGGATGGAATTACAGCGGAGCTTCTGAAAGCGGGTGGAACACCGGTACTTGAAGTCCTTCAGAAGCTCTTCAATTCACTTCAACACAATGAGACAGCGTTGGCTCAATTACGCAAGTGGTTGGAGGCACAACGGACGGCCATAGCCCTTATCCAAGAGCCATGGATTAAGGCCGGTAAAATTAAAGGCCTAAACAACCTAAGAGGTAAGTTATTCTACAACTCTGAGTACGGCAAGCCTAGAGCGTGTATTTATACTACTAAAGATATCTGTGCAAAACCACTAACAGATTTCTGTTCCAGAGACATGTATGCCGTAGTATTACAAAACACACAGGAGGAAACGTCGCCTCGGTCTACATGCCTGAGGAAGACACCCCTCCCCCTCACGACCTCGTCAGGCTGGTGAATTTCTGTGAGAGGGCCGGACTAGAGGTTGTGATCGGGATGGACTCCAACATGCATCTTCCCCTTTGGGGAATGGAAAAACCTAATGAACGAGGTATGGTTTTAGTTGAATATTTATTTAGCACTAACGTAACCATATTAAACACTGGTTCTGAACCAACCTTCATAAATAAACGCTGTCGCACAATAATCGACCTCACACTTGCAACAGAAGGAGCAGCTAAGGTAATAATGGGATGGCATGTGTCGAAAGAGGCCTCATGTTCAGACCACAGATGGATCTGCTGCATACTACAGGTCGATATCCCCGCTATACCACCATGGAGAAATCCCTGCAAGATGGATAAAACAAAATACCTCAATAGGCTGATGTCTTCGCTCACGGGTGTTGGGGGAACTAATACCATAGTAGATCAATCGCTCCTAGAAGAACAGGTAGCAGCTGTCACTAAAGCCATGATCGATAGCTACCATGAATCATGTCCAGTAATCACTCCACCAAAACATGCTGAGCAAAAGCAACAGTGGTGGGGTAAAGAACTAGACAGGAAACGTAAGAAGGTAAGAAAAGCCCTAAATAGGGCAATGAATACCTCAAAGGATGAAGACTGGCTTCTATATAAGAAAGCTAAGTCTGAATACAAAAAATGTATCAGGTATCGACGCTCAACAAATGGTGGTGGTGCAAATTCTGTGGTAGCATAGATACCTGTGAACAAGCAAATCGGATAAGGAAAATCCTAGCTAAACAGAACACGCCGGGATCTACCTCTTTAAAGAAACCCAACAGAAGCTACTCATCGCCGGATGAAACCCAACGCATCCTAATTGATACTCACTTCCCAAACATGCTTTTGTTGCTGTGTAGTTGAAAGGGTGAACCGGCATGAAGATGCACTGACACCAACAAAAGAAGACTGGGAATTAGCACAAAGAGTGGTGACAATGGACAAAATCCATTGGGCCATTCATAGTTTCCAACCCTATAAGGCAGCAGGACTTGACGGCTTATTCCTGGCACTTCTTCAGTGGGGGGGGGGGCTAAAGTCCTAATAGTCAGACTTGTTGCCATAATGAGAGCATGTCTGGCTCTTAAATATGTTTCTAGGGGATGGAGGGAAGTGAGTCACGTTCATACCCAAACCAGGTAAGAACGACTATACAGACCCTAAATCCTGCAGACCTATTAGCCTCACATCCTTTCTCCTAAAGATGATGGAGAGGATTTGTGAACGGGAGTTGATAGGGTCGGCGCTAATTAACTTACCGCTACACCGAAAACAACATGCCTATAGCTTAGGTAAATCAACAGAATCGGCACTTCACCAGGTAATAACAAAGATTGAAGAGGCCATCCAAAACAAAGCAATATGTCTAGGCTCCTTCATAGACATAGAAGGCGCTTTTGACAGAACAAATTTCTCCAGCATAAAAGGTGCCCTAAGTAGACATAATGTTGAACCGGCACTGATTGACTGGATAGTAAACATGCTCAGTACACGAACAATAAAGATTGCTGGTGAATCTCAGAGAATTCAGATCATGAAAGGATGCCCGCAGGGTGGGGTTCTTTCACCTCTCCTGTGGAATATGGTCATTAATGAACTCATCAGCAAATTAAACGCTAATCATTTCTACACAGTCGGTTATGCAGATGATCTGACAATACTGGTCTCTGGTAAGACAGCATTGTGTGCAACCTGACCCAAGCGGCTCTCCGTATTGTGGAGAGATGGTGCAGGGAATATGACCTAACCGTTAATCCAAATAAAATGGTTATAGTAATGTTTACACAAAAATGAATGCTGAATAACTATCATCTTCCAAGTCTTTTCAGCACAAAACTCCAACTTTCTTCCGAGGTAAAATACCTAGGTCTTACCTTGGACAGTAAACTTAACTGGAACAAACAAATAGAAAACAAAATCAGCAAAGCTAGTTTAACTTTCTGGCAGTGCAGAAACATGATCGGCAAATGATGGGGTTTAACGCCAAAAATTATACTGTGGCTGTACAAAACTGTAATTCGGCCCATGATCACATACGGCTCTCTGGTATGGTGGACCAAAACCAATGAAGCCACCACTATACAAAAGCTTCAGGGTTACCAGAGATTAGCTGTATGGCTGCCACGGGCTGCATAAGGACAACACCAACAGCAGCTTTGGAGGCTATGCTGGAGCTAACACCGCTTCATCTACATATACAACAAGAAGCAACTTTAGCTGCCATTAGACTCAAGACCCTAAATCTTTTAAGTAAGAGTAGAGTCCCCCATACAGATATAATCGATAGAATTTACTCAAAAATTCCTATCTTACAAGCCAAGTATGATAGGATCCCAAAACAATTTGTATTCAGTAAGAAGTACAGGATACAATTGAAGGAAACTGACCATCTGGAAGGATTGGGTCCAAGAGAGCTCAAACTTTTCACGGATGGCTCTAAGACAAATGAAGGTGTGGGGTCTGGGGCTTTCTCTGAAGACCTTAATATCCATATATGCACACCGCTGGGTACCCACAACACAGTCTTCCAGGCTGAATGCATGGGTATCATCCAAGCGGCCATAGCAATAGATGCTAGGAAGGTGAAAGACTTCTCCATCAGAATACTGACCGACAGTATGGCGGTACTACAAGCTCTGAGTTGCAATGTGACGAACTCGGGACTGATACACGAGTGCCATCAACAATTGAATGAGGTATGTAAGTACAGCAATGTGACTCTGCAATGGATCAAGGGACACAGTGGATCTAGAGGCAACGATGCAGCAGATGAACTGGCCAGAAGGGGATCGGCCCTAGCAACTATAGGGCCGGAACCAATAATACCAATCCCCTTTGGCTACTTTCGTTCACTGGTACATAGATACTTCAATAATTTACACGCTCGGCTTTGGAAAAATTTTGTAGACTGTAGACAAGCTAGGGAGGCCCTACCTGAAATAAACAGTCATCTAACCAAGGTTCTAATGAGACTGAACAAGCCACAAATCAAGATAGTAACAAGTGCTATCACAGGACATGGTTCTTTTAACAAACATTTGTTCACCATAGGTGTTACTGACAGCCCCCTGTGCAGGGCATGCATGGGAGAGGAAGAAATGGCGGCTCACGTGTTGCTGACATGTCCAGAAGTCGCTTCATACAGGGCTAAACATCTCGGCACGGCGGGATCGCTCCCGAAGTTGCTTGCAACATCAAGGGACTGCTGAGCTTCCTCGGGGAGATATCATGGCTCGAATAAGCATATTATTCCTGCCCACACGCAAAATACGCGCTTAGACGTGGAGTTGTGGAAAACAGCCCGTCGTAAACTAAACTAAACTAAACGGCAGGGCCCCATGCGAGAATGGAATTACAGCGGAGCTTCTGAAAGCGGGTGGAACACCGTTACTTGAAGTCCTTCAGAAGCTCTTCAATTCCGAGGCGTGAATCAGAAGTGCGGTGGTCTTGTTTTTTTAAGAAAGGCGATAACACTCTCTTGAAGAACTACAGACCGATTTCCTTTTTGAGCCGCGCCTACGTGCTGTTTTTACGTCATTACGAATCGTCTCGCACGCAGACTCGACGACTTCCAGCCTCCCGAACAAGCCGGTTTCCGAAAAGGCTTCAGTACCATAGACCACATACATACCCTGCGGCAGATTGTACAGAAGACCGAAGAGTACAATCTGCCACTTTGCCTGGCGTATGTGAACTATGAGAAAGCCTTTGATTCTGTAGAAATTTGGGCGGTGCTACAGTCCCTTTAGCTGTGCCAAGTTGACTCGGTATATCGAAGTGCTGAAGTGTTTGTACAGTAGGGCTACGATGGCTATCCGAGTACAGAACCAGAGCTCGAAACCTATCCAACTGCAGAGAGGTGTTAGACAGGGTGACGTTATATCCCCGAAATTCTTTACCGCTGCATTGGAAGACGTTTTCAAGCTACTGCACTGGAAAGCATACGGTATTAACATCAATGGTGAGTACATCACTCACCTTCGATTTGCCGACGATATAATTCATATGACAGAATCACTGGAGGACTTAAGCACTATGCTCAATGACCTCAATAGTGCCTCCTAATGGATAGATTTTAAGATGAACATGGACAAAATAAAGATCATGTTTAATGTCCATGTCACACCTATGCCGGTAGTTGTTGGGAGCACTATGCTCGAAGTTGTTGTCCGGCTAGGTAAGTCCAACTTCGACCGAGAGGTCAATCGACGGATTCAACTTGGCTGGGCAGTATTCGGGAAATTACAACATATCTTCTCGTCAGGTATACCTCAATCTCTAAAAACTATATTGTACAACCAGTGCGTGTTGCCAGTGATGACTTACGAATCTGAGATGTGGTCCTTCACTGCTGGGCGTATGAGGACGCTCAAGGTCGCTCAGCGAGCTATGGAGAAGGCTATGCTCGGAGTTTCTCTGTGTGATAGACTCAGAAATGAGCATATCCGCAGTACAACTAGAGTGACCGACATAGCCCAATGGATTAGTAAGATGAAGTGGCAATGGGCTGGCCATATAGCTCAAAGAACCGATAACCGATGGGGAAGAAAGGTTCTCGAGTGGCAGCCTCGTACTTGTAGGCGTAGTGTAGGGCAACCCCCCACTAGATGAAATATACTTCAAACAGTATAATTATTAAAGACATAGCATTACTCAATTCGTACATTTCAATACAGTGGATACTTGAGTACCACTTTACCGAATATTCGGTGATTTAGCCGAATATTCGGCCAAATACGAATATTCGGTAAAGCTACCGAATATGCCGAATATAAAACAAATATTCGGCCCATATCTATTTACTACTAATTGTAAGTTTATTGTATTGTCCTATTTATATTTTTTTACTATGTGGTAGGACTCCCTTACTGTGTAGCAGCAGTGTGTCTGACTCCCCCTCTGTTCCTCCCACAGGAACCCCTCTACACAAAATTAGATACAATTGTGCCTGTTCATGTCAATGCTTGAATCTTTCTTCTTTTAAAAGAAAAATGGGTCCATGGTTTAACTGATAATTGATTTTCTGACAATGTAAAGGATGAGAAACACAAAGGGATATTACCAAAAATAAAAAGTGATTCATTGAAGTATATTTCGACTACTATTTTAACTAGTTTTAGAAAGGATTTTGTACATAATCCAAGAAGTTGAGATACCTAAAAAGGAAATAAATACCACAAGAGCCAGAGGGATCTTTAAAATACCCGTTAATTATTACCTACTATTGAAAGATTAAACACAAATTATGTATAATCTTGATTAAACATATAACTATGAGTATTTAATATAAGTTAAAATCCTACATATAATTAATATCTTTGGGACTGGATATAATAAATAAATTTAGTAACTAATAATAATCAATTCATTTTAAGAAGTTTTATTTAATGGTATAAGAATTTTTCAATGCAAATTATACAATTACACACAACAAAAGAAATGTCTTTGTAACAATTACAAAGGTATGCTTACAAAATTCCCAACATTCAACATTGTGTTGTAACAAAAGGATCTAGAATGAAAGTTTTGTGACCTACTAACATGAATACACATCTCTATAAACAGTTTTATTTGACTAGACCATCCACAGTACTCGATAATCACTCAAAATGTTATAGGTCACAGAAACCTTGTCTGTAGAAAGTTTAGCTCATAGCTGTTGCTAGAGGAAAGTTATTCATATCAATCATTTAAAAATGTGAGGCAAAAACATAAATATAACATTCAAAAGTATTTAAATTATTATAATGTGAAGTGCCTACAAAACCCTTTGTTTACCTAATTCTGTAGGATGGGGTAAATAAGTTTCAACAATTTTATTTATTAAAAACATATTGCAGCACTTAATGGTCAGGGCCTTTCATTTTATATTCATAATAAACCAGATAATATAATAAATGCTCCCTTGGATAGTATTAATTTTAAGCAAGGTTTATAAAACCCTGAATTATTTCACACAAAATATTAAAACGACTGTGTTAGCATAATAGGTATTTATCTTGAGTATTTAAATATTTAGTTGAACATTACGGAGAAATATGAGAAACGGGACAACGTCACAACGAAAACATAGATATCTGAAAAATTCCGAAATTTGCATGAAAATACTATAACTAAAGTAAGCATGTGAGAAAAAACAGCTGCTGTGAGAACGATCCGCAACAAGCCGGCGCCTCGTTTCGCCACGCCACGAAAAACTCCCCATATAGTCAAATAGGTTAACATGAACCCTTTTTTTTGCGACTTACATAGCGAGACAAATAGATACATATGTAAAAAAATTACTCACATGAAATCACAGGTATCATCCAACAACAAGCATCATATTAGTCCAGATAGGACTGTCACTAAATAAATAATAATCACAACTCAACACAGAACATTTTAAATGTCTAACGCAATATTGCACATACAGATTTTTAACCATTGAAAACTCATAACAGATTGCACGAAAACACATACACTGCAGCCACGTAATATTTACAACAATACTATCACAATATAAACTTAAATCACCGAAATAACGAATATCACTTCAAAACTCGTCCTTGCATTCTCATAAATTGGCAGCCATCTTGCGTTCGTGCGAAATAATAAGAAAAATGTTGCCACTATCGTATATACTCCCAGTTATTGTTTACTTATTTTAAAATGCCAAAAGTTTATTTACTTTTACTTAATAAATAATTATAATATTATTTAGCTTCATCAAAATTGACGGTTTTAATAATAATTAAAACATCACCTGTCTTCTAAAACTTTTTTATCTGTACATAAATTATCCAACTTTATTTTGTCAATATTTTGCATTTTATTGCTTAAAAATTATTTTTACTTTTAATCAATGCAAATATAGTTTTATTAATATATATATTAGAAATATAGTATAAAAGAAAATGATTAGTATCAATAGTATGGAGTGTAGAAGTAAGGAGTACAGACTGTGTATTAAAAAGTGTCCATAGAAAACCGTTTAATAAGGGTGGCGCCAGTATAGCAACGGGCTAAATATTAAAAAAAGTGCCGAAAAATATAAGTGGGATAGATGAATTTTTCGAGGTTATATTTACTAACTAAAATTATTTTAGATTTTAGAGCTACTAAGCAGTTTAGCAACACTTCAAACCATCGACAACTGCTAAGTTCATTTCATCCCAGTAGCTACTCCAGCGATGTTGTGGAGAGTTTTTGAACTGTTATTTAGTGCTTACAGATGGCCACTTTTTCAACTATTCTACAATGGGAGTTGGTACTCCTTATTTCTACACTCCAAAACTTGTACACTCCATAATCCATAGACAGAGATCATAATCAATAGGATTATTTAATTGACACATCAATTTTGTAATGGCAATGTAATATTATATCATAAACACGCTATAAGCTACTTTTTCATTTGTGCTCACTGACCTCTATATATAGAGGTCAGTGACAAATGAAAAAGTAGCTTAGTGTTTGTGCTGCTTTGGTTATAAAGCTTTCGTACAAAAGGAATACAATAAACGCTTTTTCCTTTTAAATGTGAAAATTCAAATTTATTAATATAAAATTTCTGCGTGTTGGCGGAATTTTAAACGTTTGCCTATAAGGATGTTATATAATCACTACAATTTATTGGAAACGATGAAGCAAGTCTTCAAGGTGCTAGGAACTCCTTTACTGTCTTGAGGTCCATCTGAGTAGGTATTACTCTCTTATGCTGCGTTCAAGTCTAAAGGGTATGGGAAGACACAGGCTATGAGGCATTCCAACTAAGTCCTCAAAAGTGGTAATGAATCTGGAGCTTCATTTGTTAGAAGTTGACTCCAGTTGTCCTTGGATTTCTGAAGCTGATTTAGATAAGCACACCATCAGGTGAACTTTAGATTCATTAGTCGTTTCACCTTTTTTTGTAAATTACTCAGATCGTGATTAATTTTATAGCGGTCTGACTCTTTATAATTAGTGATCGTCGCAAGTAGTGCTATTCTAGGATTTAGTGACTGCTATCTTAACGTTGATATTCCTGCTGAATCCCGGAATATATGAAATGAAATGAAATGAAATGAAGAAATGAAATGAAGATTTATTTGCTTTGAAAAAGGTTACATTATATATTATTTATTTATTTTATTAAAGTGGTTATTTGTTGAAATCTATTTTAGGAATTCGTATAATTATATATGTAGTCAGCTTTATGCACATATTGTATTGGTCACTAAAGTCATCCCTTTCCCTCGCAATTTTGTATCTCATCGCGAGTGAGTTGAGGACTTACTTAACAGTAGTAGAGCCACGCGGCAGCTTTGTTGTTGCACGTATGGGCCGGCTCAAACCGGGGTGGTATCACGATCTCACAGAATACCGGTGTGAAGTGGAAGCTCTGCTTCTGCTTTCCCTGGAGAATCACTCGCTGAGCATCCACGACCATGTTTCTCCACTTCTGAGCGTGGATGCTAAGGCTGCCCCACGTATTCTAGGGGGGGGGGGTGCAAAATTCCGAAGACTACAACTGCTAGGGGAAAACGTAGCAACAAGACCAAGGTGACCCCTGCCACGCTGTCCGTGAATTTCTGCAATACGAGGGGACTTCAATCTAACCCAAACGCCGTCCACTACTATCTCGAGACGGCGAGGTCGGCTCTGCTCTTTCTGACCGAGACGCAGGTGTCCTCCCCGGCTGATGTCTCGTATCTCTCCTACCCGGGGTACAAACTACAATACTCTGTAGCGGCGCTGTCGTCGCGCCACAAGCGAAATACACCGAAGTCTACATCACGCTATCAACATTCCGAATCAGCAACAGTATATATAGAACATCTCCGAACTATCACAAGGAGTGTTGGCCGCTCCCTGGGCAGAACACTTTGCTCGGTGGGAGATCTCCCCTTTTCTTTCATCGGCTACAGTGGTGACCCCGACGTGATCTGAACACGCAACCAACAACTTTCGGAAACTTCAAGCTTCATCATCGTCATTGAATACCCCACCGTATCGCTCCCGAGCAGATGCCATCTAGCTTCACAAGGTTCATCGCAGCATTGGAATAATAATGCTTCCTGTTCCTTCAAGCTACTCTCTGCGCCATACAGTGTTCGGCACGGCTCTGAGGCTTACTGCTCGCCTCTGCTTCATGCACTCTCGCAGATTACTTGCCTTCTTCTCGACTCACCGCAGACTACAAGGCAATCTCCTGGCACTTGCACATTCGTCGACAACTCGACTGCACTATCGACCTCCGGTCTGAGCAGGGGGTGATGTAGCGGCGCTGTCGTCGCGCCACAAGCGAAATACACCGAAGTCTAAATCACGCTATCAACATTCCGAATCAGAAACAGTATATATAGAACATCTCCGAACTATCACAAGGAGTGTTGGCCGCTCCCTGGGCAGAACACTTTGCTCGGTGGGAGATCTCCCCTTTTCTTTCATCGGCTACAACACTCCTTTGTGCCTCGGGCTGGAGTTTGCGTTTACGTCAGAGAGGACATCTGTTCTCGACGCTTCGGCAGACTTGAAGGTGCGGGCCTGTCCATCCTTTGGCTACGCGTAGAAAGCGACGACCATCCGCACGTCTACGGGTGCCTCTATAGGTCCCATAGCGGTAATGCCGAAACAGACCGACTCTTCGACCACGTCCAAATGGCTACAGATTCGTTGCTACAGCAGATCCCCTCCGCAGAGATCGTGATCCTCGGCGACTTTAACGCCCATCACGCCGAATGGCTTGGTTCACGTATAACTCATCATGCGGGGAGATCTGTTCATGATTTTGCCTTGGCATAAGGTCTGACACAACTGGTTACTTCGCCTACGTTGAATCCAGATGTGAAGGTTCATGCACCTTCCCTGTTGGACCTTCTGCTGACCTCTCACCCGGACGGATATCAGATTTCCGTCGAGATTTCTGCCGCTGATGTGGTACTTCAGGGTATGGAACTTTTTATTCCTTCCTATGTGGTGCCCATTGGAGAAAAATCTCAGCCATGGTTTGGTCGCTCCTGTAAAATAGCATCATGCTATAAGCAGGAGTGCTACCAAGCCTGGGCTGACGCATCAGCGTCCCGGGATGTAAACACCAGCGCTCTAAAAAAGAAGTATAATTCCGCCTTTAGGTCCTTCAAAAGAGTTATTGCCAAGGCAAAGTCAGAGCACATAGGCAGAACCCGTGCATTCTGGCCTCTCGCCAAGGCTGTCCAGGGCAATTTCTGTCAGCCATCTCTTCCATCTCTGCACAGGGAGGCGACTCACTGGCCGTAAAA
Source organism: Parnassius apollo (assembly GCA_907164705.1). Lineage (NCBI taxonomy): Eukaryota > Metazoa > Arthropoda > Insecta > Lepidoptera > Papilionidae > Parnassius > Parnassius apollo. The sequence goes on from CAJQZP010000280.1 coordinate 1,146,990, forward strand.
GAGAAAGCCGATATTCTAGGCTCTTTCTTTACGTCCAACTCGACTCTCGATGACGGGGGGAGTACGCCGCCGACCATCCCGCGGTGTGAGTACTCCATGCCGGAAGTGCAGTTCACACAGTGCTCGGTTCGCAAAGCACTCCTCTCCTTGGACATCCACAAGTCGAGTGGGCCTGACGGAATCCCACCAATTGTGCTAAGGACGTGTGCTCCAGAGTTGGCACCGGTTTTAACGTGTCTTTTCCGGTACTCCTACTCCCTAGGCGTAGTTCCAAAATCATGGAAGACGGCATTCGTCCACCTGATCCCTAAAAAAGGCGACCCGTCCAACTACCGGCCTATCGCCATCACCTCCTTGTTCTCCAAAACAATGGAGTCCATTGTAAACTACCAGCTCATGAGGTACCTTGAGGATCACCAGCTGATTAGTGACCGCCAATACGGTTTTCACCGTGGTCGGTCAGCTGGTGATCTTCTATTCTATCTAACTCACAGATGGGCGGAGGCAGTAGAGTCCAAGGGGGAGGCATTGGCCGTTAGTTTGGACATTTCGAAGGCCTTCGATCGGGTTTGGCACAAAACGCTTCTTTCGAAGTTCCCTTCCTATGGGCTTCCCGAGAAATTGTGCGATTGGATCACCAGCTTTCTTGCAGATCGGAGCATCAAGGTCGTTGTAGACGGTGCAAGCTCCGATTCCAAGCCTATTAATGCTGCTGTTCCACAAGGCTGCGTGCTATCGCCAACGCTGTTCCTTCTGCATATCAGTGATATGTTACAAATCCGTAACATTAATTACTATGCAGATGACAGCACTGGTGGTGCTCTGTACACCGGTCTAGCCAATATTTCTCGGGAAAACGTCTCCGAGTGCCGGGACAAACTTGTGTCTGAAGTCGAGTCTTTGCTGAACAGAATCTTGGATTGGGGGCGACTAAATCTAGTCCAGTTTAACCCCCAGAAGACATAAGTTTGCACGTTAACCGCTTAAAAGAACCCCTTTGTCGTATCTCCTCGATTTCAAGGCACTCCCCTTGTTGCCTCAGCCAGTATCGGAATCCTCGGCGTCAACATATCGAGTGACGTGCAGTTTCTTTTTTTCAATCTCATTCCAAAATTGTCCAATAATTCTTACAACATCTAAAACATTGAATTGCTTCCAAAAGTATTTGACAGAAAGCTCGTTATTTAGTCTCATAGCTTCATTTAGATGTGTAAATGATCGCCTTTTGTAGTAAGCTTAAAGTGTTTTAATGACACCCTGGTCCATTGGTTGAAACAAGCTGGTCGTGTTTGGTGACAAAAATACAACTTCCACCCGTGGATCGAAATTAATTAGAGTCCTAGGAAGATGACCTGGTACATTGTCGATTAGTAGCATCACCTTAAATGGAATTTCTTTCAATTGGCAATAACTTTCGACTTCAGGAATAAAATTATGACCAAACCAGTCTTAAAAAAGTCACCCAAGCTTTCGCTATAGATTTCCAAATGACGGTAAACCAGCTTTAGATTTTCTGAGCGATAAAGAGACGCAGTATCTTTGTCAGCACTTGCCACCTCTCCACTTTCTGCGATGCTAATTACAACGACTTTTAAATCGGCTAAACCAGCCGTTACTAGCTTTAAACTCTTCATTTTTGGCCGCCCCCCTATTTCTTCTTTTAGTCTCTCAAAAATCTGCTTAGCTTGAAAGCACACTATGTTTTGATCAAAACTTAGAGTATTTTACATACATTACATATTACTGTAATGAATACTCTAAGGACCAACGGGACAATTTTTAAGTCTTAATTGATTATCACACCATAATTGTAACGTTGTTTCCATCTGGGCGATAATACCGTGATGTTTACGAATGATGCTTGAATTCAAAGATTGAGAGCCTTTCACAGCTTCCGTAATTTTTTCTTTACTTTTTATAACAGTTCGGACTGTTGATTTCGTAAGGTCAAATTTCTTTGCCAATTCACAAATTTTTATTTTCAATTCAAAATCTTTGATTAGATTTAGTTTACACTCCAAAGACAGTGTTTTTCGCGTTTTCTTGTTAGGTTCAAATGACTCATTATTTGATTTGTTGGATAACATAATTAAAGCTAAACCAATAATGTGCGCTATATACCTACAATATTTCTACGAGGAATACGTCTGAGCTTGTCGTCAACCAAGTGTATATTACGTACGTAAAACAATTCCACGCGTAACACGTTTGAACGGGGTAGCGTAAGTCGAGGTATGTCTGTATAATCAGACACCGCCTGTTGACTAGTAATATGGAAAAGAGCACCGCACAGCTTTTACCGGAAATGAGTAGTTTGACATGTCGTCTTGCGTACTCATGATATCTTAAACAGTTTAACTTCATTTAATATATCGACATTCAAAAAAATATTCCCGGGAATCCCGGGGCTTGTTCATAATAACATTATCATTCAAGTTTATTGACCCAAAGGCAGTACCATGCCTACGCTGATCACTAATTATAGTGTTAATACCTACCATTATCAAAAACGCGCGATCACGATCTCTTCTCAAAATTCTTAATTCTATCGTTTTGAGCGAAACTTTCTTTTCGTTATCTACCCGAATCCAACACTGCATCTAGCGAACCAGGCTGCCTGGCGCTGTAAACGATGAAAAGTCGTTTGCAAGATTCCTTTGTTGAAAATGCAACATAAAGGCTGTAGATCCCATAGTAGATAGTATTTGTTTGGTGTTTGAATACTTTCAACTTTTTTTGTCATCATCATCATCTTTACAGCCCTTCACAAGTTCACTGCTGAACATAGGCCTCCCCCATGGATTGCCACAAAGCACGGTCCTGAACCACCTGCATCCATCGATTTCCTGCATGTCTTACCAGGTCGTCAGTCTATCTAATGGGTAGTCGCCCTACACTTCGCCTATCGGTACGAGGCTGCCACTCGAAAGTCTTTTGTCTCCATCAGTTGTTGGTTCTTCAAGTTATATGACCGGCCCATTGCCACTTCAGCCCACTAATCCGTTCGGCTAAGTTAGTCACTCTGATTCTACTGCGTATATCCTCATTTCTAAGTTTATCATGCAGAGAAACTCAGAGCATTGCCCTCTCTATATTTCGCTGAGCGATTTCCAGGTTTTCATACAATCAGCAGCGAAAAACTAACTTTCAGATCCATAATTTGATGACCACAAATGGTTAATGACCTACTAGCAGCACGCACTGGTTGTACAATCTCATTTTCAACCTTTGAGGTATACCTGACGAGAAGATGTGTCGTAATTTTCCGCTGCTCAGCCGAGTTAAATCCGTCGATTGATCTCTCACTGAAAGTTGAACTGTGCTAGATAAACATACTCGTCAACATCTTCGAGCTTAGTTCTCCCAACAACTACCGGCATAGGTATGACATAGAAGTTTCACCAACGACCTTAATTTTGTTTATATCTATCTTAAGACATATCCGTTGGGACTCAATCACCTCAATAGTGTGTTGAGGTCATCGAGTATAGTGCTTAGGTCCTCCAGCGATTCTGCCATAAGAATTATACCGTCAGCAAATCGAGGGTGAGTCTCGTCATTGATGTTAATGCTGTATCCTTTCCAGTACAGTAGTTTTAAAATGTCTTCCAATGCAACGGTGAAGTTTCGGGTATATAACGTCACCTTGACTAACACCTTGCTGCAGTTGGGTACTTAGATCCAATCACCGATAGTATCATACTTCCTCAGCTGGTGATCTTCTGGTCTACCTGAATCATAGATGGGTGGGGCGGCAGTAAAGTCCAAGGGGGAGGTCCAAGGTTTGGACATTGCGAAGGCTTTCGATCGGGTTTAGCACTGAATATAAAGCGTAATCATCAGCGTATCCTATACCTTTAAACGAGCAATTCTTGTATATATATATGTCAAATAAGTCACCCTCATCAATTCATATATATATTTAACAGAAAGTAAAAAAGTGTAATTTAGAACATATATACATATATACATATATATATATATATATATATATATATATATATATATATATATATATATATATATATATATATATAATCGGAATCTCGGAAACGGCTCCAACGATTTTCATAAAATTTTGTGTCCAGGGGAGTTTCGGGGGCAATAAATCGATCTAGCTAGGATTTATTTTTAGAAAATGTCCTTTTGTCCGTGTTTTCAGGCAATAAAAAAACTGCTACAATATAAGAAGGTAAATTTTGACAGACTACTAACGATCGTAAAAGCTCAGGGATGTCGGTCGGGCGTGATATCGGAGTTCCGTGGTTCGTGTCCCATCTTGGGTCCAACTTTCTTTTCCTTTTTTTTTCAAATTCCCTTCTTTTGTGAGAAAATCTATTATTTCGAGCCCTTTTTTTAGTAATTTTTAAAAATAAGAAAAATTTTAATTAAACTAATTGCACTCATGATTTTCATTCAAATAACCAGTTCAGTTTTTTCTATTATGTCAATAAGATCAAAAAATATTATTCATGTAATTTGTATCTAAATGTAACTTAAAAAAAAACGAGCAAAGCTCGGTCATCCGGGTACTTGAGAAATCATAACATTAGATACTTGTTTACCAATATGAAGAGTAGCAGTATTAAATAATATAGGAGACAGAGAGTCTCCTTGGGCCAAGCCACGACCTGTGAGTCTACATATTATTTATTTTTTTGTCAACTTTTATGCTTAATTGTCTTTCCTTTTAAAATATCCATAAGTAATTACAGATTTTCGCACCGGCACCTAATCGGTCTAAATTTAAAAAGTAAAAGTAAGGCTCTAATATCCAGGTTGTTATAAGTGTTTTCAATGTCAATAAAGCATCCTACCGTTAATTGATCTTTCGAAAATCCCAGCTGAATTCTAGAAACTAAATTACTAAGGTTATCAAGACAAGATTTGGTTTTTCTAAACCCAGTGGTTCTCTTCATGAAAGAGGTTTCTTTTTTCAACTAACCACTTTAATCTATTTTTCAGCATAAAATGTAATATTTTCCATAAACAAGAAGTAAGAGAGATTGGTCTTAAAGCTACTATTGAAGATGAATCACGACTTGGTTTAGGTATTGGTATTACGATAATTTCAAGTCATTACGCGGGAACAAAACTGAGTTTAAAATAAATTATAAAGATCTATAGTAAAATATTTATAGCGCTATCCGCATGGAGCTTAGAGAACAGGAGAACGATCACTGTAGAAAATAGTGTCCCAGACATAGGACAAAATAAAAGAGACGCTGCGATCGCTAAGTTTTCTCAATAAAAGCAGGCTGTTGTGCGCTAGTTTGAAATGATTATAATATCATTGAAAGTGGTTACGCGGAAATGATTCGTTTATTTTTAGAATTTTGTTCGAGGGTATATTGCTCGCCGAGTGTCTGTCCTTCCTGTATCCTCATATCCCTTCCGTACGCACTGAAGGGGGAGGGGGGTCTAAAAGGTGACGCGATCCTTTTGACCAATAAAACGCGCGCCCCACCGAGATGAGGTGGTGGGAAGGCCGACCCAATAAAGGCTCGCGCGCAGCCCTCGAGCACTCTCTTGCTTCGCACCGCTAGTTTCAATCTCATCCCTGGGGCACTCACGCCCCAGAAGTAACCGCCTCACGTAGTGTGAGAAATCGTCGCACCAGCTCTCTTTCAACGCGACACAACAACAGAAGCGTCGTCCGCGGTATCAGGATCCCACCCCGGTAAGTGTGTTTCCTTTTATTAAGTTTTTCCTATTTGAGCCTTTTTGTTTTGTTAGCTGACCCGCCCCATTTTTTCTCCTACCGGTTCAAGTAGAACTTCCTCTCGACCTTGGCGAAGCAATAGATTTGGAAGAGCGAGTGCATTGAGAAGAAGAAAAAAGCATGGTTAGACTACTTGGCCTCTAGTAACGATAAGCATATGAGAGAGAAGATGAAAGAAAGATATAAGCTGCAGAAAGTTCATGCGAAAACATTGATTGAGGAAGTACGTGAAAGGTAGAACAGAAGCGGACGAGAGGTTGTCGCACAACTTTAAGGAAAACTCCAAACTCTTCTGGAAAGAGGTTGGAGGGTCCCGGAGTGGTGCGACAGCCTTAAGAATGAACAAAGTGCTTTCGAAAACCAATGACGTCCTCTCAGAAAAATCGGACGTCATGCGGCGATGGAGCGAATTTTATAGAGAAATGTATGCGTGTCATGATCTTGGTGAAGGATTCGGGGGTGACGCCGTGACTGGCACGCCAGACACGGCGTCACCCCCGGATCCTTCACACCTGTCACACCTCGATGACACTGAGGTCATCAGCATGAAAGAGATTGAACGTGCGATTCAAAGTTTGAAATGTGGTAAGGCTGCGGGACTAGACAGCTGAAATGGTCAAGTACGGTGACAAGACTGCTGAAATGGTCAAGTACGGTGGGCCTCGCGTCTGGGACAGCTTTCATCTGCTGTGCAATTTGGCGGACGGGAGGTGTCCCGGATGATTGGCGATCCGCGGTCATTGTGCCTTTATATAAAGGTAAAGGTTCACATTTTGACTGCGGGTGCTATCGTGCGATCAGCTTGACCAGTTCAGCAAGTAAAGTTTACTCGAAGGTTTCGACACGTAGGATGCAAGAGAAATCGGAAAGATTCTTATGGGAGGCACAATGCGGATTTAGACCTGGAAGAGGATGCACGGATCAAATGTTTTCTATCCGCATGATCACGGAAAAGCTTCTGACTATTAATCAGAGGATTTTCTGTGCTTTTGTGGATCTGGAGAAAGCATTTGATAAGGTTATAAGGAAGAAAATCTGGGAACTGTTGCCGGAATATGGTGTGGATGGTCGATTGTTAAGGGTTGTGCAGTCACTTTATTATGACTGTAAAGCCTGTGTGCGGGTAGGGCATGACCTGTCAGCCATGTTTAGCATCCAAGCGGGCGTAAAACAGGGTTGTGTCATGTCTTCCTGGCTGTTCATACTGTATCTCGACAGCTGTCTACAGAAGCTGAAAAATAGCTGTTTGGATGTGAAATTGGGGACATTAAAGTAAATTGTCTGCTGTTTGCTGATGATGCAGTGCTTAATGCACCATCGGAAGCAGAACTGCAGGCATTAGTCACGTGTATGAAAGAGGAATGTGAAATTAAAGGTCTCCGTTTGAATGCTAATAAAACTAAGGTTCTTGAATAAAACTAAATTTACGGATTCTATCGCGTTTATTTAACTGATTTTACTTATTTTTAATTCCCGACGTTTTGGGTGCTTTACAGCAACCATGGTCACGGGGGACTGAGATGTTTGACGTCCCAATGTCATTGTTAGCCCGGCTATCTTCAGTTTTTGAATATTAATTTTTGGTCCGATTTACGCAAAACGAACTTACAGTATCTTGAAGTCTTGCAGTGGTATGCTTGGTTTTAGGTTTAATTTTGTTAATTATAGGATCCCAAGCAGATGGCAGCACCCAACTATCTTCTCCATTGAAATTAGGATGTTTTTTAATTTCAATAGCCTCGCGTATCATCCTTGGTAGGAATCGGTGTTCTTTTGCGAGGATTTGTGGTTTATCAAATCTGATGTAATGGTGGGGACGATCTTGAACATGTTCACAGACTGCAGACTTCCCGGAGCGTCGGTGCTTCACGTCAGCTGCATCTCAGTCCCCCCGAGACCATGGTTGCTGTAAAGCACCCGAAACGTCGGGAATTAAAAATAAGTAAAATCAGTTAAATAAACGCGATAGAATCCGTAATATGGGTAAATCAGGAATGTCTAGAACAGGTAAATGAAATTGTATATTTGGGGAGTGCTTTCAGCCGGGATGGAAGATGTGATTTAGATGTGGACAAGCGTGTCGCTGCCGGGAACAAAGTCAATGGTACCCTGAATGCGTTAGTCAAAAGGCAAGGCGTAGTGAAGAGTGTACGCCTTGCAATACATAACGCAGTGTTGGTGCCGACTTTGTTATATGGCAGCGAAACCTGGGTATGCCAGAAGAAGCATTAAAGCAAGTTGAATGCAGTGGAGATGCGATCTCTTCGTAAAATGTGAGGCGTTACCATTGCCGACCGGAAGAGAAACGAAGAGATTCGCAATATGGCAAGATTGAAAGATGACCTTATCACAAAAATTGATAGGGGCGTACTCCGATGGTTTGGGCATGTTGAGCGAATAAGTGAAGACCGAATGGTGAAGAAAATATATAGCGCGAAAGTAAATATTAAAAGGTGTCGAGGTAGACCGAGACTAACTTTCGAAGACCATGTGAGCAAATTACTCGAAGAGGGGAAGGTCAAGAGTACTCGGATACCTAGACGTGCATGTATGAAGAAGATAATGAACCTGAAAGAAGCGAAAGAGGTATGTAAGGATCGTGACACTTGGCGATCTGTTCTCTCTGGCTACCCCGTTAGGGATTGTGCGTGAAGATAAGTAAGTAAGTAAGAGTGCATTGTCCAAGGCCGTCGCGTCCCACGTCCTCTATCTTGTTGAGGCATAAGAAGCCCGCGTACACAGTCCACCTAGCAACATCTCGCGTAATAGGGTCAAGGCCCGACCTAGGAATAAAACTCGGGAACCCCTAGGCCCGTCGCTCAACCAGAAAGAAAAATAAGAAAATAACGAAATCATTATGAAATTAATTATAAATTATGTTTTTTTTTTTATAATTTTAATTATTATAAAGCAAGCATTTCTTCCTCACGTTGTGTATTATTCTTCTCCGGTAAACACATCTCCGACTCCTCAACATTACTTATCTCGGTTAGAATATTATTACACTCATTATGTTCCTGAATTGTATCTTCCTCCATGTTGAATAAGGTACACTATTGTATGCACCTATTCACCATTGCACGATGTGCATAAGTAGTAGATACACAATAGCGTGAAATAATTCCAGATGTATGACAGCTCGGCGAGAAAAAACAACGCGACTATAGCGGACAAATGCCCACAGCAAACACCCAAAGACTTCTTAATAGTTGCAAGGCAAAGTGGCAGATTGTACTCTTCGGTCTTCTGTAAAATTTACTGACGGTTATGTATGTGACCTATGGTACCAAAACCCTTTTGAAGTCGTAGAGTCTGAGAGTGAGGCGATTCGTAATGACTCTCGAAAATAGCACGTAGACGCGGCTCAGAAGGGAAATCACTCTGTATTTCTTCAAGAGAGCGTTGTCGCCTTTCTTGAATAACAAGACCACCACAGTTTTGCTCTACGCCTCCGAAGTAGTCTCACCATGGGACGGAATTAAATAGCTGCTGAAAGACTTTAAGCACCGGTTTTCCATCCGCTTTCAGGAGCTCCACTGTAATGTCATCCTCCCTTAGGACCTTGCCATTTTTAAGCTGCTGGAGAGCCATTCTAATCTCGCTCAGACTGAAGTCCGGGATATAAAATAGTGTCGGATAGGACTTGGTCTTGGATCGTTACTCACACCTGCGTGTGGCTCCAACATTAAATAAATAGATAAACCCCAACTAGACGTAAGTTCGTAGGGAAAAACCAAAGGCCGAGGCGTGGTCCTTCTCCAGTCGAGCCGACCCATTCGTGCTATAACTATACTACTAATATAACTGCAGCATGGCTCTACCACGTAAGGTAAAACCCTAGTATGGGATGCTACTTGCGGAGACGCTTTGGCAGCCTCTCATCTCAAGGGTACCTTTGTTTAGAGCCGCGGCGGCATCAGAGCTAGATTAACTAAGTGGCGGAAATATGAATCTCTGAGAGATGACTACATATTTGTGCCATTTGCTGTAGAGACTATAGTTCCGTGGAGTCCACGTGCGGTGAAGTTCCTAAAAGAACTATATTCTGACTGGTCATCGCTGCTGGTGATAAAAGGGCTGATTCTTTTCTTGCTCAAAGGCTAAGTACAGCCATTCAGCGAGGAAACGCAGCCAGCATTCTTGGAACGATACCATAGGGATACCATAGGACTGTATGATATTGATAATTTAAGTTGTTAGTTTTAGATTTTTTACTATAGTTTTTTTATGTTGTATATTTTTCAATGTTATATAGGATTAATAAATATTTAATACTTCAAATTGGCACTCCTTATATATTGTTCATACTGTATCATGCCACATAATATCATTATTATATTTCAACCTACAAATATGTTAAAACTATATTGATGGTGGTTAAAATGAAACAAACTGTAAGGTTGAATACTAATTTTCTTTTTTCTTTTACAGAAATAACTTATAGACCATAGGTCTTACAATAATTAATACGACTTACGTAAACATTAGACGTCATCTTACTTTTACACAATTTCCATTAACTAAAATATGAAAATGCATGTTCGACTTATCGTATGTGTTTTTTAATTTTTGGTTTATTATATTTTTTTCTTTAATAATTATGAAGAAAAAAGGACCTGATGTAAGGTTAAAATAACAATACTTAAAATACGGACATTAAAAAATAAACGACGAAATATTAGAGCCTTCTAAAACGAAGGAAAAGAGGTTCTAATATTAAGTTAAAGGTGTTTTGATTCATTTAACTTAGATTTGTTAATGGCTTTGTTACATCTAAAATAATAAGTACAAATTTTGTTAGGGTTAATGGTTATATCGGAAACGTTATTCCGATCATAAAGTCGCATTCCTTAAGGCAATACAAATAAAAATGCACGTTTCAACACAAAGTCAATATTTCTGACTAGACAGACGATCACACACACATTGGTAGTCCGTGTTTGTAGTCATACAATCGTTTCTTCAAGTCACACTGGGCACAAAGTGTCCATACTATTGAACCGATTTGTTTCAATCACCAAATTTTATAAAAAAGAAATCACAAGTATGTTCATCACTTCAATTTTATCAGAAACCACTCGACGTCAATGCATAATTCAGCCATTTTGACATTGTCAGTTTCCATAAGCAAAATGGCGGCATTAACGTGGTTCTTCCAAAAACTTTTTATCTTTGTTTCACAGGCCAACATTCCGAGTGGGGCGGTGCGCCGATCATTTGATTATGACTGCGGTACTCTTCTGGTACTCTACAGGCAGGAATATGTGCATAAGCTTTTCTATTTCGCATCGGCATAACGGGCATCGATTACATCTGTAAAAAAGCAAAATATAAGTTAATACTAATTTTTGGAAATGTTGTAGATATAATGAAAAAAATTAGATTTAGATTGTACTTAGTGATGCCATTCCATTTTAATGTACCTGTGTGTGTATAAGTGTGTGCGCGCATGTGTGGATGCACGTGCGTGCAAGAGTATATGCGTTCATGTATGTGTGTGTGTGTGTGTGTGTGTGTGAATGAAGCGGTTCCTCACCTGGGTGCACAGAGCTGGCAGCAGACGACGTGCCTGCAAGGCAGCAGCAACGTGTCGATGGCGGCGTCCATGCACACGCGACAAGCCAGTACTTCGCCCCCGCCGCTACAAGATCGCGGCCGCCCCTCCTGAGTGAGAACAACAAATCATAAATATCATTGAGTATGAAATCGTCAAAGAAGTCAATTCCACTCCAATCCAGCGCATATACCTTGTGTGTGCCTAAAATATGAAAGAAAGAAAGAAAATTTATTTATTTAAAAAAAAAAAACAATAACACACAAGTTACAAAAACATAATATACCAACTCATTCTCAAGTCATTGGAATGTATGAAATTGGACCATAGAATACCTCAGTACCCCCCCCTCCCCCGTGACCGTGGGTTAATGTACTTGAAGCGTCAGGAGTGAAAAATAAGTTAATGTACGTGTTAAAAATCTGTGAAAACTAGTTTCATAATAAACTATATACGAAGTTATAACTACAGAACTAACTAGTCCTAAATGAAATCAAAGCAACGCAATCCATTGCAGCCTATCAAAACCCTCTGCAGAACATAATATGCCTCCCCTATTTTGATGCGAAGCTCCAATGGAGCAGAGACTTGGTTTTGCATCATATTCTGTAAGAAAGATAAGAACTCTAACCAATGTTGAGACAGCTAGATTAGTTTATTTTAGTTACTTTCATAGCGTAATGTCTTACGGAATCTTGCAATCGAGTAACTGTAACTCGACCGACATTGAAATAATATTTGTTTAGCAAAAGAGAGAAAAAAAATTAAAGAAATAAACATATTATTAACATTAGCATCGCAATACATTTATGAAAATGAAATGTATGTAAACCGTGCAGTGGCGCTGTAAGAATATCCACTAGCCCATATCGCCTCGTGGTGTCGTAAGAGGCGACACAGAGGGAAATTGAAAACCAATGATGGGCAACAGCAGTTTCCTGACAACTCAAAATAATAAAAAACTGTAGTTGACAACACGTTCGTCAGGCATGTCAACTATGGCAAATCAATTGTACTTTATAGCTATTGAAAAGTGACGGCGGCGGTTCAGACGCTGCAATGAAAACAAATTAACCGCGTTTTTGAGATGTTTAGTTTTAAGGTGTTGATATTTGACCATTTTGTTATCTATGCAACCCGGAGACAGCCGAAATGTAGGCGTCGTGGCAAGATTTACCATAGAATATTATGGCTGTATCGCGAGCACAACATACAGCCTTACTATTTTCAAGTTAAATAATATCATTAATGTATATTTTCAATTAAATAATATCATTAATGTATGCAATAAAAGTGTCGGACTCAACATGGTACCCTGAGGAACGCCAAAATCTACAGATCTAAGATGGCTTGCTTGATCGCCTATTTGGACACATTACTTTCTATCTGACAAATAACTGGAAAACCAGTATAAAGCCAGACAAATAATACCAAGAGCACTTAGTTTCTTAAGGAGCATGGGGATCGATACCGCGTCAAATACTTTAGTTAGATCGAGAAAAACACAGGATCGACCCTGATGGAGATGACTTAAAACCATATCTGTTAGAAGAGTTACTGCATCCTCAGTTGATTTCCACTGACGGAAATCGAACTGACGGTCCGAGAGTATGCTTTTTTTAATAGATAGTCAGCCGCTTATGGACAACGCGTTCCAGGAGCTTATGAATAACCGCCCAGCAGTGATACGGTTGATAATTACAAGGATCGTCCTTAGCTCCATTTTTATATATGGGGATAACTGCCCCAACTTTCCACTGGCTTAGGAAGACTCCTGACGAGACACTTAAGTTAAATATCGCAGCCAGGTTCTCCGCAATTGTGTGGGCTACTGATTCTAAAAGTTTGTTAGTAATACCGCCTATACCCGGGGCACTACCTGAATCAAATAGTAAAAATGTAGTATTGAAATAGTACATCTGGTAGATAATTGGTGGTCACCTCGTGGTTGGCGGGCGAGCGGCGGCGCGCACGCGGCTCGTGCGCGTGTGCGTGTGCGTGCGCGTGCGCGGCGCGGCGCGCGCGGTCGTGCACCTCGCGGCACGTGCGCCTGATGTCAAACACGTAGCGTCGCCCCAGCGTCGACGAGTCGTTGAAGATCGACGCGATCGTACCCTGGGCGCAACAATACTTTCTTATTAATCCATCCATTCATTACTCTGTAGAGATCCACCGCTGAACGTAGGTCGCTCTCATACATTGCCTTAGATTTTGACTCAGTTGCCACGCCCGGAAGGCGAGTTGACATCTTTCGTAGAAAAGATTTCGTAAAAAGGGACGGAAGTGTGTAACAGGAAGCAGGGGATGCGCGCGCTATTTGATTTAACCAATGAGCGCGCGTGGTACCACCAACTAAAGCTATATGAACTATGTATATATATTAATATAGTTTTACAATAATTTATATGTGTAAACTATATTAATAAATGTATTTACTGTTGATAATATTCTTAAAAAGTACAGATAACTGACAAAATGTGAGTTATCAAGTGAGTAACAATGAATAATAATTCGAATAACTATTTCCGTACGTACTTAGCATTTATAAATTTTGAGGTTAATTTTTGTCGCTACTCAATTAATATTTTTAAATTTCACTAAAAAAGACAAATAGCTTTTTTTAGGATGTAATGTCAATGTTTCCTATTACCAAGATGAGATGTCAAATGTTACACATAAGCGACTATAGTTTCTTTTATTATTTTAAGCTACTGCCCATCTCCTATTTAATTTCTCGCAGTCGCTACATACAACACCCACACTATGATATGGATTAATGGATTCTAAACGCCACCTTCAATATTATAGATGTGGTAAACATGTGGACTACGTACAAAATGCAATTTGTCACCTTTAAATATTCTATTTTTACGGAATAAATGATATTATAACACTTGTAGATATATATATATAAAGGTAACAACAATCTAGTGCGAAATCCCACACCTCATTAATTAATTCGAGTATGTCAAACGACTTCATGGATCAAAGTTCAGTCGGTTGTTTTTCTACAAAATGATCGTTTAACATAATGTTACGGACACAAATTAATATGGATTCAATTATCAGAATGAGGGCAACCACGACTTTTCCTGTCACAAGAGTGGCGCCACTTGGTAATACGGTGAAATATTTAACAGAATTTATAGAGGGAGAAATGAATTTGTAATAGTAGCCATTATACTAACAAACAAAAATCTCTAAGAAATTTCACAGGAAAAGTTATAACTAAAACCGTCCTAAATAAAAATAAAAACCGAAAATAAAACAAAAAATTCATATCTCAAAAACTACAAAAATCGCGGAACATTCATACAAATAGATTAGAAATGGATAAACCAAACCACCTAAAGGTATAACAATTAAAAAAAATTAAAATGTGTAAAAAATTCAAGAGTACAGCACTAAAGCATTCTTTTGCGTGTACAGATATACACTAGAAACCAAAAAATACTTCTAATTTGAATCGCGACTCTTCAATGAGATGACACTGTTTGACCGTCTGCCTAATAAATACGTTCACATTATTAGGCATGTCGATTTGAGATCGATTAATCGATTTCTTGTGCCAAAAAGATCGATTTTTTTATCGATATATAGTACTGACTGTACTAGTGTATCGATATTTCATCCTAGAAAATAGAGATCGAAACCTTTTCTGTTTTTATAAGAACTATAAAATTATTAAAAATTAGTTGAATGTACCCAAACTTGTAAAGAACGACAGTTTTTATATTATTCAAAAACTAGCAAAACTGCTGTGTACACAGTCTCTCTTCATAATAGATTAAAGAAATAAAAAAAAATAAGTTACGTTTGTAATCCGTAATTTGTACGAATCTAAAAGGATATCGAAAAAAGATCAATTTTTGAGAAATTGGTCTTTTAGACCTAGATTTTTTTGTGAATCTTTTTCGGATAGAATCGACATCCCTACAGTACCCTTAGTCCTGACTAGCGACATCTGGTGGGCGTAAGATTATTATCCCTCATTGGCAGCTGATCGTCAATTTCTCTGAGTGTTCTTTAATTTTTAGCCTCAGGTAACCGTCCGTGCAGTCAATATTAGGCTCTATTTGAGATCGATTAATCGATTTCTCTTGCCAAAAAGATCGATCTTGAAAATCATTGCTGCCGTCCTAGTTTAACTTCAGACAACTTCTCTGTTTCTTTTACTACTGGACTTCTTTCTTAGTGAAACGTCTATTGCATGTTAACTTTTTCCCCTGTCAGGTTTTTTATTGTCTAGCAATATTTCTTAGAACATGTGTCTGAGGCCAAGATAATTTTCTTACACTTCTATAAGTAGACCCCGTATGATTCTATTACATACTAGTAGTACGTAGTACTAGTAGTAGTACGTAGTACTAGTAGTAGTACATAGTACTAGTAGTAGTACATAGTACTGTTAATTGATTAAAACTACTTTTACGGATTTTATCGCGTTTATTTTACTTTTAAAAAAGTAATTAAAAGTAAAATAAACGCGATAAAATCCGTAAAAGTGGTTTTAATCAATTTGTAGTGTTTGCGTAAATATAAAAAATCATTAGTAGTGTTAAATTATTTATTGGCTAGAATTATTTTTAAATCATGTATTACGTAATTATTATTAACATGTTGAGATATATTGATACTAGTACATAAGCACCTTATGATTGGTGAGTTACAAAACCTTGTTTTGACCAAAGATTTCAGTTCTCCAACAAGTTATCTAATGTACGCAAATTGAATTCTAACGATTAAACATTTATCGACTTATATGCCTAACGTTTTGTTGTTAAGTATATTTTGATAACTTATTGCGTTATTATATATTACATCTGTATCCATGTTCACCGGCAACTAGATATCGTAAATACATTCGACAATCATTCAAATGTATTTACGATATCTTTTATATATATATATATATATATATATATATATATATATATATATATATATATATATATATATATATATATATATAACAAAATATTATAATTTAAATAAAAACGACAACCATATACATAAGTTATTTTAAATTACCGACGCTATTTGCGGCCAAATGAATCAAATCACTGAGCGAATTGCCAGGCATCTCGTGTGACATTAGTTTCAAAACGGAAAATCGTGTTAATTACAAAAAATATCAGTTTAATGTTGTTATGTTTCGTATGGTGAATGTAGAGAACCGGAGACCCTTTTTACTGGATACGAAGCATTCCATCTCAGTCCTTGGAGGTAACAACGCATATATGTATATGTTGATTCTTAATCGAGGATAGCTGTAGTTGTCTATGGGCCACAGTATCCACTTACCATAAGACGGACTGTGTGCTCGTTCGTCCCCTTATTCAGAAATATTTATTTATAAAAAAGTCGGGATATTTTTTGAAATAAAGAGTGACAAATGAGATAAAAGATGACGGATAAGGATGCCACTACAGTCCATGCATTCCGCATCAATAAAGCAACTGTAATGATGTTTTAACCCCCGAGGACTAACACAAATTGACTCATATCCTGTATATATAATAGTTCTCTACAGCAGTGAGTGTACTGCTGCTGAAATAAATGGGTAAGAGCACAAGTGAAATTTTTTCTTTAATATATCCCGTTCTTACGTTGTCACCCGATTCTAATCTAGGTTCAAAATGTCAAATATCTAGCTCATAGGGAAGTTAATTTAAAATCAATTGATAAAATAAATTAATAAATTCGAACTGAACAAAAATACGAAAACGAGTTAATAAAAACGTGGTAAAAATACCAAACCAGAACTCGTAGACTAAAATTAAGCTCTACTAAGTTCTACGAAAATTCTGATACTAGCTTACATCAATAAAATAGCTCAGTACTAAGTTTTCACGTCAACTGTCTGACAACACGATGCTACTTTCATAATAGATTGTAGAGATTGTTACGTTTGTATGTACATAATAATTTAACGAAGTGAAATTCAATCTTAAAAGTGAAATGTAATTTATAAATGGTTGACAAACGATCACACAGTGTACATCCAAAGTTGGTAAAAATTACCTTGCTTATGTCAGATTAATGAAATAAAATGATATGTCTTGCCTAGTTTGAAAAGCATTAAGGGAGGACGGAAGCCCTAGGTACCTTAATTGCGTACATTATCCCCGTCACTACTAATCCAAGCACCACTACACTAATAAAGACACACCACAATAGATAATACGACACGTGTTTCGCCTTTACACAAGGTATCCTCAGGTAAAGTGGACGTGGTGGTAGGTAGGTAAGACACATCATTTTATTTCATTATGCGGATATAAACTAGATCATTTTTAGCAACTTTAGTATAATGGGTTTCCGCAAAGTAAAGCGTGATTCCATCTACAAAGGTACATCCTTGATTAGGAATAAAAATGTACATATTATGTTGTCACCTCTATGGTTTGTTACCAGTAAAAAGGATCTCTGATTCTTTATATTCAACATACGAAACACAGCTGCTATTTTTAGCTGGTATTCTGTGAGAGCGTGGGCCTCCCTCGGTCGAGCCGACTTATTCATACTATAACCATGTTACAGCTGCATGGCGCTACCATTTACTTGGCGTCATTGATATTGTATAATATTTATTAAAAAAAATTTTTATTTTAACCACAAAGGTTACAAAGGGCTATAAGGATATCTTAATGACAGTTAGCATTTTCTGCCAGTCAACCCATGCCGTGGTGAAAAATTGTAGCAGGTGCCTGAGTGCTTAAATAACTAAATTTTATTTATAATTGTGTCTAAAATGTAAGATACCGTACCTTCAGATCTCTGATAAACTGTTCGGTGACATCACTCCTGACGGTCTCACAGCAGTAGAAGGCGTGTTTTTCTGTGACGGCGCGGTACAGCGCAGCCGCCTGGCCTGATGTGGCCATCTTCACGTGAAGGGTAGCCTCGTGTCCCTCGCTAGTTACGTATGACAGTTGGAACAGCCGACGTAAAGGCTGGGCTCTATGGATAGCCGTGTATGGGATGCTGGAATAATAAAAACTCCTATTTAATGTATGTTTAAATTTATTATTCTAAAAATTTGAAGACTTCGCGATTAATTTGGATTTGGAGCGACAGTTCAGGCAGTGTGCGAACTGAGAACTCAAAAAGGTCGTGGGTTTGAATCTGTCATTCGACTACTGTCGTGTACCACTCTTAATACAAGCATTGTAATTTAGCCGGAGTATTTTCAGGGAATATTAGTAATGTTAATAGGATTGTTAGTATTTAAAAAAAAATAGAATCTTTAACGCTATTCAATCAACATATTTAATATTTAAACATAATGTTAAACTGAGTGAAGTCTTCTTAATAGGTAATACTAATTCGTATTTTTTACGGATTTTATCGCGACCTGGATGTTTTATACTTGAAAAGTCGGGATTACTAAGTACTAAGTTCAAACATATTTATAAAAATTGAAAATTCCCTAATTTTTTATAGATTAAGGGCGACAAGCAAGTACACAGTCCACCGCCACAAGACCGCAGCGTCTTTAAACTACATTTATCACCAATTAAGGATCAGAGTGCAGATGCGTTGTCACCTCTGAGGAGTAAGATGATGCTAAGAAGATGCTTCATTTTCAGTAAAAAGGGTATTCGGGTCTCTACATACACCATACTGCTATTTTACGCTGGTGGTCTGTGGTCTCCCCGGTTGAGCCGATTCATACGAGCTTCAGTTATAGTGTGGCTCTAGGCAAAAAAAGTAATTATTAATTATGTCTTTTAGATTTTAAGTAATATATAAATAAATTAGCTGATTGCCACGACCTCGTCCTGCCTGGGTGGTGGACAACGAATTTAATACAATAGATTGTATGGGTTGTAATTTTTTTGAGCTGAAACCTAATTCATTTGCTACAATAAAATGCCTAAGTTACTCGTAATAACATCAGCTATCTGCCAGTGAATGTCCCGTCAACATCGGTCGAGCCGTTTTTGAGATTAGCCGGAACAAACAGACAGACAGACAGACAAATATATTCAAACCTTTTTTTGTTATATGTACCGTATATACTTTCATATGCATTTAGTAAAAATCTGTTATTTTGACATTTTACGTGCTAGAGCCACGCCGCAGGTATATTGTGGTTGCAGCACAAATGGGTCGGCTCGACCGAGGTAGGACCACGCTTTCACAGAATATCAGCGTGAAATAGCAGCTTAATGCTGCTGTGTTTCGAATGGTGAATGTAGAGAACCGGAGACCCTTTTTATTGTAAACGAGGCATTCCATCTCAGTCCTCAGGGCTGGCAACGCATCTGCATTTTGGTTCTTGATCGAGGATAAATGTAGATATCTATGGGCCACAGCACCCACTAATCATCAGGTGGACTGTGTGCTCGTTTGTCACCCTTATTCTATAAAAAATGCATTCAGTAAAAACCTGTTATTTTGACATTACAAACAGACTTCAATTTTATTAATTTGTATGTGATAATACGAGTACTATCCTACAGTGTAAAAGTAATTTAGCGGTTATAATTCGGTCGTTCGTCGTACGTCAGAATTGATAAATAGAACACATGCGTTATCAGGTGTGAGGGCGAGAGCTCACAAGCGTTTCTTTGTTCTCGCGAAACTATATTAGCGTCCGATAAGATACCGCTGATTGTTGTATCTGAACCGCGAATGCTTGCTGAAATATAGTATGTATATATTTATACCTATATAAATATATACTATATAGCATATACCTTCATCTGAATGCGATTTATAACATTTATATGTATATTCCTCTTTTTATTTAAAAAAAAAAAACAACAAGGTTAAGGATAATGATATAGGCTAGGATTGCTCGCTATCTGTTTGTAAATATTGCAATCGAACCAGCAATTCCGAAGAGCAGTCCGGACAGACAGGCAGATATAAATTTAATTTTTTTATATAGAATAAGGGTGACAAACGAGCACACATGCCAACTGATAGTAAGTGGATACTGTGCCCCATAGACATCTACATTTAACCTCGAATAATAATCAAAATGCAGATGCGTTGCCACCCCTAAAGACTAAGATGGAATGCGTCGCTTCCAGTAAAATGGGTCTCCGGTTCTCTACACTCACCATACGAAACACAGCAGCATTAAGCTGCTATTGCCGACCCTTAGATTATTGATAGGTGTTCGCGCGCTCGTTCGCGCTACAATTCCGTGTGTATGTGACTGAACGCTTCCTAAACGACTGGACCGATTTTGTGTGTGTGATGAAATTAATTCGGGAATGGTTTTGATCTCCAATTGGACCCGGTAGATGGCGCAGTTGTCATGATCCAGGAATCACCCGTGTGAAGCCGGGGCGGATCGCTAGTTAATATATTATATTAATTGATTCATTGATTACAGACTATCAAAGTCCACTGATCCCCTGTACAATAAGACATCCGGTTACTACTACGGGCTAATCAAAGTAAGTTGAAGTATTATATTAAAAACTAGACCCTAAGTTATTTTATTTTCACCAATACACATGGCAACAACCTAGATAATTAAGTCTATATAACGTTTTTATTAAAATTATATAGGATTATATATGTAATATACATAAACACACCTAACACCCAGAGGGGTAGGCAGAAAGTACGAACTTCCATTTGGCACGATCCTGACACAGTTGTTCATTCTACTATATTTGAATGTCGTATATCTTAAAAACGTAATATGTTAACATATCAGCAAAATAGATAAAACCAACACGTATCCAAACCGGATCCTATTAATCGCTTAGATACTTAAATATCAATTTTGACGCAAAAGCTGAATATAAAACGTAATTTATAATCAAAAACAGCTGTGTTACAATATTCACCACCCCTATCGTCCCGTGAGTTTGGTAAGGGGCGACACAGAGAAATTGAAGCAAGAGATGGACAGCAACATCGTCCTGATTACAACTCAAAATTATAAAAAAATCCCGCCAAGCGTGGCAAATATGGCAAAAGCCTCCTAAGAGGCAACCTATGGAAGAGATCTTATTCAGCAGTGAATTTTTGTGGGCTGCAATATAGCTCTTCTTAGAAGTAAATCGAGAGAAAATAGTTTTATATGCAATCAGAAATTACAAGTTATTTGTAAACAAAACAAAGGCGTTCCTTCCTTGTATTTTATTAACAATAAAATTATTACTTTACAATTCAATAAAAACATTTCAAGGCGACTGAGGCAAATTGCCGACTTCTATTCTATATTCAAGTCACCAAGCAGCAGTCTACAAGAACATAACACACATTCACAGTCCACAACAGACATAAATATCTCTACAGACATAATATTAGCAATCGCAATTCTAGCTTTCTTGTTCTGTTGACGTTACTCGCTGTTGCTGGTCCTCTTTATTCTACATCAATGTCTTTTTTTACAGAAGAGGGGTGACAAACGAACCTCCACCTGATGGTAAGTGGACACTGTGGCCCATAGACATCTAATATCCTAGAGTAGTACTTCTCGGACAGTCAAAATGCAGATGCGTAGGCACCCCTGAGGACTAAGATGGAATGCCTCATTTCCAATAAAAAGAACCCGATTCTCTACACTCACCATACGAAATACGATAGCATTAAGCTGCTATTTTACGCAGGTATTCTGTGAGAGCATGGTCTTTCCCCTATTGAGCCAACCCATTACTGCTACCAAAATAAAGCTGCGGGATGGCTCTACCATATAAAAATGTATTGTACAACATATAAAGAATTTTGTAGCATCTTAAGAGATACCACCATCTTATTGCGTTAGTTTGGGTGACGTAAGCGGCGACTATGGTATATACCAGTAAATCCCACAGAAGGCGGTATAACCATCTAGTGTAGGTACGCCAGACGTGTACCCAGAAAGGCGACGGGTGACAGTGTCAAAGGTGCTCTCGCGTCGTCGTCAAACTTCCAGCCAAACGTGACGGTTAAGGCAGAAACAACTACAACGGCTTGAGGATTATCAATGTAAGTGAGGACTGTGAGGCATTCCATCTTAGTCCTCAGAGGTGGCAGCTCACCTGTAGCTTTCTGTGTTTGGAGTTTGCTGCAGCCACTTGCCACTGCAGTCCATGGACTTATTGCGGACTGTGTGTTTGTGACTACAATTTTATTTAAAAAAAAACTACATTTTATTGTAAAAATTAACATCAAGTCGTCACGTAAACATGATAATATGAACGCACTAATTTGTTTATCATGAAGTTGAAAGCAAGATATCTCGTAAACTATATTACATGATATCATAAATGAAATTAATGCCGATAATCTTGTCCTGGCCTAATTTCGATCAGGGCAATAACTTCTGAACAATCAGAAGCTACGGATTACGCAGATATAGAGTCTGCGAGCAATGGAGAAGACTATGCTCTGATAGAATTTGTAATGAAGATATTCACTGTAGAACCATAGTAACCTGACACAATCCAACGGATTGGTATGTTGGAGTGACTATGGGCCGATATATTCAATTCAATTTATTTGCTATTCTTGTTGTTTACAGTTGGTCTTAATAATAAAACGTAGTTCGAAACAAGAACCCTGCAGGGGTACTCCAAATATTAGCATTATGATATTATTAATCAAAATATCAATTAATGAATATTTACAAATAACTTAAATGCTATATAATTTATTTCCTATTTCCTACTCAATCACTAAACGAACTCCTACAAAGAGTTGGTAATAACACTTATTCGTCAAATAATATGTAGTACCCGGATGACCGAGCTTTGCTCGGGTTTTTTTTGAAATAACATTTAGATACAAATTACATACCGATGAATAATATTTTTTGATCTTATTGACATAATAGAAAAAATTGAACTGGTTATTGTTTTTTATTTTTTACTTATTGTTGTTGGTTATATAACTGCAATTAGTTTAATTAGAATTTTCGTATTTTTAAAAAATACTAAAAAAAGGGCTCGAAATAAAAGATTTTCTCACAAAAGAAGGGAACTTGAAAAAAAAAAAAGGAAAAAAAATCGGACCGAAGATGGGACGCGAACCAAGGCATTACAAACGTAACACTTATCTGGGACACTATCTACTCCGCCCAGAAGAAGTGAAATTGCTCATGGCTAAGCAACTTCTTCGATTCATTGAAGACATAGGGCTTAGCAGTGAACTATAGCCATAGCAGCGATCACAATAGATCTTCTAGGTCGCAGTGATACTGGTCTCTTTACCTAGACCTGCATAGCTGCTCCCACATAATAAAAAAAAGGCATTACATTTTGCGAGCGCTCGATATCCACTTGAGCTATTACGATCATTTAGTATCAAAATGTACCTTCTTATATTGTAGAAGTTTTTCATTGCCTGAAAACACGGACAAAAAGACATTTTCTAAAAATAAATCCTAGCTAGATCGATTTATTGCCCCCGAAACTCCCTGGACACTAAATTTTATGAATTGCTCGTTTAAAGGTATAGGATTAACTTCTTTTTTGAACTTTTTAGGCTTTTGATTCTGGTATTTTATTATATATTTTTATTGACATTGATTGTATAGAATCCGCTGTTTACGATTTGTAATTTTGATGTAACTGTGGATAATTTTATTTTTGGTCTTAAATTTTTAGGGCGAAAATATTGGGGAAATAATTCGATATTATTTTTACCCAGTGAGCATATTTCAGGTATTATAGGGATACATAATTGGTAAATTAATTTTCCTGCTTGTCGTTGAGTCTATATTTGCAAGTATGCGAATACATTCTTTCTTAAAAAGAAATAAGATAAGATAGAATAAGAGCCCACCCATTCGTGCTACAACCCCACAAGCACAATACAACTGCGACATGGCTCTACCACGTAATCTTAATATACAATAGCTGCTACGTTTACGCAATTACTTTCTAGTCTTAATCAGTTTCTCCAATATCTTCTACCTTTCATGATAGTAGACCCACGCTACAAAGTACGACGGCTGCGCGGATGCGCCGGCTAAGATCTCGCTGCTGTTTCGAACCATATTCTTTTACTGGTTACAGGTTATTCAATTTTAGCCTTCGGGATACGCATCTGCATTTTAGGTCTAAATCTATTATATACATCAAGTGCACAGTGTGTTCATTTGTCACCATTTCAACCGACTTCAAAAAATGAGGAGGTGCTCAGTTCGACTATTTTTTTATATATTTTGATAATTCGTTTTTAGATTTTGATAATTCGTTTTTATTTCAAAGCTGGTGCTTTTCATACTGTCTCATATAAATTCGATCAAGACCTGACCAGTAGTTTATGAGTTATCCTTAATAATGCGTATTTAATTCTTGAATTGACTTCGAATACATGCATGATGTTCTCATTTTGTTTTTATAAAAGTCGGTTGTACAAAATTTTTAATATTACAACCTGTTTTGTATGTAAAAAGTTTGGTTTATAATGTTTATATTTGCCTTTCGGCTTACGAAATGTATTTAGTTCATAAAAATCTAAAAATAACTCACCTTTGTTTCTCGACACCAATCTCTTGGTCGCCATTACAGGCGGGCCGGTACACGACGATACCATGTGGGCCAACACCAACGCACGTGCTCAGTCTGCAACCACACCCTCCAACGTTCTGTCCTGACGTAAGACAGCCGACAGTCGCTCCTCCGTCAATTTCCTGTTCATCCCTCGCTCTAGGCTCCTCTGTTTGTTGCCTGTGGTACAGCAGGTGGCTGTAGAGGTTGTGAGCGTTGTTACTTTGAGTGACAGGTTTACAGAAGAATAGTTCTTCCCCAAAAGATTCTAATTTCGAAATCTCTTTGAGCAATCTGTACTCTGCTTGTGAGGAACGCATTCCCGCTATTTCGCAATGGTACTCAATTATCTTCTCCATATGATCTTCAGGTTTCACACCTTGTGGTCCAATTTTGTTGCACTCTTCGTATATGTGCGTAGGGGGCATATCGGGGTCACAATCGCCAGTTTCAGCTTGAGCGATGTAAGCTATGATACGTCGCGCAACTTCTTGGTCAGCAACAACTAATCTGCCCTCGATAAGGTCGAGTTTCGCGTGCAGATAATGCTGATGACGAGTGGGTTCGTTGATTAATAGGTGGGGCGGTACCCAAAACTTGACACGCAGTTCTAAGCGGCCACCCGGAATGCGGTGGAGGTCGAGGGGGTTTCGCAAGTTGAGCCATCTTCCGGGCCCTGACCCTTGGCATACGCGGAGACCGAAGTAGTCCGCTTCAGCACCGATTTCTAGTTTCTCACACACCTGGAAAAAAGGAAACTGTAATTAGCTTCTAATATATAAGTATATTTGGATTGGTGAGTTACTTTTTTAGATTTCATATTGATTACTGCTATTAAATTTATGATATTCATTGAGATAACTATATAGAATTCGTTGTCCGATCATTAAAATTATAATAAATTATCCAGTCTACCACTCTAATTGTTGTGAAAGTAAAATAACATCAGTTGCATGGAACCTGTAATTATGTTTTTTCAGTAAACTGTTAATTATGTAAACTGAAGTTAGAAACTACATAGTTGATATGCCTTGGATTGTGGCAGTCACTAGGTGACAGGCTTCTTGAAGTTACTTATTTGAAAGTATATCATGACATTCCGTAGAGCATTTGATATTTGTCCCCGGAGGTGATAACCCAGTTGTACTTGATCGAAATAGCCAAAACTTAATCGTGGATGAATGTAGTGGCAGAAACAAGCAAGAAGGCTGCTCCTTGTAAGTGTCAGAAGGAGC
Organism: Parnassius apollo; assembly: GCA_907164705.1. NCBI lineage: Eukaryota > Metazoa > Arthropoda > Insecta > Lepidoptera > Papilionidae > Parnassius > Parnassius apollo. Next base: position 1,172,949 of record CAJQZP010000280.1, read on the forward strand.
TTCAATTTGTTTTGTCGAATCTGTCCCTTTAAAGTGTACCGTTGGACAGGCCCGTGCTATTGTAGTGTAACATCTCGTTAGCTATACGTAAGCATATATCGTTTGGCCGGCAATGGCGGCAGTGTCAAAGGTGTGAGCCGTTTGGTACTGAACCTATATCACCATACATTTCTCGATGATACGCAATGCAATTCATGCAACGGAAGATTCCCAATCTTCCGTTGCATGTTCAGCGGTAGACTTTGATAGACTGTTGCGAATGAATAGATGTGTTATTAAAATCGAATATCTCGTTTGCACTACCACTACCTTGAACAAAAAAATGAATATTTTAAATATAATGTTTAAACTACGTAGGTATTGTCAAGCGCTCAGAATTTTAATGATAACGTGCTAAGTGTGCAGCGCGTCTCCGGTATCACTGGAGATCTTGAGATAAGGTGTCAATGGGCAGCTCGTGTACGAAGGCTGCAGTTACGACGTGTTTTCTCTATTGTTGTTAAACAAAGAATTTGTAATTGCTTGCATTTGTAATTCCTTCGCCCGTACATACAGGAACATAAATAAGTTATATTTTTTATATTTTATTTAGAACAAAATACAAATAAATAGAGTATATCATAGAGAGCTACATCTACTTTACTATAAAAATCTCTCACTTTGTTTTACAGATAATAGTTGTATAGTAGTTAAGTTGAAAAAGATTTTATAAAAAATGTATTCTAATGGAGTCATAAAAGAGCCAACTAAATTTGTTAGTCTTTTGTTTATATTAATATTTAGAACATTAAGGGTAAGCGCGCACTGGCGGCCAGATGGCAGCGGCCAGTATTGCGACCAGGCCGCAAGTGTCGCGACTCGCGACCAAGCATGCAGTTTGCAGCCAGAACTGCGGCCAAAATTGTCAGTCCCGAGTACAGAGTGCTTTGCAATGGACGTCGAGGAAATAGCTGTGATGGTTTATCTTGCAAGTAAGAAGCAAAAAAACAAGAAGAAAAGATTCTGGATTCATCCATTACTGTGTGAAAGACACTATAAGGGATTATTTCAGACATACTTTACTCACTTTAAACAACATAATGATAAGTTTTTCAATTATTTAAGAATGGGCAAGCCCTCGTTTGATAAACCTTTCCAAAAAATTCGGCGGCCAGTGCGCGCACACTGGCGCACGATCCTACAATTCTTCGAATCCCAGTGATCGTGGCGGCCAGCGGTCAATACGGGTCGCAGGTTACGTCGCAATAATCTCATTGGCCGCTGCAACCGCTTTCATCTTAATAAAGTAATAATACACAATAAAGTCGACTTTGATATTGCGACCACGATCAAGAAAGGAATTCTTCGGTGGTATTGTATAGAAAGAAGAATGAGGAAATATTGACAAAGCAAATTTATGTAGCAGAGCGAATGGCATAGAGACGCCCTTGACGGACATTTTCCTGAAGGAGGCGAATGGATCAGCTCTACCTACTCCTCTGGATGACATGCACGAGTGTTATATTTTTAAAGGCAACTGTGTACATACTACATTTTAGACAAGGATAAATAAACAGTATATTATATTTTTGAGAGTTGAAATCTCAATTTATAAATACAACATACTTAAAAATATCTTCCACCGTTCCCACATCGGAAACGCTGGCCTGAAATAAAACTACTTTTAAATATAGACTCGGAGAAATAAAATGATGTGTTCCTATCAATTAATCGTGTAAGGAGCGGTGTGTCCACTAGCCCACATCATCCCGCAGGGGTCGTAAAAGATGACAGAGGGAAACAAATCAGGAGATGGGCAGCAGCGTGTTCCTAATAACGACTAAAAATAAAAACCTGCGGTTGTCAACCCGCTTGACAAGCATGACAACTATGGCAAATATACCCCTCTATCTGTGGGGGACTTTAATGGGCTGTAACGGTAACGGTTATTATCAATTATAGCTTATTATAACAATGATCGCTATCCGCTGCATCATTGAGGAAACGAGACTATGCAGTTCTGTATAATCCAGATTAACGCTATTACAGTCATTTACAAATGGTCTTACGGGTTTGTCCAATTGAACTTCTCGAATCTGCCACATATGTGTGTAAACAGGCGCGTGATGCTATGTTGATCGTTGATAAACTGATAGCGCATGCAGTGTTGCAAGGTTTTAGTATAGTAACACTTGGCGCCGCGACTTGGCGACTATCAGCGATGGATTTATATATGTTTTTGGAACACCGAACTATTATATTAATATTTTCTTTAACACTAATTACATGTTTTTTACATAACGTAAGAGTGACGGACGAGCACACAGTCCACGTGATGGTAAGTGGATGCTGTAATCTATTCTCAATTACAAATCTAAATGCAAATGAGTTGTCACCCGTGACGATTAAGGTGGAATGCCTCGTTTGCACAAAAAGGGTCTCACGTTCTCTACATTCACCATACGAAACATTTTACGCTGGTATTCTGTGAGAGCGTGGTCCGTCCCCGGTCGAGTAGACCCATTCATGCTGCAACTATAAATATAGCTGCACTACGGCTCTACCACGTAAAACTGATTACACAATTATTTATTTCAATAACTATTTATTTTTCTAGAATACGGGTGACAAGCGAGCATAGTTCACCTGATGTCAAGTGGATAGCGTAGCCCACAGAAATCTATATCCTCCCCCTGATGCTCCCATGAAGACTAAGATGGAATGCCTAGATTTCATTTAAAGCGTGATCTCCATACAAAACACAACAGCTATTTCTCACTGGTATTTAGCGTGGTCCTTCCCGGGGTCAAGCCGACACATTCGTGCTACAATCACTGCGGCGTGGCTCTACCTCGTATATACTATGACTTCTTTTAATCAATTGCCTTATTAATAAAATCTAATACTAATGAACTTAATTATAAAATTTATTAATAGCAGTGATCAAACAAGGAAATGTAATTTAAATTTGCTATTATATATTATAGCCATGTGGCCTTTCGTACGTTGCCATATAAATTTGATTCAAGTAGTTACATGGTTTTTTGGTTATGCATTAATACATTACTATTGTATTCTAAATATGGAAATGTATAGACATTTGCTATATCATATTATTATAACTATTTACGCCTCTCTACACCTCTGTAGTGATAAAATTGTAAACAGTGTAAGGCACGCAGTCACCTCGTGGCGAGCGTTATCTAGTAATTGAAGGAAGCTTACAGAAAACTGTGAGAGTTTCACAGATGGTTGATGACTTTAACACACGCCTGCGGCGGAGCCCTGAAGCAGATACATTAATTCAATAATATTATATTATTTACAATTATTACATAAAAAATTAAATATAATGGTATTTGGTAGTACGTTTCAAATATATACGCACCTACATATAATTTGTACATGGAAATTCAATATACTACTGCAGGTGGGTAAGTTGCGAAATAAGAAATGTGTTGGTATCAACCCTGACAGACTTTTAGGCAGAAAAAAGTTCAACAACGTAAATGAATTTACTAATCAGCATTTTCACAATAATGTTTACTCACATTGTAACTTTGTTCTGCAGATATCTAAACATTGTATAATTTATTTATTCAAAACAACAAAAAATAATATACTTATATAAACTTCATACAAATTAAAAGTGGTAATTTAATAAAAACGAAAGACAACACAAAACAACAAAAAACAAAAATTTAAAGAAACGAAAACAAAAGACAGGCAATAACTTTTACCCGATAACAACTTAAAATAGTGATAAGTTTTTAGGATAAAATATACCTATAATAGGTCACTCCTAGCATTGCTCTTTATCCGTTCGTAAAGTTTAAGTAATTAAAAACAAACATTTCCAAAATGATTCATCACCATCATCATCATTACAGCCCTTCACAAGTCCACTGCTGCCACAAAGCACGGTCCTGAGCCACCTGCATCCATCCAATGGTTATTCATTTGTCACTGAAAAGCAGATAAACTCTCAACTTATTATAGGACAGTTACTTTGATTCTACATACATTTTAATTTTATTTATATTTACAGATCTCAGATCTTTATCAAACTGTCTTTTGTACCTACGGTGAGTAACAAGTCTGGATATCCCTTAACTGGTAACGAGGCCTTCCATCTTAGTCCCCATTGGCAGGGCATTTGCAATTTTGCATTCTGATCCTTAATCGAGAATAGATTTAGGGTGTGGATAGTGTAATGTGCTATACCTCATTTTGTAATCAAATACCAGAAAATTTTCCGTATTTGTGTGATACTTTGCTGTGGAGCGATAATACGAACTTAGTCCAATTTAATTATCAATTATTTACATTCGTTTCAATGTTTAACGACTGTTATTTAAATGTATTATAATATAAAATAATTTCATAAACCTAATCTAATGTTTTGTGTTTATGTTATTTTAAGACATATACCTAAAGCGTTTTGATACAAAATTCGGCGCGGAATATTTTACATAAAATAAATAATAAATAAAATAAAATATTTTATTCATACGATTAACGAATTATATAAATTACCTCAACGATACAAAAGAAAGTCTGGGTTTTTATCTCTGTATATATAAAATCCTTTGGTGTCCGTTAGTGTCGCTAAAACTCGAAACTGGCTCGAGCTTGACCGATTCTGATGACATTTTTGTGTTTGAGTTGGCACCTGTAGGGTAAGCCGGTGTCGAGAGCCAGAAGTCACCCGTGCGAAGCCGGGATGGATCGCAAATTTAAAATAAAAACGAATACGTTATAATAATGAATTATTAAGTCAACGGAAAATTGTTAGTTATCAAGAAACTAAATGTAAAATTCGTATCGCATCACATCGGCCCTGTGGCGCAACGGATAACGCGTCTGACTACGGATCAGAAGATTCCAGGTTCGAATCCTGGCAGGGTCGTTTGCTTTTATGCTTTTTTAATTGCATATATTGGAAATCAAATATGTTTTTACAATTCCAATCCATTCTTTCAAAATTTTAATAAAAAAAGAACTTTATTTTATTTTACTGTATAATTATATTAATATTACTATATAAAATATAATTGAATAAAAAAACTTCAAAAATTACCTTTATTAGTAATTTACTTCTATTACAGCAGGGTTTATCAAATATATGAAGACACATTCATAAGAATTATCAGTTGGGGTTTAAAAATACTGTTAAAGGTAAATCACATATTATAATATATCTAAATGAACGTTCTAAAGTTTAACATAGAAAGTAATTATAAAAACTGCCAACGTCCTTTAAAACATTAACCCTTTCTCTGTCCCGTGTACTAATGCCATTGTTTTACTATTGTGTCTGAAAACCAAACAGGGAAAGTGTTAAAAAGTAATTTCACGTATAAATAGAAAACATCTCTTGTGTTGTATATAAGACTGAAGGACTGAAGCTTCCGTGTATGGAGTGTAAAAGTAACACTCCATACTTCCGTGTGTAAAGTTTGAGAGCAACGCCATCTAACGCTCAATAGTGGAAGCACTTTCAAAAAATAGTGCTGGCTGGCTAGGGGTAAACTTATTCTATTACGCAGAACTCTTTAGAAGTGAATGATCCTATCTGAAACCGTTTACATACGAACAAATAATATATATATATATATAGCGTAAATTTATTAAAAAATAGATTTTTTTTGGGTTAATCTCGCAAATTATGAACAGACAACTGCACAGTAACGACATAGTGCCGAGTGTATGTAATGTGCACTTTTGCTTTGTAGAGGCAGCCTATATAAAATGCCCTACCCTATATTATCATCCGTTAGTGTTTTAAGATGCGACAGAAGGTAATGAAATAAAACAGGAGATGGGTACCTTTCTAATAGCAACGCAAAATAATAAAAAACAACCATTGCCAAACCGCCCGCCAAGTGAAATTATGGCAAATATCCCTTCTATCAGGCAATTCATGGGAGAGGCTAAAGTTCAACAATGGACTTTTGATAGGCTGTAAGTGAATAGATAACACACGGATATTATGTCACTCACAAAAACAGTCACCTCGCTTTTTTACAACTTTCGCGCCAGATTTAACACTAACACCAAACTACTCTGTACCTTTTATTTGATAAAATTATTTAGTGCGGTACTGCTATTTAAATGTAGGGTAAAATAAATAATGTAATATCAGATTATACGTTATATTCGGTACATCTAAAGTAAAATCCACAATATATTTTGCTTCAACTTTAGAGTAGCTTTAGGGTGTAGTTTACGTGGTGTAATGGGGCGGCTCAACCGGGGGGAAGGACCACGCTCTCACCGAATACCAGCGTGTAATAGCAGCTCAATACCGCTGTGTTTCGTATGGTGAGTGTAGACAACCGAGGAAGACTCTATTTTACTGGAAACAAGGCATTCCATCTTATCTCTCTGGGATGACAACGCATCTGCATTTTGACTGTTAATTAAGGATAAATGTAGATAGCTATGTGCATACATTTACCATCAGGTGGACTGTGTGCTCGTATGTCACTCGTATTCTATAAAAAAACTGTTTTAAGTCTTTACTCAAATCTTAGCCATTATATTATCGCTTTTCTTAATTATCGTCCACTATAATCCACTTTTAATCACCCAACTTTTGGCATAAAACTTTAGTGGTGAACTTTGCGTCTACTAGGGTTTTAGAACTAATGAGGCAACCCTAGGAACTAGGAACATGAAAAGCTCCAAGACGCAACGGTTCAACGACCGTCAAGCGCTACTTGAGACGACTCCACAGTCATCCAGCCGGGAATAAACAAGCTACTCCTGGCGGCTGTTCGCATACACTAAGTAAGCCTAGAACTTTTTACTTTTTAAATATTTATTTGACGTTTTCAGCTTACCAGGAGAGGTTAAAGGGAATATTTGTAATGATAATAACATTGCTCGTATTCAAATAAAAGATATTTTTAAACGTCCCCCCTCCCCCACATTTGTATTTTCTCCTGTATCGTGAAGGCAATTTACATACATATACACACAAAAGGACAAACAACCAGACCCGGAACAATAATTTGTAGGTCATACAAATACTTGATCCGTGCGGGATTCGAACCCACAGTCCCCAGCGCCGCAACGTTTTTACGTGGTAGAGCCATGCTGCAGCAAAATTATAGTATAGCACGAATGGGTCGACTCGACCGGGGAAGGAGCACGCACTCACAGAATACTGGCGTCAAATAGCAGCGTGATGCTGCTGTGTTTCCTGTGGTGAGTGTAAAAAACCGGAGACCCCTTTTACTGGAAACGAGGCATTCCATCTTAGTCCTCAGGGGTGACAACGCATTTGCATTTTTATTCTCAATTGAGGATAAATGTATATGCCTATGGGCCAAAGCATCCATTTACCATCAGGTGGACTATGTGCTATATGCTATATAAAAAAATTCATTACTAAGCCACTGCGTCTTGGAGCCGTCAGAAATGATTGACAGGTGTCACTTATGAGTAAGTAATGTTGCTGATAGGAAGCAAGGACTTTGTAACAACATCCGCATGAAGAACCTCATTACCCATTTGCATCAATGGAGGAGAAATTTCCCAGAGCGTCAGCCAAGTCAACCCATAATGATGTTTTGATTGAACTATAATTTTGCTTGAATGCGCGATCCGCTGTTACCGTTACTTCGACTTCGAACTGATGGATGTAGGAAATTACATTACAGACTGAATAATTTTGCAGTGACTGGTGCATAATTTTATATGGTCTTAGATGGATTTAGATGAAAACAATAATTAATTACTGAAAAATAAATCATAAAAATAGTATGTAAGTCTTCTCTTCATAGTATTAGCATGGTGTTTGAACACGTTCAACTTTTTTTGTCAGTATCATTCTCTTTACAGCCCTTCACAAGTCCACAGCTGAACATAGACCTCTCCCAAGGAATGCCACAAAGCACGGTCCTGGACCACTTGCATCCATCGACTTCCTGCATGTCTTACCAGGTCGTCGCTCCTTCTAGTAGGGGGTCGCCCTGCACTACGCCTACCGATACGAGTCTGCCACTCGAGAATCTTTTTTCCCCAATCGAAATCAACCGGTTCTTCGAGCTAAATGGCCGGCCCAAGATCAGGACCAACGGTTTTACGTGCTTACCGAGGCACGGGGTTGAAATAACTCCAAACTCCAGACTTCGATCTGCCACCAAAAGTTTTTTTCAGTAAAACTGATTTTTGACCCGAACCAGGATTGGAACCGATTCGAATGATCAGTAGTCACGACCACAAAACCAACAAGGCAGTTAAATGTTGTAAGCTTTCAACACGTATAGCAAAGGGCAACAAGTCTAAGGTCCTTCTCCTTCCCGTCATTCGCTTATTTAATTTCCTTAATCATTGTTTGCTATTATTAAAGAAGGCTGTTCAGAATCGTACTGCACCGTTTTATAGTTACGTATGTTTCCTACCAGAAAACCAGTTCATATAACTAGTTTATATTAGATGGAATATTAATTATTAAATACCCTGACTAAAAATAATAACTGCAGAAAATAATGATACTAATGACATCATGCTTTTTGTTTTTTGTTAAAATGCAACTAAAGCACCTTAAACAAAAAAAAAATACAAATACATCCAAATCACTCCGTACGTCCTTCCATCCCAGATGTTTGCTCTACATCTCGTTTCATCATATATCGCCGTCTCTCTCATGCATTCGTATCACGCACAAGACGCATGAGCGCTTCGGTCGGCCGGTCGACGAACCGATCCGAACTCAAATCTAGGTGTACAATCATAGGCATTAAAGTAATTTTGTTGCACGGCTAGCCGCCAAACGGATTCATTCGATATTCTAAATTTGACTACTGACGGTGACTGCCAAAACTCATGCTTGAATTTTTGATTTTTCTCATGGCTTATTGTGTAATGATTGAGACCTTTGTATTGATACTCAATGGTACAATACCGTGTAATGTGTGATGTAAGGTTATGATGTAAGAATATCCACTAACCCATACTATCCCGTGGGTGTCGTAAGAGACGACGGTGGGAACAAAATGGGCAGCAGCGTCTTCCTAATAACGGCTAAAAAAGTGCGGTTGCGGTGCGGCGAATACTGCCCGTGTGCGGCGGCCTGTGGGGGAGGCTATGTCTGGCAGTGGGCGTTGATAAGCTGTAGAGGGAACGGGATTAGCGGTAGAACTTTTTGTCTGCCAGGATGGCGCAAACTAACAACAACGCCAGACGTCTCGTACTGCAATCGCTAAGCCGACTGCCAAGGCAATCAGTAATGAAGAAGAAAATATATATTATTCTTAACAAGAAAATGGGGAAAGTGTAAAAGTTGAGAAGTAGTAGGCTATCGGGGTTAAGAAGACTATGAATACCATGGATACAAAGGTAAGAGGACGGAAACCTAAGAAAAGATGATAGATAATACAGTCCATTAGGGATGATAGGAATATACGGAAGAAAGGAGTGAGTGAAGAGATGACGGTTAATAGAGGAGAATGGAAAAGAAAGAAATGCTATACCGACCCCAAATAACTTGGGATTAGGGCAGGAAGAAGAACTAGAGAGAAAAACTAGCTAGCTGTCCACGTTTATATGCCTTTACTGCAGCCCACACCTACTGCTTAGAGTAAAAGCAAGAATTCCAATGGAATGCCTCTGAAAACTACTGGTAATATCTTGATTAAATGTATATGGGACACGCGACAAACACCAGCTTTCAGACAAAAAAAGAATTATCAAAATCGGATAGACCACGCTCTCACAGAATCTCAGCGTATAATAGCAGCTTAATGTGTTGTTGTTACGAGTGTTTCGTATGGAGAGTGTCCATCCACTGTGAGTTCTATCTCAGTCATCAGAATAGATGTAGACATCTCATTCGATCTGGGTCGAAGTATCCACACCATCAGGTGGACTATGAAACATGTAGTCGAATTGAACACCTCCTCCTTTTTTAAAGTCAGTCAAAAATAAAATGTGCCGACAGCGCATACCGTTTCAATTTGCAACATTGCAACAATAAACAATTTGCAAAAATAAAAGCATTAATTTTATTCATCATGTCCGAGTCAGATGTCCAAGTCAGAGTTCCAAAGACTCTACTCTACATCAATTGCTGTATCAATACGCCCGATTGACTTACATTTGGCATATATATACTCCTTTCTCGACGAAGACTCCCCCTAAAGAAGGATTTTGGAAAATCAAACCCTGAGGGGGAGAAACAGCGTGTTACAGCTTGTTATAGTATTTATATTTTCGGACGTCTATGGCTTCTAAGATTTTAAAAGTGGGACCCGCTTCCATATTCGCGGAGTGCATTCACCCCTGTTCACGCGACTAATATACGGCCTAATTACAATCCACAATTTTGTACGAATACGAAAACAGGACTACTTTGAATTTGAACTCAATTGCAAGGGATATAGCACCTTCCTCAGACAGGTGTTTGTGACAACGTATTGTTTTAAGTGTGAAGTTATAAATTATAATTCCCGACGCTTCTTTATTCTTTATTCGTTCCCATTGTATTTTAATTGATATGTATTTTTATATTCAACATATGCACGGAAGGGTGGGCGTGTCCGGTGTACCTATAAAGACATGAAGGGACGTATTTGCTACCGTCGGCATTCTGTTTAATTTTTGCATTGAATATTATTTTTAAAAGAAATATATAAATTAGTGAATATTCGTACACCGATACTACACGGTTAAACTAAGAACACATTTAAATATATGCTATTGTCATTTCAACGGTCATAAGCTCATAAGTCATTACCGACAGGTTGGTAAAATATACGCTAGTAATATATATGTCAATGGTAAAATACCAACAGGGAGTATAAATTCTTTCAACAACAAAGAGTGCGAATTCGACTTATTAATTGACTGAATTATACGACAAACATTCGATTAAAAACGGGGACACATATTTATTGAGAAATTAATAAACACCTTGAAAATTTTACTACATAAACACTGTCAGCAATTGACAAGCACCGGAAGTGTAGAAGCAAGTGAATGTTCCTGAACTGAAGCTTGACTTCCGCCAGAAATTAACACATACCCAATTCATTAACTCGAACTTTAAACACTTGATTAATATGTATGCATATCCTAGCCTAGGAAAGAAAGGTTCTCGAGTTGCAGCTCAGCCAGTATGGCATGTGCCTATGAGTGTGGCCCATAGACACCTGTATCTATCCTCCACTTACTATCACTTATTAGGTTGAATGTGGACTCCTATCTTAAATATTTTAAACGGCTCTACTAAGTAATAAGTACTTTCCGTAAGCAAGCCTCCTACTAGATGGAGTGACAACCTGGTAAGAGATGCAGGAAGTCCATGGATGCAGGTGGGTTAAGACCGTGCTTTGTGGTATTCCTCGTGGGAGGCTTATGTTCAGCAGTGGACTTCTAAAGAGCTATAATGATAAAGATGATAATCTAGCCTTAAAACACTTACTTAGCATCAGTAGCTATACTTGTTTTAATCATACACGTCACGATCATCCCTAGGTTTGATCCTTTCTATCCAACTGCCAAAGAAGGGTTATGTTTTTCGGGCGCAATTTTTTGATAGCGTAAAAATGGGCCATGTTTGTGTCGGATCTCGGGCTATTATATTATGAGATAGTTCAAAAAAGTTCATAAGAGTCGAAACACTAAAAATTCTAATAAAATAAATAATAAAAAATTCAAAACCCTTATTTCAAAAAGACAATTTAAAAGTAATGCACTAAAAAGACCGAAACAAGTTTCAGAATAGAAAACAAAATTAAAATAAACTATAAACAAAGTAAACTCTATTTTGGTTCAACAGCGGAACCCGACAATTTTCTTTCGGTTTGTAATTTGCAATTGGGTCCCGCCCACTACTAAACTTAATGCGGGTATTTATCTTAGGTTTTAACTCATAATATACCTGGTCTGTAAAACGTAAAGTTGAGTTTACTTTGTTTATAGTTTATTTTAATTTTGTTATTTTGATTTTTTAATTATTTAGTTTACAATTAATATTGTTTAATTGCTTAGTTTTATAGCTGTAAACTGTAATAGCTTAGAATTACATTATAAAGCGATTTACTTCGCAACTTTCGCCAATCGTAAACAGATTTTTTGAATAGTCTTGAAGAAACAGACCGTATTTCAAGCGTGGTCTCTTACCCTAACTATCTAACATTATTTATGTTGATTTGATAGAATATAGTATACTATAAATTATATTTCATAGCACCAAATGAATATGATTTATATGACACGAAATTATCGTGATATGAATGTGCGAGTATGATGAGCAGAAGAAAACTATAACGACCTCCTACCCGTGCGCTATATACCTACATATATGTAACGATGTAACGATTCTCCAAAAATAAAAACACACTTCAAAAGCTAAAACGAATAAAATAACACACAATTTAATAGCTTTTAAAGTCGGTGTTAAGACAGTGATAAGTGTCGAATAAGATAATCCTTGACTGGTTAAAACAAATGCAATACAAATGTCGGTATACATTTAAAATCATAAGGATAGTCATAACTTTAATAGTTTAACCGTTTCAAGTGAATACAGATGAGTAATTGTAGTAAGTCCTCGGCATTAATTGCCTTGGGTACATATACAATATGATGCAAGAAAATTATTGTAGGTACCGTACACCGTAGGCCTTCTAGATTTTTATAACGTGCGAGCCTATTAAAGTCCGCAGCTGAACATAGGCCTCCCGTATAGACTGCCTCCTAGGGGAGATATTTGACTTTTTTATAGGATAGGGTGATCAACGAGCACACAGTCCACCTGATGATAAGTGGTTGCTGTGGCCCATAGACATCTACATCCATCCTCGACTACGAATCAAAATGCAGATGCGTTGTCATCCGTAAGGACTAAGATGGAATGTCTCGTTTCCAGCAAAATAAGTCTCTGGTTCTCCACACGCACCAGACGACATATAGCAGCGTGGGGCCGCTATTTTGCGCTGGTATTCTGTGAGTGCGCGATCCATCCCCGGTCGAGCCGACACATTCGTGCTACAACTATACTAATGATACAGTTGCAGCATGGCTCCACCACATAGACAACAAAGTATCGCCACGCCGGCAAGCACTCTCGGCAACCGCAGTTTTATTTTTATTTTTAGTCGTTTTTAGAACGATGCTGCTGCCCATCTCCTGATTTGTTGCCCTCCTTCGCCTCCTACGACACCCACGGCATGATGTGGATGTTCTTACAACGCCACTACACGGTCATTCGCTGATCCGCTGCATACGGTAAAATAAAAAGAGCTGGCACTGGGGTGTCCCGTCCAGACACGACAACAGTGGTCCATGTGAGGCCAGAGTAATTATTTTCCGATATTAATGACATGACGGAAATAAAATTATTATTTATGAAAAATATGATGATGCATGTTATTTATTACGAAATTAATATACAGTGATAAAAACACAAAATGCAATATGTCATAAACACAGAAAATATATTAAGTAAAGTAGGTATAAGTATGTAAGAAATCTATTAAGGTTTATATTCGCTATTATAACTTATTATATTATTTAACAGCAATAGGCAGAACAGCGATGTGCTCTTTTCTATGCAATTATCTGCTCGTTGAAAAAACATTTTGTTGATGTTAAAATCAAATCTGTACCAGAGCTTTATAGGAGCAGACATACCAACACTTCACTTTGGTAACTCGCGAAGGAGGAGGGATATAGAACTATTTTATCCGAAAACTTAAAGATATTTTTTTGACAAAGCGAAAAAGTAATAAAATATATGGCCGTACATTACCTCAACTCCAAATAACGCCACATTAACAGATTCTATCGAAGAGAAGCTGGGGCACGTCGCTAGTATTAAAGTAGTACGGAACCATCAGGACACGATTTCCCCCCGCACCTGACTTTTTCTTTTATTGACACTAAACATTATATTAGCATTGATATGAAATTCACGATATATTTGCCGTAAGCGACGACTTGTCTCCGTGTAAACCAACATCCACCATTATCACAGTCACTATTTGATGTTGTGATAATCATCTTAACAAACATTGAAACGTCTCACGCACACAGAGCACATTGTGTTTCTAAGACGATGATATAAATTTAATATTAATCAGGTGGATGCAGTGAACGTAAATAAAACTTACGTGTTTTATTACGTTTTACCTGAGTTCATTGGATAAGTGTTAAAAGTTAGAGTAGTTGTACAAGTGTGCGCCGTAGAGTAAAGAGGGGCGCCTTCAAGTGTCCTGTTTACCATTCTCCGGAAAGTAAAGTTATGTATTCGCAGGTACAAAATAAACCGAATTAGCTGTAGCTGCAATTAAGAACAAATATCGCCCTAAGATAAATTTTGAGCAAGAAATGAAAGCAGGGGTGTCAAACCTTACCCGATGCTTTGAAAAATGTTTGGAGATCACCAAGCTCACACGTTGTATTGACTAAGTTGCCATTGTATTTCATTTTCTTTTTTCAAAAACTCTATCCAGTATTATTGTACCCAATTTCGACCAGCCAGGGCGCCGCGCGGAGACAAAATGTTATACAGCCTATTAGTGCGCCGCGAACTAAAAATGTTTGGAAGCCCCTGAGTTGGAGCGTGTGCTATGCCCCCGTCCTTCCTCTGCTAATTATACAGCTGCAACGAGGCTTAAAAAAACAATTGTAGACACGTGGCCTATGACACTTAAAATCTAGACTTGGCACAGCCTTGCTGCAGCTATATTATGGTTGTAGCACGAATGGGTCGGCTCGACCGGACAAGGAACACGCTCTAACAGTATACGACAGTAAAAAAGCAACTTAATACTGCTGTGTTTCGTATAGTGAATGTAGAAAACCGGTGACCCTTTTTACTGGAAACGAGGCATTCCATCTTAGCACTCAGGAGTGAAAACGCATCTGCTTTTTATTTTTGTAATCGAGGATAGATGTCAATGGTCATCAGTAATCACTTACTGTCAAGTGGACTATGTGCTCGTTTGTCACCCTAAGGTCGGCCATACGACCACATACATACGGAATTCCGAACGCAGCAAATCCATACAAAATCAATGACCCGTCACACACCTACGGTACTTTTCTGTTCAAAATTTTGCGGGCAAAACGGGATTCCGTATGGCCGGCCTTATCCTATCTATAAAAAAAGGCCATTTTTTAGAATAATTCAACACACGGGAAATTTGCGGGGTACAACGTGATTGCACATATCGCATTAACGTTTGCCTTTGCCTTAACCTACAAGCTTTTGTACAAATGTTGTGAAAAAACTTTACACGTGTCTGTTGCTAGACACCTAGAGGCGTTGTAAGGTAAAGCGGAATTCATTGTGTTAATAATAGACCGGTGAATTCACTCGCCTTGTATGTAATACTGTTGTTTTTTTTTGGTTGTAAAATTGAAATTACAACCTAACAGTCTATCTGGTAAGTGGGTTGCAGCATTGGGTTGTAACGAAGAAAGCTACGGATACGCTGTCACTTCTACGGACGCACAGCCTGTTGTTATATGGGTAAGGACGTAAAAATGTGTAAATAACGCACTGGAATATATAACACACGGTAACACAATAACGTACTGGAATAATATAAAGGCCAATGTTCACTTGGAAATAGGTTCAAGCAAAATCCATTTTAAATTATTATCAATTACTTATTTTCATGAAATTAAGACTAAATAATCAAAAACTAATCTTAGACTATGCATAGCTCGCATGTTTGCGAAACTAAACACCAAAATAACACAACACAGTAGAATTAAAGCCTTTAACAAAATAATGTACTTACAAAAAACAGTAAGTACTTATCAAAGTAGGTTATTCATGAAAGAAATATAACGAATTTAACAAATATGTGTTTACAGTTTACAATTAGTACAGATACTGTAATTATTAGCATTTAGCACAGAATTTTGTTTTATTGTTTTTGTTTTTTAATTATAAGGGCTATCCCATTTGACACTATTCGCGTTCGCACAGAGCCATATTTAAGAAGAAATTTAAATTTAAAAATGCGTTTTTTTAATTTAATCAGTAATGATTAAAAAAAATCTTTTTATGTTTATCTAATAAACTCATACAAATATAATAAAGCCACATTAAAAATGTAATAATAACTTATTTATATTTTGCCAATTGTTAAAATTTTAAACAAATGCTTCTTATCACTTAAACATTTTTTTATAATATAGTCCTGTGCGAGTGGAAAAGTTGACGAAAGGCGACGACCTTTTAATTAAAAACGGATCTAGTTCGGCTACTGAGGTATATCCACTATATCACTACCGATACCACTAATATCTAATAAATCAGAATAGTGTAACATTCCACTTTCTTATGTACGGACGTCAGAATAACATTACACTATTTTACTGTTAAGTTATGTGAACAGCCTCCTTTATAACATTCCAGTGTGTGACATAACAAACACATACACACGTATCGAACTGGAACAAACACACTCGAAAATTAAAAACTCAACAATGAATACCGGTCATAAATCATGCGCGATTTATGTACTTAATAAAACTTGACATACACTGGTAATTAATTATAAATTTCGAATCAGGAACCTAATAAACGATATCTTTGTACTTCTCACGTAGAATTCACATATACACTACCCGAAATTTGTGCTCTAAATTATGGAATTTACAATTGTTTACGGTCACGACTACAAATGAAAAAAATATGTCAAAACTGACATTTGACAGTAAACCTAACGGCGTTGCCTCATCGAAATTAGGTAAATAATGTTGTTTAAATGTTGAAAACAAAAAATCTACCCCACATCGAATCGGAGTAACACACTGTATTTCCACTAGCATTGTATTATTGCGATAATTTATACATTATCACACGGCATCTTTATTGCTTTCAAAGTAAACTACAATTTTAAAACCATAATGCTATATTACTTTATTTGTTGCATTTTTTCGTCCTATAAGTTGATAGGAGACAAATAAATTTTGTATGCAGCTTTATTTTGTTGATTCAAGAAATATTTTATATTTTTTATGTTTAAGCCTCTCGATTATTCTGCTTATTTCTATATTATTCTAAACATGATTATCAATGTTTTATTAATTAATAATGTTATCATACTTTTTGTTAGCGTATGATATTCACAATCAAACATGGGCTCACTCAAAACTTTTAAAAAGTACATTTTTTTACGACCTTACCCATATAGGGTCTCCTGATCGATGTATACGAAGCGGCTGTTTTTCTTGGTAGCGTTAGAAAGAAAATTTTCAGCGCATTGCGGTGTAAACATTATCTAAGTACAAAATTTAATCCATATCGACGTATAGAAAAACAACGTGAAAAGGAAAAAAATAACGGAACCTTGTAAGTGTTGTTTAAAATTCTCGAAGTGTAACAAAATCCCCTTAAACTTTGGCAATAACA
Source organism: Parnassius apollo (assembly GCA_907164705.1). Taxonomy (NCBI): domain Eukaryota; kingdom Metazoa; phylum Arthropoda; class Insecta; order Lepidoptera; family Papilionidae; genus Parnassius; species Parnassius apollo. The sequence goes on from CAJQZP010000280.1 coordinate 1,190,311, forward strand.
AAAACAATAAAAAAAGACAATTGAGTACAAAGTTTTTGAAATGAAATAAATGTTACAAAAATTAAATTTGTAACAGGAAAAAGCTTAACGTATCATCGATGTTCATGGGATGGGTCGGCTTGATCGGGGAAGAGCCACGCTCTTACAGCACCAGCGTAAAATGAGTTGTTCAATGATGCTGTTTTGTATGGTGACAGTAGGAAACCGGAGACCCCTTTTTACTGGAAACTAGTCATTCTATCTTAGTTCTCAGGAGTGACAACTGCATTTTCCATCAGGGAAAGATGTAGATGTTTATGGGCCACAGCATCCATTACTATCAGGTGGACTGTGTGCTCGTTTGTCACCCTTATTCTATATAAAAAATTAGTTAACCCTGCTTAAAAAAACATTTTTTTTTCAAGGCATTCGAAGTCATTTTTTAAGGTTAAGAGCTGATTAGTTTTTGAAATTGATCGGTAAAGCCGTTCAAAAGTTACTTCAAAAAATATTCAAAATTCGTGCGTGGGTAGTTCGCACGGAGCTGGATTTGATTGGAGAACTGGAATCCAAATTCATATTCAAATTCCTTTATTTGCTTGCATTTCATTACAAAGTTCATGCTTCATTAGAATAAAATGAATAATAATAGTCGAAGCACGCTTGTTTGCGGGAAACGTAGTGCGCAGTTTGAATTTCTATCGATATAAACAAACTGATACCAGTATATTGTTACTGGACGAACGAAGAAAACAGTATACATCGCATACACAACAAATTATTTTATGTCACGTAAATAAATGACATGTTTCAATAATGTCCACTGATTTAAAATGTCTACAGCTGAGCATGGGTCTCGTAAACTTGGCCCATAAATTGTCACAAAGCACGGTCCTATTTTCATAGTTAAATATCTACATATACAAACTTGTCTCCAGGCAACAGTGTATTATATAAAAATTAGTGTTTGTTTGTTTGTTCGTATTTTATTCGCTGCCAAGTCATACCGTTTATGAGATTTCGGTGCAAGTTACTTGCACTAGCGCGAAGGTAGTACTAAAATTAAGTAGTAGCCATAGTACATTAATTAACTTACAGCGGGTGAGGAGCTTATCGTACTGAAAAATTTATTTGAAAATCATATGTCATTCAATTTCAATGAACGTATTATCATTCGCAATTAAACAATAGAACTCTTCATAATTAAAAACGATATTTCAAAAATTATTTCTTCTGCAGGTTTATTCGTTTCTCTCAGATTAATATACAATCAAGGACAACACAGACAGTCGAAGGATGCTCCATAACAAACATTTAAAAGTATAAAATATCAAGAATCTTGCGTATCATCAGAGTTCAATAACGGTTATCGTGTAAAATAAAAAAGCAGCAAATTGAATATGTTAACCTTTGTTTTTGCTAAAATATGTAAACGACTCAAAATGGCGGTTGCGAATTGCGTAGATTGAAGTTATAGAGTTGATTATAGTTAAATTAGAAGGGTTATGTATAACTGCGCATAAATGTTTTTACTGCTGTTTTCAACTGGTTAAGTATGCGTGACCGTCGCTTATTAGTTTATTACAGAAGTATGTTTTAATATTTAATATATTTAAAATATATTTTACACGTGGTAGAGCCATGCTGCAGTTATATTAGTAGTATAGTTGTAGCACGAATGGGTCGACTCTGGATTATATTTCATCTCTTAGTCGTTATATTTTTGGCAAAACTGGTAACTTATGTCCTTGGCGCGTACGTATAGCTATACCTGCCTTGTTAGCGGTTGCAGGTCGTGAGGTCCCGGATCCAAAATCAGTTACCAGGTTTATCTGTCTAAAAAAGTTTCCAGTAAAAAGGGTCTCCGGTTCTTTACATTAACCATACGAAACACAGCAGCATTAAGTTGACATTTTATGCTGGTATTCTGTAAGAGCGTAGTTGACCCATTCGTGCTGCCATAATATAGCCGCACTGCAGCGTGGCTCTATCTGGTTAAAAACTTTGCAAAAAATTAAAACAATATTTTCTCGTTGTTTATTATAAGATTTCGTAACGTCACGAGGAGATGGGCAGGATCGTCTTCCTAATCTCTTTACTGGATTATTTTGCAATAGCCGGTCAAATTTGCAGCGAAGGTTCACTATAAGTATATACTTAGGCGAATGGTGAAGAAAAATTAATTTAAAAAAGAACATTGTCCTTTCTATCTTTTAAATTCAAAATGCGTGGTAATGCATTATTTTAACTGATTTACCTACCATAGTAAAAAAATAATAGAAGCCTATCTTCTTAGAAATGTAGCGAACGCTGCTAATGTGTGCGTTCACGGCGCGGGGCAGTACGGACTCGTACGCACGAGCCACAGCACGCACACAACACTTGCTAAGTCGGGAAGATCAGGCAGAGTCGGGTTTGCGCCCTCCTTTCTGCCAAGGAGGGTCGCGTTCGTATACGGCTTAGAGATCTCTAGTCAGATCGTTAAGCCAATTCCTAAAAGGCGGTGTTTAGTGGGTAAAAGTCTCCACATAACCACGCAGCCGGCTGCGTGGTATGCTATGAGCATTCACTGCCTCCCTCCCCCGCTTTCCGGAGGGTTGTCCATATTTGCTTCGGGCGCAAAAAAAAAACCGAGTCGGGAACGCCCACCACCATCACCGCGCTCCGCAATCACCCTGTTGACTTCTAATAAAATTTTGCTTTTAAAAAATACACACAAAAATGTGGTTTAGATTCACATTTGGACCCGATATGTGGCGTTGTTGTCGAGATCCAGAAATCACCTATGCGAAGCCGAGGCGGATCGCCAGTAACAACTAAAAATAAAAACTGCGGTTGTCAACCCGCTTGCCAAGCGTGGCAACTGTGGCAAATATTCACCTTATGAGGCTGTCTATTATCGATGCTTATTAGCAGCAGTGGAATTTAGTAACCTATAACGGTAACGGTAGATCATTTTAATTTTTTCAAAAAAATCATTCGTCACTAATCTAAGTAATTGAAAGAGTCAAAACATAAGAAAATCAATTATTTTTTATACTTTTAACTGGAAACGAAGCATTCGATCTTAGTCCTCACGGGTGACAACGCATCTGCATTTTTATTTGTAATCGGAAATAGATGTAGATGTCTATGGGCCGCAGCAACCACTTACCATCAGGTGGAATGTGTGCTCGTTTGTCACCCTATCCTATAAAAAAAACTATCTAGTTTGAAGAGCACCTCCAAGACTCAGTTTTACCTGACAGAGTTAATCAAACAATTGTTTTTAGTTTTCATCACTTATCTTAACCCTCTGTCCTATAATTAAGTACACTAATAACGGCAGTGTAGAAGTATACATGCAATTGTAGGAGGGAAGGCGTACTTTATCAACCCATACGGCACCGGCAATCTATACTATACTATATATATCGGGAACATCGTAAGTAACGACTATGAGAAAGGTCAAAGATTTCATGGCCTCCGATAGATGGTCAATAGGTATAGTCTTTCGTGTATACCAGATATAAAACATACAGACGGCCAAGAGAGCAGAGATATCTATATATAGAGATATGTATTCGCAGTTTAATTCCTTAAAGAGGACTGACAGAAGACATGAGGATAGAGAAAAGACGCAGTAACTTTTACATATTCGCCATTCGTCAGTGATTCGGAAAACCCCACGTTATAAGTGAGACAAAATCATTTGGATGATATCCAAGAATCGTAATCGAGCGTTAGCAATTGTCCTTGCTACCTTTAACCTCGTAGATTGTTTTAAAAACGTGGAAACGTTGGATATAACCTTTTCGCACAGAAAATCTGGCAAAGGCAAAGGCGTTGACACACCTGAGTACTGCCTGATTTTCAGTAAACAGTCTCAGATTCTCTACCATCGTTATATGCAACACATTCGATTGTTTGACGCTGTTATTCGGTGAGAGCGTTGTTTCCCACGGCTAAGAAGATCATTCGTGCTACAACCTTAATATAACCGTAGCAAATACCGCCACGTAAGAAAATGACCTGATTTAAAAAATGTGTGCGTGCGTATATATATATATATATATATATATATATAAAAAAAAAAAAATATAAATGTGTGTGTGGTGTGTGTGTGTGGATGTGTGTGTTTGTGGCAGTTATAGTATAATAACGTTGTAGTTATATATTTCCCACTTGTGACGCTGCTCACCGCTCTGGGTATTCTATGTCCGGTATAAACATGATAAACCCTTTGCTAGAAAACAGACAGGCGACAGACATAAAGGCGATTCCATAAATGTTCTATAAAAAAATGAAGAGTTAAATAACCGATGTTATCATCTATTTTCTGATTACGAACTTTTGGCAACAATTTTTTATGAGTGCCGAAAAATTTCAATATGGAATAAATGCGCTTAAAAATAACCGTGCATCTCACTTTCATCTAGGGTTTTATTTTGGACGACGTCCAACTTTTGACGCGACAAGTTTCCAATTTGTGACTATTATCTACATTCTAAACGATTCAGAGGTCGAGAGCCTTTAGGCGTCTAGTAATAATTGAGACTATTATGTGGAAACTGTTTTTCATTTTCTTTTCAGTTCTTTGATGTGACTTTTTATTGGTCTTATTTTAAAGTAAACATTTACTTTTTATTAATAGTTTTTTATGTGTACTATGTATACATATTTTTCAAAGAATAGCCAAATTTCAGACTTATATACAAATGTATAAATAATGATATACCGTTATTGCAGTTTTTGAAAAAAAAAACAGAAATATTAATTAAAAAAAATTTTTATTATTTCTTCACCATTACTTATTCTGAACCTTCTACGCAAATCTGGCCGGTTATTACAAAATAACCCTTTATAGTACTAGCACTACGCTTTACCTAATGGTGAGTACGAAGCCAAATATGATAAAGTCAGTTATATTAATCAAGGACTGACATGGAATAGTTAAAAAAAAACAGTGAACTCTATCGATAATGATACTTTTATTTGAATCAATTAACCCCATCCGCAGCTCTAAACTGATGCTCCACACTCAGTTCAAAAAAAACTTGTATGAGATACGTGTTAAAATATAAACATACTTAAGTAAAAATATGTTCCGCTTCAAACATTTTATAAACAGGTTTCTCATATTTCTCCATTTGTTAATTTTAATTTTGCGCTTTAATTTCGTTAGTAATTATACATACACAGTACACACATACGTAAACACTCACGTCTGTCACCAAGAGGGGTAGGCAGAGACTACGGACTTCCATTTGGCACGACCGTCGATTAAGGATACTCCAACTCTGGCCCTTTTCAATATATCGCCAACTTGGTCTATAAACTTTTGTCTAGGGCTACCCTTCCCGATATATAAGTGTATATTACCCTCACCTCGATTAAAAATCAAAATGGAGACGCGTTGTCACACCTGAGAATTAAGATGGAACGCCACGTTTTCAGTGAATATTGTCTCCGGTTCTCTAAACTCACCATACGAAACTTATTGAGCTGTTTTTTACGCTGATATTCTGAGAAAGCGTTGTCGTAACCCTGTCGAACCGACAAATTCAGCACACAAATGCAGCACACAAATTCAGTACACAAATTCGGCACAATGCAGCACTGTCACAGGATACACTATAGGCAACGCCCTGCCTCGTGTAAAGTATGTTATCAGTATTACTGAACAAACAGAGTAAATTCAATAACAAAAACAAATCATATAGACATTAGGTTAAAATAACTCAACTTAATGCGCATTTACACGTTCCGGTAATGGCAAATAAAAAACAGTTCAAGGGTTATTAACTATTGTTAAGTTTACTGTTGATTATGTGACTGAATAAATTTAGATAGCTAGAAATGGTTTATTTCCAAATCATGTTTTATGTTCGTTAATATTGGACCATATCGATGTAGAATTTTATGACACATTACGTTATACACACACACGTACTTATATACATAGACATACACAGTATTATAGTGCCCAAGTGTTAGTGTATCTGTGCTTGCACCGTTGTTATTGTTGTGTGCACTCTCCGTTCCCACGCGCTCATAGTCCGGTAGGATGGTAATCCAGAGGGATATCAGGCTTAGGACCAACGACAAAATACCTACGTTGCCTGTCCAAAAATATTACTAAAGGATTATATTCTCTTCTCTGTGTCAAAGTTAGAGCAGGAGAAGGGGGAGTTGTCCTCTTCCGAAGAGAGGCCAGCGCTGGCGGGGCCGCGAATGTGTGCAAAAGCGTTCTCGTGGCCCTGCCAATATGTTGCAAAGGTACTACTAGCGGATTACTCGAGTTGCCACCTTTTTTGAGCAAATATAGTATTTTCCCCAAAAAAAATGCTTAAATGTAAAAAGGAGACCAAAATAGTAAACATTTATTTTCAATCTTTATGTACTTTTCGATATATATATTCGTTATTGCTCTTATTTTGGCCATTAATAATCTAACCACCTTACGTTCTACCTCAACTTCAAAATAATTACTATAGGAGTCTGAGCAATTTAGATTTATGATAAAATAAATTAACAATTAATTTTTAATTAAATTATTACGCTCGTTTTCGTCTTTCAATTTTATATTCATGACGGAAAAAATTCTTTCCGTAAAACTTACTTGTTTCAGACTTCCATTCAAGTGGCAACCCTAGTATTAATATTCCAATATTTAATATATATATAGTCAATCAGCCGTCTACAAGTTGGTGAAAATTACATTAAAAATATTCCGTAAATAGTGTTAAAAAAGGAGTGTTCGAGTGCAAAGTAAGTTGGATCTCTTTCTTAAACGGTACTTTTAGCTTATTACTTGACATGTTAAGTTTAAAGTATACCTATATGGCGTCGCACCCGAAGAACCTCTAAAAACGATTCAAGTGTTGTACTTTTGAATACGCTCTGGTTAGATTTAACAGAAAATGATACTAAAATGTTGATTTGTATTATATCTATTACGAATTTAAACATGTAATCAGTGATATAATAATACTCATAACACTAACAATATGTGTACTAGGTAGCCGACTTCAAAAAAGGAGGTTAATAATTCGTGTATGTAATGATTTCTTAAACTTACGCGAAGACTACACATTGAATAAAACTATATTAAACCGATTTCGATTATTCCTTTTTTTAAACAGGCTATGCCTACTTCAGTTTTGGCCTCATATAAATTTAGAAAAAAAAATCTGACCTAAGTGTGGTAAAGCAGGGGATGAAGTTTAAATAGAACATATATAAACGTTTACGCACACGGGGGTAAAATAGAACTTTCAATAATAAATAAGAGAAAATCTTGAAAAACTAAATAGAATAAAATAATTTCACATAAGTCGGGGCTTTAATGAATAATTATATGAATTATTCATCCAATCAATGTGTCTTAGCACGGACTCAGAATGTAAAATTATTTTATATATTTAGTAGGTAGTTTATTTGTTTAGTAGGTGGTATGAATATGTAGATTACTTTTGTAATATATTTTTTTAATTTATTTAAAACTTAGAATTTTTGTACATTTACTTACGCTTGTATTAATTTATTCCTCAGCTCGGAGACAAAGAAAGAAAGACGGAGTTATGCGTATATTTCAAATGACACAGAAAAAACCAAGCCGAAACCATGCTAAACTTACTGTAAGCTCACGTATAGGCATCTAAAAATAATTGGTAACCAACAAACATAGTTTTAGGTGCATTCAACTTTTACGGGCTGTTAAAGAAAGTAAGAAGAAAGATGTGTGCGTGAGTACATATCAAGAAGTTGAGCATCGTTTCGGCATCACTTGAAAGAAAGCCAGACAAAGCCACGTAGAGCTCCGTCTAGCTTAGACCAACACAGAGTCTGTTCGACAGTCTACACTAGTCGCAAATACGTCACAGCACTCGTCAAATGCCCAAGTATTATTATAACTATGTAGTTTTAGTCATATTACATTTATATTTGGTTTCCAAAGGTATCCTATACTTTCCTAAACCTTCCTATTTTAGTAGTATATAACTATGAGTACTGTAAACAAATTTAAGTTCAGCGTTTTAAATGGGAGTTTCTTACGAAACTATTTTATAGCATCGAGAATGCACTGAGATATGAAAGTCGTAGGCGGACCGGCGAGCCAGAGAACGGTCTGTCTGTGTACGTGACTGTATCGGCGTAGAAAAGACTGCTTCAAGTAGGGTTACCATACATTCCTGAGACCCCCTCGAGACATTTTGGTGAGGAAATATGTAGGTGAAAAACCAAAACAATACAGGGAAAATCCCATTAAAGCATTTTTTAAAAAGATAAAATACCAGTCTATGATCTTTGTCGTTCGGTATTTTTAAATGGTGGTACCATGTGTTCGTGTACGTTCATTAGATAGTAATATTTAGATAATTAATGAAATCAAGTGTTACTTCGCGGAAATTCATTATATTAAAGCTGTCAAAAATTGATTAGCTAAGATCCGCGTAATGATATAAAATTATGTGTCCTGCCCAGCTTGAAGAGCACCTCCCGCCCTCCCTCAATTACGTACACTATTCCCGTCACCACTAATACCAGCACCACTACTCTAGAAATGACACACCACCGTCCACAACACGACACGTGTTTCACCTCTACACGAGGCATCCTCAGGTGAAGTGAACTGTGCAGTGGCTGACCGCTTAATCACTTATTTTTGACAGCTTTAATTAGTAGTACTTTTAATTATGAGTAATGTTTTTTATACATACTTGACAATCTGGCAGACTCGGTTCGTTGTAAGGAATAAGTATCATTATTTATGATGATGATTGATTATTCGATTGTAGTGATTTGAGTTGATCACACGGGATGATTTATTCGCTTAACAATATCCTTTGATGTATAAATTAAAACACTAATCTAATCACGTTGATAAAACATGACATTATATTTGACATGGATTAATTAGATTCAACCATAAAAAATAAAACTTAGATTAGAATAGTAAACCGGATAATGATATTATAAAAACATAGGTATTAAATTATATAAAAACAACGTTTAAAATACCTATTATTTTCATTCGCAAAAATGCTTGAAATAAAACAATGAAATAACCCTAAACCAAATAATTAACCTTGTGAATAATAAACTTTTGAATAAACAATCCGTTCTCGATACCGATAGTAGTGTAGGGCGACCCCATTGTGTATAGTGCATAGATATAATAAAGAAGTGTTATTTTATATTTCTATGGTATAGTGGCAACGTATTAGAAATGAGCCACCTGTATCCATCGACCTTAAACGTGATATAGCCATGCTGCAGTTATATTATGGTTGTAGCGCGAATGGGTCGGCAAACCGGAGAAGGACCACGCTCTCACCGAATACCAGAGTAAAATAGTAACTTAATGCTGCTGTGTTTCGTAAGGTGAGTGAAGAGAACCGGAGGCCCTCTTTACTGGAAACGGGGCATTCCATCTTAGTCTTCAGGGGTGGCAAGTGGCTACGTATCTGTATTTTGATTCTTAATCGAGGATAAATGTAGATGTGGGCCATAGCATTCACTTACCATCAGATAGACTGTGTACTCGTTTGTCACCTTTATTCTATAAAAAAAAATTCCTGCATACCTTTACGATACGTTATAACAGCATTATGCTGCTAATTTACGCTGTAATTCCGTGAGAGCGTAAAACTATAATAGGAAACCGGTTAAAAAAGCTCCTATTATACATAATGAAGCAAGCAAATGAATTGGTATGTGCAATGTTATATACTCATTATTAGGTGCTTTATCATAATAGAATAGCTTAGCGGCTGAAATATCTCGGTATGTAAACGTTCCGAACCAGTAGTAAAAGCAAAAAATGACTTTCAATAAGAATTACCTGTAATCTAAACTTTATTCTATTCTATTCTATCATATTTCTATACTGAGTCGCAGTTTCCTTTAGCTCGTATCCCAGATTCAAGTCATCATTTGTCTTACACTGCAATGCAATGCATTTTGTGTCCACAAATCTATCTGTAAATTTAACAATGAACTTTTATAGTTATTATTTATATTGAGAACCCAACCAACACGTAATAGTACAGCGTGTCAAACAGACACATTCTTGCCAATAGAAAGGCTTAACTTTCATGTAAAACGTAATTCGTACTGCTTCGCATGATTTTTACATTTACGCAAATACTATAACATTGAATTAAAATGCATTTCAACATATGATAACTTCTCCGGATATACGTAATTAGTTATCCCTCGCCAAGTGATAGCCGTGACCCTTATCACCCATGTATCGGTTGCCATGCGCGTATTATATTCGTAACGTTGATATCTCTATAGGTGATATCGATGTTGCAGACATGTTGGGACTGTTGGGCATCCGAGGAAACGGCAAAATTTTAATGAGATTTGCAATTTTAATGCCAATGAAATTTTATAATATTTGTGTCGCTAAAAGTATTCTATTTGAAAGATAGGCACGTGAATAAATATGCAAAACACATGAAATCTCTAATGGCATTTCAACACTTCAAAGCTCATATTAACATAAGTTTAGCTAAAAAGCTGCTTCACTAATCTCCTGCTAGTAATTCAAATCTCGATCTTATGAAATTCAATTATAATTCTAAATACAAAAAAAATTATAACAAAAAAATATTAATAATTAACTATTACGGTAAAATGTAATATTTGCATACTTAATGTTTAAGCTATGAGTAAATTATAATATTTTAAGACTTTACAGTTATTCAATTAATAGTTGTAAAAGGGCAATTTAACTAAATTAGTAGAGGCGACGAATATGTGCACAAATCGCTTGATTGTAAGTGAATGCTGTGACCCATAGATCCCCTACATCTATCCTCGATTAAGAATCAAAATGCAGATGAGCTCGTAAGATGGGACGCCTTGTTACCGATAAAAAGGATCGCCGATTTTCGATACTCAACTACTACTATTTCACGCCGGTATTTTGTGCGCGAGCGGGATCCTTTCCTGGTCGAGCCGACCCATTCGTGCTGGGGTTATAATACGCCACAGCATGGTTCTACCACGTAAATGGCGAGCTTTATACGGAAGGTTTTGGTGAGGTGAAGGTGACCGAGAGGCTAGAACCATACACTAATAAAACTTCTGCCCATCATCATCCTCAAGCTTGATTTCAGCATTTTTCGGTGGATTATGCGCCATTAATCAGCGGTTAGAGGCATTTCCTGACTGATAGCGCTCGTCTATCAGTCAGGAAATGCCTTTTTTTAAGTAGGTTAAATATTAAACGTCTTCCTCAGTCGTTTCATATTTACCGCTATTTTTCTTAGTCACTGCAACATGTAATCAGTCTTCGGAAGCGAGGGTATCGGGGTTAAAGTTTTAATTGTTTTGTTAAATTATTGTTTAATAAAATACAAAATACGCTATTGTTTGACAGATGAAGTAATACAGAGATAATTGTAATAAGATGTATTGTTAGGTAATAAACCATTAATAATCTTATATACGTAAAGGCCGTGGTAGTTCAGGGTTAAAGCGTTATCGTAAATTTTAAAGTATACGAGTAGCCCGGGTTCGATTACAGCTGGCACCAATGTATTTAATTTTGATTTTAAATGCATGTCTGAGAAATTAAAAAAAAATATTTCAATGACATGTGAAGTTCGCCAATACGCATTGGGTCAGCATTGCAGACAAATCCTAAAGGGGATTTACCTCTCAGACATACGAGAAGGCCTGCGCTTCTACGCCCAGAACATCTAACGATAAGTGTACGCTGTGGCCCAGACATCAACATCTTATCCTCGATTAAGAATCAAAATATAGATGCATTGTCACCTCTGAGGACTAGAATCTTTTTACTGGATAAGAGAATGCCTGAATGAAAATCATACGAAACACAGCGGCATCCTGTGAGAGCGTGGTCTTTCTCCGATCGAGCAGACTCAATCGAGTTTACAACCACAATATAGCTGCAGCGTGGCTCTGCCATGAATATACTCTGTTACAGTTAATTCGAATGTAATCATTTTAATGTTATCTTCTGTACCAACGTGTAAATAGTTTAGCTACTAGTGCATTCACAACTCTTGTATTTTAACACTGTCCGTTGTCAATCTGGGTATTGGGTACGGGAGGAAGTTATATGACTTCTTATACTACAATCGCTAAGCCGAGGTAGCAATAAGTAAATCAGCACTTAAAATTGCCATTAATAATTTCATTAACGCCAGCCGGAATCGAACTGTCTCCTCGTGTACTATAGAATTAACAGCGAGGTTGTTGCACCTGAGCTACCACGACTTTTTATTGAATTAATACTACTATTAATAATAATATAATACGAAACAAGATAAACTTATTTTATCGGTTGAGCCAAGGTTGGTGCAGGTGAACAAGCAATTGCGCGTCCTATGCAATTCGTTTTCGGCACTATATGCAGCCTAGATTACAATCTATACTTACTATAGATTGTAATCTAGGCAGGATATAGTCCCCGATCCTTAGATCGGGATAGGCAACAACAGGAGATAAAGTCGCCTTTTTATCCCGAAATATTGTACGACGTACAGCTCTTTTTTATAGAAGAGGAGGCGAACAGACATTAGAGCTTCTGACAGCTGATGGTAAGTGTCGACCGCCGCTCTTTAAAAAGGGGTAAGCTTTAACTTTATCACAGAGTACATAATAGTACTACGTATACTGTTCCAAATATCAAATTAGTTCTTAACTGTTCCTTGTTATTTCGCGACAGACATTATTTGGGGATGTATTATAATATTAAGTGGTTAAAGTAAATATTTTTACAAGAAGCATAAAGTTTAAACTAGCTCATATCAAAAAAAAAACACAACAATAATCTGTATATGCACCAAGAGCTTGTACAGATAGGCATACAATAAAAAAGAATATCGTAATTCGGAATATCGTGAATATAATATTACAATAGTAACGTATCGAGCCGTTCGAGGTAAGGCGATGTAAGCCAAGGTCCTGATCGTGCTCTCAGTCACGTACAGATTGACCAAAGGCCTATGTTATTTGGCATGGACTGTACTCGATACGACGCTCTGTTAAATTTATCTAGTTTTCATCTAAAGATTTTTAAATGACGAACGGCATAACAGTCCACTTGATTGTAAGCTACTTCAATCCATGGACTCTCGGAACCAACTCCAAACGTACTTATATTAAAAGAAAAACATGATAATAATTTTACCATGTAAGTAATTTTATCATGTAAGTTATTTTAAGCGACAGTAGCCTAATGGCGGGGTGCGGACCGCGAACTCTAAAAGGTCGTGGGTTCGAATCCGCCATTCGAATACTGGCGTGAACCATTCGTAACACAAGCAATTTAAGCTTACCACGAGTGGTTAAGGGGAATATTAGTAATGTTTATAGCATTGTTAATATTCTTTAAAAAAATACTGTTTTACGGATAAATACATAAACGCTACTCAATTTTTAAATGTCTTTAAGTCTCGTATTTTCACAGTCACTTTGACTTAGTGATAGAGATGGCACGAGACTTAAAATTGAGCAGCATTTTTGTATTTGGGCATCAGAGATTAACTTCATGATAATGTCGTGGGAAATCCTCCCAGCAATGGGATAGGCCTATGTCCAGCAAAAGACTGTTACGGGGTGATTATAAAGATAGTGATGATAATTATGTTGACAACAAAACTTTTACAGTTTTATATTTCTGTTTTTTTTTTAATTTGATCAAATTTGTATTGACGTAACCTAAGCGAACAATTATGGCGAAAGCAGTTTTTTCAACAAGCAAACAACAACGGAGAGAAAGTTGCGCCATCGAGGATGTTTAAAGTTCAACACAGTGGCAATTGTTAACATACGAATATTTAATAATACGTATTATCTTCCCAATAAGGACTAGAATCGCTTGTACAAAAATGGAACAAGATTTTTTTATAGAATAAGGGTGACAAACGAGCTCACAGTTCACCCGATAGTAAGTGGATGCTGTGGCCCATGGACATCTATATATCACCTATTAATAACGACACAATAGATAATATAACACTGATGAGCTCGGCGCGAGACCGGACACCGAAAGTAGCACTGATGGAGTCAAGAAACATTGAGAATTTTTTTCACATACCAAACTACTACCCAAAGGGTAGTAAAGAAGTGATGTACTTAACAAAAGTTTACGATTACCAATTTACCGACCAGTCTATCTTTACGACAGCCTTGTTGATCTAAATGTCGTAAGCGCGATTATGATGTGATGATGTAATGAAAGCAAGAGCATAGAATTTCTGCTCTGCACAGATGGAAACTCCGTTGAAACCGGCCGCCGTGGCCAAAAATTCGGTCTAGAGGACATTTTAATTCATCCTTGCTTTGAAGATACCAACATTGATAAAGCTTAGGCATATGATTGTGGATACGCAACGCGAACTTAAACAATCGTGAGTACGACTTTGCTACTCAACTGCTGTCGTAAACTCATAAACCAATTCTAAATCAAGCACTTTATGCTCAAATACACGGACTATGAATAATTTAAATAAAACTAGTTTTTACGCATACATATCGCGTACCTTTACTTATTTTTTATTCCCGACGTTTCAAACACTTTACAGCACCATGGTCACGGGGGGGGGGGGACTGAGGTGTTCGATGTCCCAATGTCATAGTTTACCAAGACTACCTTGAGATCCGTAAAAATTCGTTCTATATAAAAGTATTTTCGCGTAAACATAAGAAATCGCTTTAATGTTACTAGTATTTCCAGTATATAAAAAAAACGTTATAGACGGCATTAATAGGGACTACTCAGATTAAGTATTATGATTATATTTATACGTGGAAGACCCACACTGCCATGCTATGGTTGTAGCATCTCATGGTACGTCTCCCTCTGACGCCTGTCACACACCCACGTAGACATTCTTACACCGCCCCTACACGGTAATAGTCGTAGTACATATTACATAAAAAGCTAGCACAGTCTATATAGCCTAGAGGGATATAGAGTGCTTGAGTTGACACGACTCTACGAGAAATCACACAAATAGAACGTAACTCATAAGTAGTACACTACGTTTAACTTCTTATTGAATTACAGCGAATGAACAAGGTTGTTAGTATAACGTCACGGTACAAAGTCCGCGTTCAATATATACGCGGAATTGGAACGTTTAGTGTAAAAACTAATTTATTACTCACAGTAAATTAAGATCATAATTAACATTACAACGATTAACTAAAGGTTCGTAACGTGGTTGAGCAACGGTGTATCTATATTATGGTAGTAGCATGAATGGGTTGGCTAGACCGGGAAAGGTCTACGCTCTCATAGAATAACAGCGTAAAATAACAGCTTAATGCTGCTGTTTCATATGGTGGGGTTAGTATCGGCAACCTTTTTAATGGACATATCGATCGACTTCTAAAATGAAGGTCAACTCCACTGTATTTTTTATTTTATTTTATAGGAGCGGGCAAACTAGCATGCGACTCACCTGATATTAAGTAACCAGCGCCGCTCATGAACAATTGCAACACCAGGGGAATTGCAGTGTGCGTTGCCGGCCTTAAATACGTATAATTTGAAATTATAATACGGTATTCCTAGGATAGTTTTTCTATGTTACCATAAAAACTTTCTTTTTTTATAACTAAAAAGACAATAAAGATATTGATTAATTTGCAACCTTCCGCTAACTAAATACAATGATGTGTCTTATCTGGATTGTAGAGCACCTTCCGCCCTCCCTCAATTGCGTGCACTAACTCCGTCACCACTAGTCTCAGACACTCCAACACCACTACTCCCGGCAGCACTACTTCCAACACCACTATTCCAGGAAAGACACACCATCGACGAAATTGCCGTCAGCCGCATAACCCAGCGACACGTGTCGTATTATCGTCATCGGAATCAATCAATCGGAATCTTCAATACAAAAAATACGTAGCTGCCACTGAGGGTATACAGAGTAGATTCCTGCGGTACCTCAATTACCGGGACAGACACAGGAGCGAAGAATACCATAGCTCTTGTCTGCATCACAACTTATTAACATTACAAGATCGTAGATGTGTAACTGACATAATGCTGCTATACGAGGTTTGTACTGGCGCTCTAGACTGTCCAAAATTGACTCAACAGATTATGAGTTTTCGTACCCCCAAGAAACGCACTAGAGTTACGAAATTATTTTATGTACCACCAGCTTACACAAACTATGCAAAAAACTCTGTTACAAATAGAGTACTAAGAACATATAATAAACACTTTTCTAGCATTGACACTTTTTGTTTGTCCAAGACAAAATTCAAAAAAGCTGTCCTAAAGGTTTTGGCAGATGGCATTGTTTATTAATTTTAAGACAGGTTGAAGTTGCGACACTTACACACATTTTATTATTATATCACAAACTAACACACGTATTCACCTCTCAATAATACACACGCACGCACACACGTGCACACACACACACACACACACACACACTCACGCACGCACGCACGCACGCACGCACGCACGCACGCACTCACGCACGCACGCACAAGCACTTCCTCTCATTCTCATCACACCGATACTCAACATACGGTATACAAATATACAGTACTTACAATATGACGCAGATAAAGGTATCTTACGACAAACACTGTAAATTATTTGTTAACATTTCTGAAGACGAAAAAAATATATTGCATAATATGTTCAAAACTTGTTTATATGTATTGGTAAATAAATGTACAAGCTGTAGATTTTGTTTCAATAAAATAATAATAAAAATATATCACATTCAGAAATATTCCAAGGCAGTATAAGTTATGGCAGCACCAAGTGGACCTATGTCCCCATGATCCAAAGTCCATTGCAATTATTGGAACAACTTGGTTCAACGTCTATTATATTTAGGGTTGCCAGCTCCCGTTTTATATTTTAGAGGATTTGGTTTTTGGATTTGGATTTGGAGGTTAAATAAACAACACAGGATGAAAATAAACGATATCATATTGTTTTCAGTAAAATACTGTTCTAATCTCTATCTAATCTAATAAGAAGCAACATTTACTAATATCAAAACACATGTAAATGCGCAATGAAACGTAGTTTGTCTCTAACATCGAGCGTCACATCAGTTACTTTTTAATTTTTTCTTCTAACTAGCAGAGGGATTGCCGAATACGCGCGATTGTCTTGTCCTCTATTAAAGATTTCAAATTAGGGGACAAGAATAATTATTGGGTCTGAAATAAAATACGTCTGGCAACCCTAACTATATTAGGCTGAATTATTTTAATATGTAGTAAACCAATTGAATCTCGTTCGAAAGATAAAGAAGACTCGGTTTGCAAGTGCCCATTGGCCTACTTGCAAATCAATGAATTCAATTTAAAAAATTAGATTTGTCCATGACATTCGGTACATAGAGTCTGTACAGTGTACACATATAATTATCTAGATACGCCAGTGACTTTTTTTACAGTATAAGGGTGACAAGCGAACACACAGCCCACCTGATGATAAATGGATACTGTTGCTAATAGACATCTACATCTATCCTCGATTAAGAATCGAAAGTGCAGATGCGTTGTCAACCCTGAGGACTATGATGGAATGTCTCGTTTCTAGTAAAATGGGTCTTAAATGTTTTTCGAATTCAACTTTATTATCATAGTCATCATTAATCTAAATTACAACCCCTCAAAATTCTACAAGTAAATATAAAAGGATCAATGGATATCACAAAATACGGTCCTGAGTGAGTTGCATCCATCGACATCCTGTATGTCTTCACAGTATATGATGTGTAACACTCATTTTGATATACTCTACTGCGAAACTCCTAAGAGCTTATGTTTACAGGTTGACTACAAAGACGGTTATCAGAAGAAAAATTGCCTGCCGAGATGCAATGAGGGCATCCACGACTTTTTCTGCCACTAGGATGGCGCCAGTTAAAAATGAGGAGTAATATTTGACAAATTTCACAGCCGGGGAGTTAATTTGTTCGAAAAATGTAAAGATTAAAGTTTCTTTTTATACTATTATTTATATTTTATATTAATTAGATTAAAAATAGATAAACCAAACCACAGATATTCATAAAGGTAGAAAAATTACAAAAAATTAAACAGCAAACCACTGAGCAATTGATTGTATATTAATATAATACTCTGGAAACTGACAAACTTCTATTTGAGAGTAACTTCTCAATTAAATGACAATGTGTAACAAAAAACTTAACCTCAGTGTCAAGTAGCGACATCTGGTGAAAATTATTAGCTCTCATTAATAATACGTTTTATAGTTTTTTTTTTGTCCATAATACTAATGCTAGAGTCGGCCTGCACGACAAATCGTGACGTCACGGTATAAAGTCCACGAAGCCAATTGGAAAGTTCACTGATGGTTGAATGAACAAATACAATGTCATATATCTTTAGGTATTAAACTTTTTGCTCCTTTTTATATTTCAAATCGTCAGCGTTACCGTAACAGCCTATTAAAGTCCACTGCTGTACACAGGCCTCCCCCATAGGCCTAATTGTCTAATTGGGGGGACATTTGCCACAGTTGCCACACTTTGTAAGGAAAGATGCTGCTGCCCATCTCCTGACATGTTTCCCTCAGTCGCCTCTTACGACACCCACGGGATGGTATGGAGTAGTCGATATTCTTACACTGCCACTAACAAGATTGAAATATAACAAATAATCCCCAGATAGAAATTGTACGAATCATATGTTTTTATGAAATATTGTGTTTGTACCAAATAAATATATGTACTTAACTCCAAAACGGCTTCATTTTAAAGTTGTAAACTAAATTAATAAATAATTAAACTAGTTGTAAACTAAAAAAATATTTAAGCTTAATAAGGTGCGTAATGAAACAATCCAGAGTGCGTAGTTAATAATTAAAAACAGGTTTTAGCAACGAAAAAATATTCTGGCTAATTACGTTAAAAAAAGTAATTTATTCATATCTTCTTTAGTTTTTATATATTTACAGATAAGAAATATCCAAATTAAAATCTTCAAATTCGTAATTCATATCCGTATGAAATCATAATTTATCGTACGTAGTGATTGGTACTTTGATAAAAATACTAAACTAGTAACCCCGAACTAAAAAGTTTGGCAACCCTTGACACACGGATAAGAAAATTCTCTTTTCTGCTGAGTTTCAGTTTTTTTCGCAGTTGAGTTTTTAATTACTGTTTATTTAGCATGTTAAATTATAGAAACGATTGAATTAAAAAAAAAAAAACGCTTGATATCTGAATTTTGGATTGCAAGCAATGCACTTTCACAATTAGGTAAGTCGGAGCGCTATGTCAGTACAATATTTTTGCTTTTTTCCTATCGCACTGATTACCGATGCTTACTCAAATACAGTTTAGTAATTGTAATTAGATAAGTGATTATCAAATTACATGAAATAATGCACTCTTCACGTAAAACTGACGCCTACTCAGGTTTTATTTAAAATGTTGAATTTTGTAAACTTGTTTGTGTATTAAAACTAGATCATTGCTTAGCAAAGCTGAAAATTAACACTTTTGTTTATGACAACAAATCATAAATCCATCACATCCACAAATTACCCGTTTTTTTATACGAAAAACGTGACAAATGACCGCACAGTCCACCTGATAACAAGTGGTTGCTGTGACTCATAGACATTTACATCTATCCTCAGTAAATAATAAAGATGCAGATGCGTTGTCACCCCTGAGAGCTAAGATGGAATGCCTCGTATCCAGTAAAAAGGTGTTCGGTTCTCTACACTCACCATACGAAACACAGCAGCATTAAACAGCTATTTTACGCTGATATTCTGTGAGAGCGTGGTCCTTCCCCGGTTAAGCCGATCCAATCGTGCTACAGCAGTAATACAGCTGCAGCGTGGCTGTATTACGTATATAAAAATAATGTTCAGCTTGCTCTAAACTTTAAAGGTCCTTATCTTGTAAACATTGTGAAATGGATAATGAAACTGGTTTACATTAATGGGATAAGTTTTATGGTAAAATCAACGCATTAACCTCATTAGGGGGGTAATAAAATCACACATATGGCTACCGACATTGCGTTGCAGTGTTATTTCTGTAAACATTTGTGTAAGATTTATAAACAATGAACCTACCACAGCGTAATGTGACTGCCTACGCTCAACACAATTAGATTAGGTGGATGGCCATGCGACCGGGGAAGGACTACATTCTCACAGAATCCCAGCATTAAATAGCTGATTAATGCTACTGTGTTTCGTATGTCGAGTGTAGAGAACCGGATAGGTACTGTTTTTACTGGAGACGAGGCATTCGATCTTAGTCCTCAGGGATTACAACGCTTTTAGATGTAGATATCTATGTGCTATTTTGGCACCCTTATAACCCTTATTCTATAAAATAAAATACTGACTTCCAGCATAAATTTGCTTTGTCACTATTTCTTATTATTTCTTTTTTTTTTTAGTAAAAAAACTTTACCTCCACGCGAGGATTTCCTCCTGAATCCTCGTAAAATTTGCGAAATTTCACAATTACAAAAATCTATACCCGGAACAATCACTTGTAGGCGATACACGTACTTGTTCCGTGCGGAATTCGAACCCGTGACACTCAGCGATTAAAGTCATTGCAAAGCCAATGCGCCGCGGAGACAAATTCTTACTCCCCTATTACAGGTTTAAACAGAAATTGTCTTTGACTTTAATTTGCTATACAACCATATTGATCATGACGTTGATGCCTGATATCTAATACTCACGGTAGTAATAGCTGCAGAAGTCCTCACCCACCACTATTGTAAATGACACTTAAGCAATATACATATTCTTAAAGAAAGGAGTGTGATAACGAAGCACACCGTTACCCTGATAGAAGTTGGATGCTGAGGCCTATATAGACACCTACATCTATTCTCAATTAAAAATCAAAATGCAGTTCCGTTGTCACCTCTTAGAACTAAACTACAATGTGTTGTTACTAGTAAAGAAGGTCTCAGGTTCTCTACACTTACCATACGAAATTACATCCATTACAGCATATAAAATTTCACTGCTGAACGTAGGCCTCACATAGATTTCCACAAAGGGGGGATTTTACCATAGTTGCCACGCTTGGCAGGCGAATTGCCAACCGCAGTTTTTATTTTGTGTTGTCTTCAGAAAGATGGTTCCCATTTCCTATTTCAGTTTCCCGCGGTGGCTTCTCACGACACCCGCAGCCCACAGTATAATATGGGCTAGTGGTAGGAGTGCCAGATCGGAAGATCAAAATATTGGACAAAATTTAAAAATATCGGGATTTTGGGGTTGTTGTCGGGAGAAAAAAATATTAAAAATAAAAATGTTAAATAAAAAGTTTATTTTCACAAAAACATTGTTGTCACAACTAATTTAACTAGACTTAATTTTTAAGTTGCCACATGTATTTGATATTAGACTTTATCGAGTCCACCAATTCTTCCTCCTTTAGTAGTATTTAGAAAATATTTAAATTTCAAACAATTTAATTCAAAGTTCAGTCTTACTCAACTTACTATCTTACTCAACTTACTATCTTACTAACTCAACTTTTATTAAATCAAAGGCAGCTACTATGTGAAGAAAAGCTGTTTGTCTGGAGATTTTGAGTTTTGTCGGGAGTCTGGAGATCATTTAAAATGTTGGGAGAATTCAGACGAATCCCGATTATCTGGCAACCATAGCATATATATAGCAAAAATAGTGGACATTGTTAATCCGTCACTACACGGCGCAGCAGCAACATTGCAGAGACATAATGTGTTTGTAATATACGCGAACACACACATTTTTTACGGATTTTAACACGTATATTAGCTTATTTTATACATTTCCGACGTTTTAAGCACTTACAGCACCACGCTGGTGTGCATCCATATAACGATGCTACGT
This sequence comes from Parnassius apollo, assembly GCA_907164705.1. Taxonomy (NCBI): domain Eukaryota; kingdom Metazoa; phylum Arthropoda; class Insecta; order Lepidoptera; family Papilionidae; genus Parnassius; species Parnassius apollo. Next base: position 1,212,146 of record CAJQZP010000280.1, read on the forward strand.
AGCTCTATCATGTATAAATATAATTTGGTGCTAATAATATAGCAGACAATTGTTCTAGGTTAAAGATTTCAAGGTGATATTGGCTTTGAATCGATATTCATACTACCTTGAATTACAAGTACGAGTGTTAACAGGAAGAAACGATATACTTTTAAAATCACTTAGTATATCAAGAGAAAAAGAGTCCTTAACTAAATATCTACTATTAAGACAATAAATAAAATTAAAGTGTAGTCTGCTTGTAATATTGAAATAAATAGGTTTTTTTATAGTAGGCATAGTGTAGGGCGACCCCCCACTAGATGGAGTGACGACCTGGTAAGATATGCAGGAAGTCGATGGATGCAGGTGGCTTAGGACCGTACTTTGTGGCATTACTTCGGGGAGGCCTATGTTCAGCAGTGGACTTGTGAAGGGCTGTAATGATGATGATGATGATAGGAGGGGGGCAAACGAGCTTACGGTTGACCTGATGTTAAGTGACTACCACCGGTCATGAATAACTGCAACACCAGGGGAATTACAGTTGCGTTGCCGGTCTTTTTAGAAAGGAGTAGGCTCTTTTCTTGCAGGTCCCTAGTTGTATCAAAGGTATATTTGTTCGGGCGAATTTTCGGAATGACTGGACCGATCGCGATGAATCTTTACAAACAGATAGAAAGCGATAGCATGAAAGATTTAAGCCATATTTTATCCGAAAAAAATCCGAACGACTGCCGTATTCGTAATCGAGGATAGATGTAGATGTCTATGGGCCACATCAGCCACTTACCGCCAGGTGGACTGTGTGCTCGCTTGTCACCTTTACTGCATAAAAAAAGTTAGAACAATATTTTACTAGTAAAGGTCTCTTGTTCACCTTTGTAACCTTTGTTCTCCGTTGTAACAGCTTCCGCCTTTGATGCTGTTCTCAGTCTTTGTAATTTAAATCTAGTGTACCTATATGATATTACCTTTTTCTATCTCTTCTGATACCACCACATGGGTAAAGACTTGCTTCGTCTTCAGCTTTTATAATTGTTAATGTAATTAATAGAATTGGATACTTGAAGACATTTTTTTGAAAATACAAATAATTTATAAAATAAATGGTCTGATTATATTAAATCTAAATAACGCCACATAAACTGATCTTATCCAGGTGAAGCCGGGGGTGTTCGTTAGTTTTAAGAATAAATTGTATGTCAAAGGTACGCATTTCTTATGTTTCAGAGGTTAATGACCAACATTAAATTAAAGTCACAAAACGTGAAAAGATAATAACAATCATTTATTTAATAAATTTTAAGAAATAATAAATGGCATGACATAATATGTTTCTCCAAGTTCATTTGAACAAATAAAAAGTAAATAATAAACTTAAAACAGAAGATGGCCTGGTTAACTTTAAAGTAACGATATGAAAGGGAATGAGTAATTGTACAAAATAATCGTTCTCCTAACCTAATTGGACATAGTGACACTCAAATGCACAGTAACGAGTTCGTTGGAACACAAAATTATCTAATGAGTAACACAAGTCATTAGGTAGTTCTGTTTGATCTACTTATAAAAATAAGAGGCAAGAATATTACAAAAAAAATGTTATTATAAATGAAAACTGTGGAGCCCAAGCCATCCGAGAGGCGACAGAGGGAAACGAACAGATCGGCAGCAGCGTCTTCCTGATAATAATTCGAAATAATACGAGTAGGAACTGGCGCTGACTGCGCGGCTCGCCAAGCGTGTCAGTTGTGGCAAAGGAGGAAATCTATGGTGTCTATTTTCTATTTTCTAGATGTTTTCGCTGTTAGTATATGCGACTCTTAGAGCTTCATCTGACTCAGAGCTTGTAGGCCGCGAGCTAATTAAAAAAGGGAAAGCCGATGAACGTGAGGATGATGACGATAATGGTTTATGGTTTGGTATTGTTACCAATCATCATGTCGCCTTTTTAAGCGTTATTGAGTTATCTAACCACTGTCCGAGGGGGGAGTGCGGACCCCCGCCTCTGACTGCTCAGCTCGTGTCGGTCGATAATCTGGTGTACGCCTACGTTCAGCAGTGGACTTTTATAGGCTGTGATGGATGGACATAAGTACTTATATAAAGACATCGTTATTGTGTTATTAGACCCGAATGTTTAATAACATACCAGCTAGTCAGGCTAACGTTCTACCCCTTCCGACGACCCTTTGTCTTATAATAAATCCGACCCTTTATGTGATAAAAAATGTTGATGAACATTTGTCGGGACAAAAACTATGCTATCTCTGAAATTGGAGCAAACAATCCACATTTACAAAATTAAGAGATTAGCACATTTACATTTTTAACATTTTGTTCGAGTTACAAAGTATAAAATAATTCGAGATACTGCGTATTTAGATGTTCAGCGGAAGGGAATGGAATTTTTTTTCGACTTACTGAGGATGTCGATTTAACGAGGTTCGAGTTATAGAGATTCCATTGTATATTATATTACTAGCTGGTAGCGGGTACCCGGTGAGTTGCTGTGGCCGCAGAATAAATAATTGTGAAAAAATCGTTTTAAATTTGAAAGAGTATATTGTTTAATTAGGAACAACAATACATTCAATGAAACTGAGTGATATAACTTACAAATAAAATTGTTACAACAACTCGCGCGCCACCTACTGCAAGTATAAAGACAGCGTTAACTATGCCTATAACCTTCGTGCAACTTCAAGCAATAAGTTGACAAGTTTTACCGCAATCTGATGAACTGTGTGGCATCGCATATAATACGAACAACAAACATATATTTTATATATAACAATATATATTACATTAGATCAATCAAGGCTGATTCATGTGAGACTATGTTTTTACTTTGTATGCTTGGTTACCTTCCAAATAACTTGCTTAAATCGTTCAATGTTGTTAAAGAAAAAAAATTAACAACATTCGAACTTGATAACTTTATTTCGCAAACATCTTGTGTTGATTCTAAAAGCCCAGCATATCATACTTGGAAAGGCAATTATACACTTGGAGAATTGTATTATCTTTGACATTGGTTTAAAAAAGAACTAAGGAAACAAAAGACTACTTCGATCTAAAGAAACTAAAAAGACCCATGTATGAAAGAAAAATTTTCCCACAGTTGTCAGTAATTCATTTTTGAGGCGATGTAATACGATTTTACAACAAAATCCCAGACAATATACATAATCTGACATGCACCAATTTTAAAATAAGATTGTATAAAAAAAGATGTCCCCGGGATTGGGGTGATCGCTACCATGCTATTTCTAATTTATTTCATCTTGTTTATTATTGGGTAACTTTTATGATAGTAAACTGTTTCCTTTAAAAAGTCTCGCTGGGTTTCTTGCTGGTTCTTCCTAGAACACAGGTATTTCCCGAACCAGTGGGTAAAGTATACTTATGAGTAACTTTCTATATTATGCATTATTTATAACCTAAATTGAATAAAAACTTTCCGTTTCTATTTCACACTTTAGGATTAGGTACATTATCTTTGACATTGGTTTAAAAAAAAACTAAGGAAACATAAATGACAACGCTACCTATGTCCCAAATTCGAAGCGACGCCGACGCGTCCATTCCTCTCGATCACGCAACCCGCACGTGGCAGGCGCATGGCGAACGTAGAGAGCTCACAGCTGCTGGCTCGGACTTTGGACCCGAGTTACAATCACCGGTGAATAACGTGCCTTGATTTAGCGCGGTTCGTATTATATACACTGAACTAGACGCAAGGTTGACTATGAGAAATTGATTCAAAGCTTGATTGCTTTGCGATAAATATATTAATGTTTAATACGAGTGACAGTGAGTTAATCGGAAGCAGATCGTATTATCACATTATTAAAAGATAATATTAAACCTAGCGTTTTAATAATTTAAGGGCATTGAGGTATTACTACGTATATAGTAATATAATTCGATGTTTAAGGGCCATGTTTTAAGCAGTTAACATTACATCCTATTAAAGTTCACTGCTGAACATAGGCAAAGGGCTATATATATATATATATATATATATATATATATATATATATTAAATTACGTGTCACGTTGTTTGTCCGCGATGGACTCCTAAACTAGGTACTCAACCGATTTTAATCAAATTTGCACACCGTGTGCATTTTAGTCCAACTTCAGAGATAGGATAGTTTTTTTGCCCATACTGCCCGCCCACAATTTTTTTTGCGAATTTAATGATTTTAATAGAGTTAAACGACATATGGGTTAGTGGATATTCATCCACCGTCACTATGGATTATCTAGAAACGAAGAAAATGTTGTGAGAAATAGGACTGACCTTGCCTTAATTTCTTTGCATTACATAGGTACCTAGGTATCTTAATTTGAATCGTTAATTTTCCTTATGAACAGTAATTCTTTTACTAGAGTTTAAATATTATCATTACGAGAGTAAAGACAACGTGAGCCTTTCCATCCTATCTACAAGTATCTTACCCCATATTAATTAAATAATACAATTATAAAGGTAATTTGTAACAGACAAAGTAAACAGTCTTAGATCAGGCGGAATTAAATCGACAAAATCAATTTTAGGACATGAGTAGTTTAAACATAATGTCTTCAAATAGCAATGATATGTTTATAATTTATATAATATTTATTTGCGTCTACACGATAACAATAAAAATTAGTTACCTACACAGTGCTGTTTCAACCAGTCGTTAGTAAAAAGCTTAGGTTTAAAATTTCGTAATTATTCAAAGTTAAAAATATAAACAGATATTTAAATGCTCTGTATGAACATGTTGGAGCTATATTATGGTTGCAACACGAATGGATTGGCTCGACCGGGGAAGGACCATGCTCTCACAGAATACCTACCAGAATAAAATAGCAGCTTAATACTGCTATGTTTCGTATGGTGAGTATATAGAACCGGAGATTTTATCTTTTTAATCTAAGGCATTTAATCTTAGTCACCAAGGGTGACAACGCTTCTGCATTTTGATTCTTAATCGAGAATAGAACAGTTGTAGATGTCTATGGGATACAGCATTCACTTACCATCAGATGGATAGTGTTTGTGTATGTCTCCCATATTAGGCGTATAAAAAAGGGTCGCACAAAAATATAGCGCATCTTTTTGCACACCTTGAACGCGAAACGAAAGAGGTTGGGCGTTACTGTCGAGTGTCGACTTGTCGGGGCCACTCTACCCGATCTCATTAATTTCGGTATATTTATATTTACTACAACTAGATCGGAATGTACTTATTTAAAAAATATGCACCCAAATTACGAAGCGTCAAATTGTCCTGAATTCGAAATACGACTGGAATCAAGCCAAAATAGTCGAATGAATTTTAACACCGAAACACTTAATAAGTAATGTAAATAATATGTAGTTATTGAAGAACGATAAATTTATTGGCGTATAGCGTAGCGCCAAAGTTAGAGTAGGCACTTGAGTTTGTGGTGGATATTGCTTAACAGACACCTCGGTTGAAAATCAGAAATCAAATCTCAGCCATGAAGACAAAGATGAAATTTCTCGTTACCAGTACTACTGATCTAGTAGATAGGATATCGCTAGGAATTTGTAGGTATTCCGTGCGAAACTTGGTCCTTCCCCAGCCAAGCCGGACCCATTCATGCTGCATCCATAATACACTACATCTGAGATAGAGCCACGCTCTACCTCAATCATGATGATAAGTTGATGAGTCTCCTTCATTAAAAAGAATGTGATAATCTAAACCAACTGCCTTATTAATGTTATCCGTTTTCCTCCATAGTCTATGTATAAGTAGACTTCCATATAAAATTGTATATTTGTAAAGTAAAATGTTGAAACTTTAATCGAGTAAAATAGGCATAAATTAAGGTGATATAAGTAATGAACAATATAAGGTCCAAAGTCCACGAGGTAAGTCGATTGGAGCGTGAACGTGTCTTGATTTTTGACGATAGTTAGTTTCACTGCAATTAGCAACCGCTCGAAACTATTATGAGAAGTATGAAACAAACTTTTTTATTGCGTAAAGTTTATCAAAAACTATACGTAAGCTTATAAAATGATAACTAAACACTGTAAAACTAAGTCAATTTATGTGTGAGGACAGTTAGGTTTTGCAAAACAGTTACTGTAAACAAAGAGTTAAGTTAAAGTAAAATAAGGTTTCATTATGTTAGCTAAAAATAATGTTACAACTTACTTTTTCAAGACAGTCCTGTCCAATTGCATTGGGGTCCACTTTGACTTCCAAAATCACAGAATTCGGCTGACTGACTAACCACATTTTGTAACACAAAATTAAAATTCCGAAAAGAAATGATAAATATTTAGGTCGGGACGTAATTATATTCCTAATAAACTTAGAGTTTACACTTTTCTTTCAATGTTTATCTCACACGCGTAAAAAATTTATTTAAAAATGTCTTTCGTAATTCGCTTTGGGAAATGTTTATCGCGTATTCTTTGTGGAAGTAAAACTGTGAATACTTCCATACGACGGCCATACTACGTTAAGTTTGCCTCCGAAATGATAAAGAATAATGACGTACGTGACGCAGCGAGCAGCGACGACTCACTTCTGTTCTGTGGCGTTTTTTAATTGAACCATAAGAAACAATTTGTATCTGTATAATAGCCAATGCTCTGCAGTAATAACGCATCTAAACTTATGTTTACTACAACGAAGCAGTGTAAAACGTGTAACGTTTAACAATAGTACAAAATAAATAATAGTACAAGAAATAATAGTGACGTGAAAAGTCGTCGCTAGGTAATGCCGGCTCGTACACGCTCGTCGAGACACCACGAGACAGGCCTAGAGGTGAGCGTTATTGAACATTGTTCTTAAAAACGTTTTGCTTTTTTTTTAAATATTATAACATGTATAATTTTCTTTGTGAATAAATATTTAAAGTGTAAATAAATATTTAGTGTACATAAATAGACATAAAATGTGTAAATAAATAATTAATATTTCTTTTGTATAAAGACAATTTTTGTGTATTACGTGGATTATAAAAATTATGCGATGTGATGGACAATAATACTTAGGTACTTACATATTTTGTGACTGTATAAAAATGTACTAAGGTACTAATATTGACAATGTCGCGCGCATATTATAATACCTATAAACTGTTATATATTCGTAATCATAACATAACACAGTTAAACTAATATTATAATACCTATAACCTGTTAATATTTTCGTAATTATAACATAACACAAACGCAAAACTAACCTACGCTATACTGTATATAGATGTAACTAATTACAAAAATAAGCAGTTTTGAAGCTAGTTACTCATATCCACGAAACTACGTACAACCGATTACGTCCAAAAGACGTTACGACCCATGCCTAGACAGGCCGAGTGGCTGACAAACTGACACTGAAAAAGGCTGGACACCCTTAATTATTCAGTCTTAGTATAACACGATAATATATTTTTTAAAGTCATACAATGCTTATATCATTTACCATTAAATCTTAAATTAAAATTGAATGAATCAGTGTTCTTTATTATCATTCAATATTCATTACAATATTAATTTCAATAATTGCAATAGTATGTAATTAAGTACATGAAAAATTTTAAAAAATGGTCAAATATGGAAAGCCTAACAAAAGCCGGACAGGCCGGACACCGTCTACACTGATCCATATAATACATAAAAATTAACTTAATACAAAAAAATATTAATTATTTATTTACACTAGTTATATGTCTATTTATGTACACTAAATATTTATTTACACTTTAAATGTTTATTCACAAAGAAAACTATACATGTTATAATATTTAAAAAAAGGCAAAAAGTTTTTAAGAATATACCTATCCCGAAGGGACTATTTTTACTCTCGTTGTGCGAATCGTATATCGTGTTACGTACCTATAATCATCTGTTCAAAGCGAAACGCTTACGCGAGCGCCAGTCGTTGTGTGTGTCAACTGCGTACGTAAAATAATCGTTACATTTTTGTCCACGAAACTGGGTATACTTACAGGCTGAGCGGAAACAATATCGCACCTCTAGGCCTGTCTCGTGGTGTCTCGACGAGCGTGTACAGCCGGCATAACAATTGGATGTTTCTATTTCATAACAAAGCTCATATTAGAAAGAGACACAATTATTCATGACCTTTAATTCCGGACACATAATAAAAAGCTTTGATTATATAGACAGGTATAAAGCTGAGAACAAATTATCGGACGCGTCCGTCAGCCGCGGCTGACAGACGCGGCTTAGCGGTTAGCGGTGTGCACGGTAGTCGAGACGGCGTCTTCGGACGCCTCGCTTCGGTCATTCCATAAAGGTTTGTCATTCGAGAAATATGACAAGCAGCAACAGCGAGGATGAATCTATAAAGTTAGCGGCAGCTGTTTTCTGTTGTCCTCCTAAAAAAAAGTGAAAAGGAGTGCTTGGATCCATGATACTAATGTAAAACGACTCGAGTATGATAATAATAATAATAATAGTCTTGTTGATCAGTTCAAACTAAAACTGTTGATATTTTTTTTAAATAGTGGATTTTCGATATATCGATCATTATAAATATATTAATATCGGAGTGTAAAACTGTGTAAAACTGTAATCATAATATAACATAAGTTTATTTATGGATATATCGAAAATCCGATATTTTAAAAAATATCAACAGTTTTAGTTTGAACTGATCAGTTGGAATGATCAGTTAAACTGACCGTGTGTGACCACCATTAGAATATACTATGCGCGAGTATATTCTAATTCTAAGTTTATGGGTTGCCCAAACATTGCAGCGGCAATGTGAGTGGTATACAGCTATTAATTAATACTCAATATGTATTCCTTAAAATAGTAAAAAAATCAAAGCAACACAGGTCTCCTTTAATTTCTGAAAGTAGAAAATAATATGTAGGTGTTATTACAATTTATATCTGAGACACGCAGATTTTCTCACGATGATTTGTTTCAGCACTACATGGTTAATCATCATTTAAATTGGTGGTAATGAGATCAATCTCTGCTCGCAGACCGCGAAATTTTAAAACGAACGCTAATGATGACCTAATGACGCCTCTCTTAATATAAAAAATAAGAAGGTATCATCATCATCATTACAGCCCTTCACAAGTCCACTGCTGAACATAGGCCTGCCCCAAGGTATGCCACAAAGCACGGTCCTAAGTCACCTGCATCCATCGACTTCCTGCATGTCTTACCAGGTCCTCACTCCATCTAGTGGGGTTGCCCTACACTTCGCCTACCGGTACGAGGCTGTCACTCGAGAACCTTTTTTACCCCAACGGTTGTCGGTTCTTCGAGCTATATGGCCGGACCATTGCCACTTCAGCTTACTAATCCGTTGGGCTATGTCGGTCACTCTGGTTCTACTGCGGATATCCTCATTTCTAAGTTTATCAGGCAGAGAAACCCCGAGCATAGCTCTCTCCATAGCTTGCTGAGCGACTTTAAGAGTCCTCATACGGCCAGCAGTGAAGGACCACATCACGGCTCCGTAGGTCATCAGGGCAACACGCACTGGTTGTACAATTTAGTATTCAGGTTTTGAGGTATACGTGACGAGAAGATGTGTCGTAATTTCCCGAACGCTGCCCAGCCGAGTTGAATCCGTCGATTGACATCTCGGTCGAAGTTGGACTTATCTAGTCGGACTATTTGTCCCAGGTAAATGCACTCGTCAACAACTTCGAACTTAGTGCTCCCAAGTCCCAACCACTACGGGGATAGGTATGACATGGACATTAGACATGATCTTTATTTTGTCCATGTTCATCTTAAGACCTATCCGTTGGGAAGCACTATTGAAGTCATTAAGCATAGTGCTTAAGTCCTCCAGCGATTCTGCCATAAGGACTATATCGTCGGCAAATCGAAGGTGAGTGATGTACTTGCCATTGATGTTAATACCGTATTCTTTCCAGTCCAGTAGCTTGAAAACGTCTTCCAATGCAGCGTTGAAGAGTTTCGTGGATATAACGTCACCCTGTCTTACATCTCTCTGTAGTTGGATAGGTTTCGTACGCTGGTTTTCTACTCGGATAGCCATCGTAGCCCTACTGTACAAACATTTCAGCACTTCGATATACCGACAGTCAACATGGCACCGCCCAAATTTGACGGAATCAAAGGCTTTCTCATAGTCCAAATACGCCAAGCAAAGTGGAAAATTGTACTCTTCGGACTTCTGTACAATTTGCCTAAGGGTATATGTGGTCTATGGTACTAAAGCCTTTTCGGAAACTGGCTTGTTCGGGAGGCTGGAAGGCGTCGAGTCTGCGTGGGAGAAGATTCGTAATGACTCTCGAAAACAGCACGTAGACGCGGCTCAGAAGAGATATCGGTCTGTAGTTCTTCAAGAGAGCGTTTTCACCTTTCTTGAAGAACAAGACCACCGCACTTCTGCTCCACGCCTCGGGAGTAGTGCCTCCATGAAGGATGGAATTAAGGAGCTACTGAAGGACTTCAAGTACCGGTTTTCCATCCGCTTTCAGAAGCTCCGCTGTAATTGCCGTTTTTAAGGTTCTGTACAATTTGCCTGGCGTCAAAAATAATCTTAAAAGACATGTATTAAACAATAAAATTGCATTAATAAGCATAAAGTTAAGATAAATACATTTCAGACATTAGACAAATATTATAGTAAATTTAAGGCAAAATATTGCCTTTCAGAATAAATAAATTTATTTAAAAACTTGTAAAAATATTTACCTCCCTTGAACTTCAGTGTGAAGGAGTAATTGATGAAAGTGTTCATCATTTTCTTCACACAACTGCGCAAATAACCGCGTATTCAACGCGTTGCTTCGGATTCGGTTTACTGCATCAATGACTAAATGAAGTGATTCATGCAATCTAACACTCAAATTTTTAGCAACTAAATGTTGTCGATGGATGACGCAATGTATTGCTAACACCCCTGACATATTTTGTTTTAAATAGCTTATAAATCCACGATAACGTCCAACCATGGCAGGTGCCCCATCTGTAGCTACTGATATTATATTTGATAAAGGAATTGCTTTTTCAATGAAGATTACTTATTTCCTTCAAAACATGAAATATTGATCCACCTTTAGTGTCGGTTATCAAAGTTCTTGCGAAGAGCAGTTCTTCGTAGATTTCTTGATTCATAATAAACGAACATATGCCAGTAATAATGCCTTCAGGTAAAGTTGACTCGTCCAGTTGTATAGAGAAATGGGTCGTTTGCAAATAATTACATAAGAAGCTTTCAATATCAGAACTCATTTCATCAATACGTCTTTCAACAGTATTGTTGCTTAAGGGAATTCTTTTAATGATATCAGATGCAGGTTTGCGTAAAACAGTTTTTAAAACCTCTTCAACAGCTGGCAAAATTAACTTCTCTCCAATAGTATGCGGTATTCCGGATTTTGCTATAAGTAACGAGATATTACGACGATTTACGACGATAAGACGCCCGCAAACCATCATCATTTCTTTGTGACGTCGAAGCGAACATTCTGTCCAGTGTAGGTCTCTTCTGAAATTTATCTTTGAGTGTTTGAAAGTATTTCAAATCTTTCTCCGTTTTATCAGGGTGGCATCTTCTCAGATGATCTTGCAGTTTACATGGTTTCATAGCGTCATTGCCCAAAACTTTGTTGCATAAAAGGCACATAGGCAATTGTTTGTCCGGCAATGATGGAATGAAGCCAAATTTCAAATAATCGACACTGTACTGTCTACATTTCTTTTTAGATTCGGACATGGCATCAGTCATCTATGGGCAAAATTAAATTATTTAAATAAGACAGAAAATCCTGCAGCTGTATATTAAAAATATTTTTTGATTTTTCCGAAAACATTCCATAATTCGAACATCTTGCAACAATTAGCTCGAACTACGGAGAGTGCACTGTAATTATAATACCGATTGCTAAAACTTTCAAAAAGAAACTATTGAGGAGTACTCGTGTAATTTTGCATGATTGAATATTAAACTACTAATAACTAAAGTCATGATTGGCGTAATTTATCTATCTTTGCTAACTACGAGTACAAAACTAAAATTTAATAAAAAATAATGTACTTACTTTTCTCCAGCACTCTCAAACAAAATAACACTGACTCACTATAATTTGTGTGATATACTATCTGTTTATATTTTTTAAAATATTTTCTTAGCACTTTCCTTTTCAAGATTCAGGAAACAAATAAACGTATTTGTCCCACATTCGTATTTATAGAGTGACGAATTGAACAAATCAGTGCAAGGTAGCGAAGCTCTGAGACTGCGACTCTGAGGTTTTTACAAGTTCAAAATGTATTGCGACCACAAAGCGAATACCAACATCCTACAACTTACACAATTTTATAAACATATATAATAAATTTTTTACTTCATAGGTACTTTTATAAATAATGTATATGTTTTGATATTATAAGATAGTACGATGTAAGTAAATAGGTACTATCAGTGTATGTGTTGAGATCTACTATCGTGGAACCCCATTTTCATTTCATGGACCCCCAAATTTTTTTTCGCTGACGTAGACCCCTTGAAGGTTGTCATAGACCCCTAGGGGTCGATATAGACCACTTTGGGAATCACTATGTTAGAGTGTAATTCCGTGTGAATTCTAAACATTTAAATATCCTTATCTAAGTTTTGAATTACGTACTGTCTTGCTAATTAAATTATCAAGTTTCACTGTTACATCAACAATAAATAATAAAATTATTTATCATTGGTATAACAGTAACTAACTCTGAAGGTAAATATATTTAAGAACATGACTTTTTAATATATTTACCTTCAGAGTGAGAGCATAATGCAATGTGAACGCTAAATATTCAAAAATCGTTTACTGAGTTTTCGAATAACATTTTTTCTTGACAATTAATTATCAAGTAATAAAATTATTTATCATTGGTATAACAGTAACTAACTCTGAAGGTAAATATATTTAAGAACATGACTTTTTAATATATTTACCTTCAGAGTGAGAGCATAATGCTATGTGAACGCTAAATATTCAAAAATCGTTTACTGAGTTTTCGAATAACATTTTTTCTTGCCAATCAAGACTAAATAGCAGCTGTAGCTGGTAATAGTGTTTTATATGCTTTAATCCGTATGGCACATAATTACAAATACATTATAAATAAACTTCATAATACTTTTACTTAATACTTTTTTTTGTTTTTGACACTGGCAGAATAATGTGGGCAGATTACTTTGGGCGTTGCCAAACAGGTACCTAATTCTTATTTTAACGGCAACATCTTGATATTACTTGATACCAGATTTTTTCAATTTTTATTGAAGTAACCATGGAGGTTAGAGAACAGGAGAACAATTGCTACGTGCTAAAGCATTGCCCGCCTGTCCCTGAAAATTTGTAGAATTTATAGCCACGCTGCTGTTGGTAAGTAGTGTCTGCGAAATAATTTTTAACAAAAAGAAACATTAAAAAGTGGTGAAATATTATTAAAAATAATAATAACAATAATAAGTTATTTGGCGCCCATAAAATGGATAAGGGCACAAAGAGGAACGCGCATAGGGCCGCTGCCTGGGGGTCGCCGGGGCGCGTCTGGAGCTGGCGCTGGACGCGGCAGCATGCGGGCCGCCAGCCGAGCGCGAGGAGCTGCACAGTCACCTGGCAGCCCTCCGCATCCATCATCCCCACCAGAAGGCTTGGTGTCAGCTGGGTCTTCTCGGACTCAGCAAGCGGCACCCGCCGCTGGTGGAGCACGTCGCATACGTTGGTCACAAACAATGAACACAAAAGCACTGCGGGCGCACTTTAGGGAAGAAACTGGATGTTTTGCGTATCGGGCTAGGATGCATTGTCTTTTTGCTGAGCTGGAGCCATCTTTAACCGTCACAAACCTGGCAGACCGAGTTCGGTATATCTTGAACTCAAATATATTTGATGTCGCCGAACTCGAACGGCTACGACGTGAGGCTGTTCCCTCATCGGATGAAAATGCTACGGCTGAGGATGCGGCGCCACAAATTGTAGAGCAACCCGCAAACGTGGATGCCGCCGTGAATACCCCAGTTGTGGTTGATTCAAACGATGATGGAACAGTCGCCCAGGAACTGGAATTAGAGCATATGAGGAGTACATTGGAAGAGACGATTGTGGAAACGCGCATTACGTCTCTCGAAAATCGACCGCGACTTCCCCGCATAGCCCTAAGCAAGCGGAATCAGGCTATCGTGAGGGCTCTGAACCCAATGCTGGTGACAGATTTGGAAGCCAGCCGGGACCTTTGCGAGACGGACTCAATTCTTTTTGGCGCCGCGGCGGCAGTCTGCCGTATCATATGCGCCAACGTTTCCACGGCTGGACGCGCTACTGACCAAAGTAACGCTATCCCAGCATGGAGAAGAAGAATTGAGGAACGTATCGCAAAGGCTAGAGCTCTCATCTGCAGACTGATATGGTTCAGATCAGGCAATAACAGGCCAAGAATTGTGCGCACCGTCAGGATGGCGTTTGCTGGGACAAAAGTCAGTTTGTCCCAGCCGGATATAACGCAAAAACTGACGGAGCGCATAGATGATCTGAAGCAGAGAATCGCTGCTTGAGGAAAGCGGATTTGGCGATATACCGAGAGGTCGACACGGTTCAACAAGAATCGTCTCTTCCAGAGTGATCAGAAGAGGCTCTATGAATCATTAGTAGTGAACGTGGTGAGTGATCAGAAGAGGCTCTATGAATCATTAGTAGTAAGTGGAACGGGCCCAGCACCGAATCAGGCCGACACTGTAGCATTCTGGCGCGGCCTGTGGTCAAGCCCGTAAACCACAGCGAGGGCCCTTGGACGGAAGTTGTGGCGAGTCAGTGTGCGAGTATAACGCCCATGGACCCCGTCATTATAACACCGGATAAGGTAGCTGAGGCGGTCCGTAGGGTCCGAACTGGAAAAGTCCGGGACTCGACGGGCTGCATCACTACTGGCTGAAGGGGTTTGTGGTGTGTCACGCTGTGCTCGCCCAACAGTTTCAAGAGGCTCTCAACCAGAAGTCGCTCCCTAGCCTCTTCACTACTGGGATCACTAATTTGGTTCCTAAAGACCAGGATACCACAGACCCGAGCAAATACCGCCCCATCACGTGTCTACCGACCATATACAAGACACTAACATCTATTTTGAGCGCGAGAATCACTCGTTACCTGGACTCAAATCAGGTGATGTCGCGCGCTCAAAATGGATGTCGGGGCGGTGGTCGTAGAACCAAGGAACCACTCCTCATTGACGCGGTCATTGGCAAAGTGGTGAAACGCAACCGTCGGAACTTCTCCGCCGCCTGGATAGACTACAGAAAGGCATTCGACTCGGTGCCCCATACATGGCTAAAGAGAGTCCTCGAGCTGTACAAGATAGACTGTACAGTTAGAGACTTCCTCGAGCAGTGTATGGGGCAGAGGAGTACGATCCTTTGTCAGATAATTGATAGAATCAGGCGTTACTTTGCGGAAATCCATTATAATAAAATATAAAAATATAAATTTCTTCGCAACCTTCCGCTAAATAAATATAATGATGTGTCTTACCTGGATTGAAGAGCACCTCCCGACCTCCCTCAATTGCATGCACTAACTCCGTCACCACTAGTCCCTGCACCACTACTCCCAACACCACTATTCCAGGTAAGACACACCATCGACGATAATACGACACGTGTTTCGCCTCTACACGAGGCATCTTCAGGTAATGTAGACTCTACGGCAGCTGACCGCTGGCTCTTAGCATACATCTGTCGAGCTTGTCGCCATCCCGGTGAGTCACTTAGGCATGTCACTTCCGGTTGTTCGGCGCTTTCTAACTCTGAGTACTTGCACAGACACAACCTAGTAGCCAGAATTCTTCACCAGGAGCTTGCTCTGAAATACAGTCTCGTTGATCGGAAATTGCCGTATTACAAGTACTTGCCGGAAGCCATGCTGGGCCATTATCACAGACAGAACTATTCTTGCGAATAAGTCTGATATTGTGCTGATGGATCGGGCACAGTCAAGGATATTTTTGGTTGACATTACCATTCCGTATGACGAGAACCTCGTGAAAGCCGAAACTGATAAACGAACAAAATATCTGGACCTGGCTCACGAGGTGACCGACATGTGGGGTGGTCTGCCGACCGAAATTATTCCTGTAGTCGTCTCTGCAAACGGGCTAATCCCAGTCAGCCTCTCGGGTCATCTGAGGCGGCTGGGACTACGTGGCGGACCGCTCCAGGCTCAAATGCAGAAGGCGGAGCTCCTCGATACCGCCCGCATCGTCCGCCGGTTTCTTTCCCTTTCCCAATAACCCAAGCCCTCGGCCGTTTGGTCTCCCCTGCCGAGCGCCTCCATCTGGTTGGGCTTTTATTTATTTATGTGTTTTTATATTTATTTAATTTTATTGATATTTATGTATATTTATCTTTTCATTTTCATTTATAATTATATATTTATAGAACCCAACCAGATGAGAAAACTATATAGATACGCCCAAAAAAAATCAAAAAAAATATATTTTAATAATTTATAATAATTAAAATTATTGAGAGTAATTAGCGATCGCAGCGCCTCTTTTGTTTTTTCCATATTTCTCGGACACGTAGACAGAGAAACCTATAGACAAATTGACGCCTTCTTTCGCATTCGCACACGAAAAGGATAGATTTATGCATACGTCTTGCATAGAAATGAGATAGAGCGGTGTGATTGTTTGTCCCTTTCTCCGTGCTGGTTTTTTTGTTTAGCAAAGTCTACAGTTTGCTAAACAACTTTAACAGCGTAGCGATTTAAGGAGTTTACAAGTTGGTTTAAGTGAGAAAAAAGTGTTTTGTGAGCTTAAGATTGGTGAATCTTGTTCAGTTCAGTTCTTAGAACAATTAAAATTTTTATCTAAATGTGTTTAAAAGTCATAAAGATTATTGTATCTAAACAAGGCACCCCTATGTCTATTGGTTTCTCTGTCTACGCTCGGACACTATTTTCTACAGCGATCGTTCTCCTAACATACTCAGGTAACAACAGTATAAAGTAGCAACACTGAAAAGTGTATTCCGTTACGGTATGGAATTTATTTACGTTTTCTAACTTTAAGGTCAATTATTTTAATAAATATATATCTTCTAGTTCTAATTTTAGTTAAAAATTATATAACATAATTGAATCGCATATAAATATTTTTTATTGCGATTGATTATAACAATAATCAATTAGATTAAATTTCAATAAATCCGTTTTACGCATATCGTATGAAGCACGAGCTGATGACAGCGCCAATTGTGACAACATGGTGGAACTAAGTTAATCATATGACTATTTCTCTTTGCGCTATAGTCAGCTATTGATTTGTGCCTTGGTCTCGGTTCATACTCGACATAGTTTTTGTGTAAATCTTCAGAAATGGCGAGCCAGACACAGGGAATCCAACAATTACTTGCCGCTGAAAAACGCGCCGCTGAGAAGGTCGCCGAGGCAAGAAAGCGTAAGTATTTTTGTCGCATATTTTACCTATACTTTTCTTCCATATTTCAGGTGCCAATTTTCCGTTTATATTTTAAATCATCAAGTATACGTAGTACACCGAAGTTTTTTTAGAAAAGTTCTGTTGCTTACTGATAAATAACACAGTATACGACTAATAAGTCCTTAATTACGTTTTAGGCGTTTTTATAATTCCGTTGTCACATGATTGTGACCCTGAAATCTAAATGATTGCAGATAACAATGATTTTTACATATTGGGAGCTGAAAGTAACATATTATTGGTTGTAGTATGTCCCTTTAGTGGTGCCAAGTTGACTGTCGGTATATCGAAGCACTGAAGTGTTTGTACAGTAAGACTACGATGCCTATCCGAGTACAGAATCAGAATACGAAACCTATCCAACTGCAGAGAGGTGTAAGACAGGGTGACATTATATCCCCGAAACTCGTCATCTCTGCATTGGAAGACATTTTCATGCTACTGGACTGGAAATGATATGGTATTAACATCAATGGTGGGTACATCACTCACCTTCGATTTTCCGATGATATAGTCCTTATGGCAGAATTGCTGGAGGACCTAAGTTCTTTGCTCAATAACTTCAATAGTGATTCCCAATGGATAAGTCTTAAGATGAACATGGACAAAACAAAGATAATCCGTAATGTCCATGATGCCAGTAGTTGTTGGGAGCACTAAGCTTGACGAGTATGTTTGCCTGGGAATATAGTCCGACCAGGTAAGTCTAACTTTGGCTGAGAGGTCAATTGATGGATTCAACTCGGCTGGGCAGCATTGAGAAATTATGACACATCTTCGCCATATGAGAATGCTCAGTCGCTCAGCCAGTAATGGAGAGGGCTATGCTAGCGGTTTCTCTGCATGATAAACTTAATGATGATATCTGCAGAAGAACAAGAGTAACCGACAGCCCAATGGATTAGTAAGCTGAAGTGGCAATGGGATGGCCATATAGTTTAAAGAATCGACAACTGATGGGGGATAAAAGGTTCTGGAGTGGCAATCTCGTACCGGTAGGTGAAGTGTTGGGTGACCTCACACTTGATGGAGTGATGATGATGATGATGCTTTGTTACTTTTATTTTTCTTTATTAATTGTTTCCTTTCCTATTTTTTTAAATACAAATGTTAATTAAGTTCTTTTAAATTAATATTTTGTGTAAATTTATTCATTGCCAATAATATTTTCACCTCCCAAAGTGTATCTTATGTAAGATGATAGCTATAACCTACTTTAAATCACATCAACTCATATATGTAAAGGCCAATCGATATGTACACTGGCTGAGTCAAATATGTTTAATTAATTCACTTGAAGACTTTTCAAATAACACTGACCTGATTGAGAGCGAGTATATAAAATATACATTTATATTGAGAAAGAAAGGTTCTCAAGTAAGAGCCTTGTCTATGTAAGATAACTTTAAGCAGCCTCTCACTAGATAGAGTGATGAAGAGATGCGTTAAGTCAAAGAACGCAGGTATCTCAGGATCCTATGTTCAGGAGTAGACTTCTGATGGGCTATAATGATGAAAAACATGATTTACATACACATAAGACATAAAAGCATATTGTTTTAAAAAGTATACCAGCAAAACAATATAAACTGTGAAACGGACATAATACAATGGAATTAAATGCACATTAAATTAAACATGAATGGGGTGAACATTTAAATGGCAATAAAACTAAATGTATTAAATTTACAACACCAAATGATAAAATATGAATACCAACGTGTTTTTAAATGGGGAAGAACTGAGCCCTGTTAAATCTGATTTTCCTTCACTTTCGATGCATAGCTTCAGTGGGGCCCCCATATATCTATACCTACAAGCAGACTAAGCTCTGCAGCTTATTCTGCAAAAAAGATTAGGGGACTTACTGGTGTCTAGACAGCTAGATTAGTTTATTTCAGTTATTTCCATAGCATAACGTCTTATGCGAGTTTGCTATGGGTAAATGCGGCCGATTTAGAAACTATTTTTGTTTTGCAGAAGAAGGCCATAAGAGCTATTTACAACCTAAAACTCCCAGTTTTGGAGTCTTTTAGAGAAAATTTTAAGGAAATATATATAATAACTCGGGCCTCTTAGTATGTTTAGGAAAATTTAATGTATGTTCACAAAAACAAAGGTAGTAAAGAAAGTAATATACACTGTAAACACTAGGAACAAACACAAGCTGGTGCTACCAGTTTCTTGACTCCACAGAGTCAGTAATTCAATTTTGGGACCAATATACGCTATTATAACAAAGTCCCAGGAAATATCCAAGGTCTCTCTATTTCAAGTTTAAATATTTTATTAAACCAAAACTATATAAAACAGATATATATACATTAGACAGTATAATATAAATGAATACATAGTTGATAATAACCCCTGGGAATGAAGTGGTCACTTCCAAGCTGTTTCTAAATTTTGTAAATAGTTTGTAACTTGTAACCTTTCATATTGTAAAATTTACTTTAAAAATAAGTTCCTCTGAGTTGCTGGTTCTTCACAGGACAGGTTTTTTTTGAACCAGTGGTAAAGTAAAAAATTACTCAGTAAGAATTACATACATGTGATCTATTTTGAATAAAAATTTATTCTATGATATTTTATTTAAAAAAAAAATGTAATGTCATGTTACCAGTAAATAAGATATCCATCCAGTTCTCGTCACTCACCCTATATGACTATTCTGTGCGATCATAGGGTAATTCTTTGAAACGCAATTTTGACATGATTTTTACTGAAGAACACATCAAAATAATATTTAAATTAAACATCCATTTCAAATGCAATTTTATATCAAAATGTCTATTGAGGCCTTATGTAGTTAAATGCAATTAATTAAAATAAGCTTAAGTCAACAGAAAACATTAAAATCTAATTAATCTGGCGCATCCAAATGACGATTTTTGTTACTACTGTTGCACTAAACTATTTTTTGAAATTATCTTTTGCAATAGACTAAAATTAGGAAGTTGTATCGATATTTGAATATCTGTTTTTGATGGTTTCATATTTCAATCCAAAACAATTAAATGTTCTTGGTGTAACATAACATTAAAAATTGTCCACTACTAAAGTAATCATTCATCTGGCTCAACATATCGAAGCATAAATTTAACGTATATCTCAAAATATTCTATTAAATTATACCGACTCGTGACTGTTCGCACCATCCAGTCCTGACTCGTCATACGCTGCTCTTGTGCAGGCTTGTATTTTACAAAAAAAAACTACGATATATCGTGATCTGGCATTTGTCAGGTAAGTAGCATAATTAATCAGTCGATCTTTATAGATATTGTGCACATGCTTACGTTTTATAACGAAAACATAATCTCTAATCAGATTATTCATCACTATTAATTAACTCTTTGATCTTGTACGATTATAAATAGAGGAACAGGATTTGATTTTCTTCAAATTCCTCATTAGTCTGGCCCTCATTAGTTTGGTTTCATCTGGCTCTTAAGACCAGATAAATTTGAATGGGTCAGATGACTTAGATTCAATTCAAATATCATATGAATCGGTACAGAATTGAGATTTTGTGTTCGAGATTTTTTGAATATCTTTAAGCTGTACATTGTTAAAGCTTATAAAGTAACATGTGTTATCTTAAAAAGGTACAAATTGGGCTAAGCATTTGGATCCCATTTTCTTATCTTCAGATCTGTATTTTATAATGGTAAAATCAACGAAACAGACATGAGAAGAAAGGCTTAGAAAAAATGGGCTAGCAGAGAAAAAGAGATATGAAATGATAAAAAATAATGATGCCTTATAGAACGAAAAACAAGAGAAGAACAAGCAAAACTACATATGTAGAAAGGAGAAAAAGAAACAACTACCTATAAGTGAAGTAAATCCTAGACTACAAAGGGTACAAAGAAAGAGGTGGAGAAAGAACTACAAGTAATATTACCTAAAAAAAATAACAACGGCCCTACTAGTACAAAAGTACCCCACCACAAAGTCCCAGCATTACGTCGGATACTGAACTGATAGTTTTACAAGACAACATTTGAGATCCGTCACCTTTAGAAAACCTATTTTTATGCAGAGAACCGGAGTCGCCTATACCAGGACCATCTAGGATATTGCGCAGTATATATCTCAACAGAAGATATTATCAGCCACGACCTCCCAAGACCTTCTCGATTTAATATGTTGCAACGTGTACAATGTGGATTTTTTACATCGAACGTGTTTAGCGTGCAAGAAAAGAAAGTCTGTTATCAGGAATTTACGCTAATTAGCTATATATTGAAAATTTTGAAGCAACCCTGAATACAATGCAATTCAGTGTTCGGGCAGTGTTAATATAGCTGCTCAACGAAAAGCTTTCAGAAACTTAAAATAACGTTTTCAAAATAGAGAATAATTCACAATCAGGGTGAGTGTACTATTCACATTGATTATAGCGAAAATTATACACTTAATTGTAATGAAGAAATACCGTATCAACCCTCGAATACATATGTGGAACAAAAACACACATTCATATTGTACATTTTTTTTCTGATTCCCCATCCAGTCAGTATCGTAACAAAAAGATATGCTTGAGCTCTATCATAACCATTATGTGTAACTATAGTGAACCTGATCATGTGAAGGGAGCCCCAGACGGAGTAGGTGCTGTTATGAAGAAAACTGCGGATTGAACAGTCTCCTAAAGGCAAGACATAAAGGGTCTAGATGATTTTTATATAATATGGGCCAAAATTTAAAGAAAGTGAAAATGAGAACTACTTCTGAATATGACATAAGTAAAGAGGGCTTGCTTTTCCCCACCTAATTTGAAAGATTTTCCAGGATGCATCAAACTGCATCAAATTGTCTGTAACTTGAACTCTTCTATGGTAGCCGTTCGAAAACTGAGTTGTACTGATAAAAACTGTATGTATCATATTGTTAATTGTAACCACATGAAGCAACCTGGTTTTTATCTCTAGGAAGACGGATGTCAGAAATCTTTAATGGTCACCTCCCTAGCTAATTCAAATAACAATGCAGGGATATTGGTGAACCCTTTTGGACAATAAATAATGAAAGAGACGTAAACGAAGAAATAATTCAAGAGTCTGTTAGAACCAAAGGTATACATAAAGAAAAGGGCACAAGTTCGTTAGCAAAGCAGGATAGAAGCAAATATTTATCACCAAATATTTACCAAAAATATACTTTGACAGAAGAAAAAGGAAGAAGGAAAGATAAAGAAGAACAATGTTAGGAAAAGCTCATTCTTCTGCCTTTCTCATCATTCATCTGGCTGGTTCATTC
This sequence comes from Parnassius apollo, assembly GCA_907164705.1. Taxonomy (NCBI): domain Eukaryota; kingdom Metazoa; phylum Arthropoda; class Insecta; order Lepidoptera; family Papilionidae; genus Parnassius; species Parnassius apollo. The sequence continues at coordinate 1,234,893 of CAJQZP010000280.1, forward strand.
ATCAGGATACCCTAATTCATAAACTACTGGAAGCATATCAGTGCCTTCAATATATAATTATTACATTTTACGACCAGGATAAACTAATATTATAATTTATACCAGGGATAACGGAGGTAGTTTTATCGGAACCGAAGGCGGAGTCGGAGTTTTTAAATTTGCTTGATCGGAGTCCGAATCGGAGTCGGAGGCAGGGTAACAAGTGGTGGCATGAGAGAGAATTTTTATTTAACGACAAATTAAAAAAAATTTTAGCCTTTTCAAATCTCTATTTATGCCATGCGTTGTCAGACTCAATAAAGACACATTCGAACTTGGTTCGGTCCAAATGTCTGTTGTAAATGAGATCTTTTCAAATTGTGTGAGAAAATCCTTAATATTTTTGCTAATGTTTCATATAAATGACCACAAATATTTTCAGTAAAAAAATGTCTTCCCCTTAAGTGATAATTCGGCACAGTGAACTGCATAAGTCGCCGAAATCCTATACCTTCCACAAAATTGGAGGGTAGATCTTGCAAGGCAATCATTTCAGAAATCAATTTGTCGATTTCCATAGATTTAGCATTAGAAGTGCACCATTTTGTATTCTTCAGCAAAGTTTCTTTTAAAGTAATTTGTTTTTTAGCATCTTGAAGGGGTGTCGAAGTCGAAGGCTGTACAGTATTTTTTTTCAGTTTCTAACTATTAATTCTTCATATTCAGTGGCATGGACAAACTTCTAAAATGGCCTTTTAACGACGTAGTCGTACCTCCCTTTCTTGAATACGTCTTCATACACAGTTTACACTTTGCCGAATCTGAATTAACTTCAGTGAAGTAGTTCCAAATACTTAGGTTTCATTGTCCAACACAAAAACAGATCACTTTTATTGATAATAAGCCGCTAAAATCAAAACAAATGTCTATAACCTATGAACGTGTCGTGTGCGTAACAAATTAACAACAAGTGAAAAAATTATTGACGATAGAGTGCACGTAGTGGGAGTCGGGGGGATTCCCCGCGCGACATGAATGAACCCGCCGCCGCTATGTTATGCTACGACCTCCGATTAAAACCTTCGACTTAAAAGTGTCAGAGCCGAAGTCGGAACCGAAGGTGTAATAATAATCGGAAGTTCCGACTTAACGGAACCGGAGTCGAAGCTCCGTAACTTCTCTGATTTATACCAAATAACAAAAAAATTTGAAGCCAGATGAATTAGTCGAAAACCCTCGTTTTCAAAGAATCACCCCATAGTCCTTTCCCGTTTGAGACAAACAATTTCTTCAATACATATATTAACACTTGCAACAAAGACTTGGCCAGGAGTTATTGTTGGGACTTTAGGAGGTTCTTAATATGACTGTATTTTTTTAATGTAACCAGTATATTATAATTAGGGTTTGAAAACTTGTGTAGTTGTAGTGGAGTAAAAGGATACACTACTCCATATCATCCCATGGGTGTGGTAAGAAGCAATAGATGGATATGAAATAGTAGATAGGCAGCAACATCTTCCAGACAACTTAAAATAATAACAATTGCAGTTACAAACCAAAGACAAACATGGCAATTATGTCAAAATGTGGCAATCTGTGGGGGAGGCCTATGTTCAGCTGTGTATTTTGATGGGCTGTATTGAATGATGAATAAACTCTGGATGTTACTATATATTACCATGTTACAATTAGAAGCTATTAAAGTCCACTGCTGAATACAGGCCTCCCCCATAGATTGCCTCATAGGCGGATATTTGCCACAGTTGCAATGCTTGACAAGCAAGGTTTATTTTTGGTTTTAGTCGTTATTCGGAAGACGGTGCTGCCCATCTCTGTTGTCTTTTACGACACCAATGGGATGACATGGGGTAGTGAATATTCTTACTCTACCACTACATGGTACAGCAATATATTATATAAACCAATTATGTACGAATATTAACTGTTTTTTTTTTCATATATTATAATTTCCATTATTACAGGAAAAGCAAAACGTCTAAAGCAGGCCAAGGAGGAGGCTCAAGATGAGGTTGAAAAGTACAGACAGGAACGTGAAAGGCAATTCAAAGAGTTTGAAGCAAAGGTCTGTAAATATTGATGTACTCTTTGCCTTTGATCCTACGAACATTTCACAACTCATTCTTTTCTACTTTCTTTAGCTGATGTAGTTAATGGTAGTTCATAGTTTATGAGCTATGAAGTAAATGGTTAAATTGAGTAAACAGAGTATGTGAGTGGCGATTGGTTGGACCTGCAGCTCAATTGGTACATTGTTAGAAATTTGTTTGATTTTTATTTATTGTTTTGTATGTATGTTACGCAATATATTTACTAATTATTAACCAATTTTGATGATCCGTTTTTGATAAATATTCAGGGGTGGTCAAATTTGTTAAAAAAATTTCATCTCTTTAGACAACATTGATTTTATTATTCCGTAGTCGACTCAAAAGGCGTAAAAAAATTAACAAAAAATAAAGTAAAAGGCGACTTCAAAGAATAAAGTTAATTTTTTTAAACAAGTATGATAGTATGATTTTTGTCATATATATTATGGTTGTATGATGCTTAATGGTTATTTTTTTTAATTTAGCACATGGGTACAAGGGAAGGTGTTGCGGCTAAGATTGACGCAGAGACCAAGGTGAAGATTGAAGAGATGAACAAAATGGTGCAAACTCAGAAGGAAGCTGTAAGTATTTTGCAATTTTTAAACAGCAGGTGTAGCTTGTCCTTGTCTTCAGTAAAAAAAATTGTTAAATTTTAAAACATTTTAATATAAACATTGTGTTTATATTTATAATTTCTTATTTTGTACTAGTTTGAATCTATTATATATATTGAACTATTTCAGTAAATATTTTGGAATATATTTTTCCTTCTTTCAAAAGTTTGACGGCGTTTTTTAATACTTAGTTTTTGAAGTAAAATCTTTTTTAGAATGATTGTGATTTGAATCTCGATGAAACTAAAAAGCGACACTCAAAAGAGACAAACATATACTTCTATAGGATTTAGCCTGCGAGAAAATGAGACGATAAAATACAGTATAGTGTTTATTATAAATTAATTTATTGGAGCGAAGTGAGCGAATTGTAGCTTGAAGTGAAGGAGTCATTCTAAAGAAGTGTAAGCGAGGCAGGTATTGACGCTAAAGTGACTGAGACGGATAGAGTCACCATATCAAGTGCGAGCGAGACAGGTATGTACGCAAAAGTGGCTGAGATGGAGAGAATTACCTTACAAAGTGCTCGCACTTGGGAAGGTGATTATGGTGGCTTTCATTTCAAGCTACAATTTACGAACCTTTGGAAAATCTTGGGTACATTAGAATAATTTTTAACCAACTAAGAAAAATTTATTAAAACTGGGTTCTTACGAGAAAAAAAGACAAAGTCCACGATTGCAGCTACAATTTACCAAGTGTTATACCATTTTGGAATTCTTACTAAATGCGCCAACTTTTGACGCCATTTGCCAAACTCGTGTCATACTATTTTTTTTTCAATACAGTCAGTTAAATCTAGGCAATTTTTAGAATTTTTTTTTTTACAAAACAATTCCTATTTTTAAGCAAGCTAGAGTTAAAGCAACTGGTTTTGAAATTTTGATACCAGTTTAGAGAAACATTATTCAGGGTTTCATAACAAAAAAAAATAGTTGGAAAAAGTAAAGATTTGTGGCAATAGGAGTGAAAAGACTATCACAGAATGTGAAATTTTTCCGTTTCTTTAAATGCCTATAATTTTGAAAACATGCTACTTAGATTTTTTAAATTTTTTCTGACAACCAGCATGACTTGCCTTTTTGCACCCGGTTCTGGGTTGACGTCGAGTTTTGATACAACCTTTATATTAATGCGTTATTTTAGGATTCCTTTCAGCTAGTAATTACTCTATATTCTATAAGCACAATTGAAAATTTTATGGACTAGTTGTAATTATTCGCCAATTAAGGCAGGCAAAGGTCTTATACCATACAGCCTAGTCTTGGTGAATTTGTTTAAACTGGAATATCTTTAATTCCTGACTTTCAGTAGAGCATGACTAAAGAAAAATTGTTCAATATTTCAAACTATATATTTTTACATATTTTTCATTTGTGGACGAAGGAAAAAATTTCAACAAAAATTTGTTTGGGAGTTTGCCACTGCCCTTGTTTTATTTAACTTATAAATCAAGCCGATTAATTTAAAATAAAATGAATATCTCTAATTTACTCCATATTATTTTATTAATCTGTGCAATTTTTTCCAGGTGATTAAAGACATCCTCAGCTTGGTGTACGACATCAAACCTGAACTCCACGTTAACTACCGCATATAAATAAGTCGCCATGTTTGTTACGCTTTAAATTTCGCATATTAAATCCTAATGCGAACACAACTATAGTTATTGTTATTATACTGTTTAATTTGTAGGCAATTGGCACAATGAGCGCGCGAAACGCGAATGTGAACTTGATACTTCGTATCGCGGGAAAAGCCGTAATCGCTGTATATACAAGACATTGCTTAGTTTTGCCCTATTTAATTAATAATTCATGAATTAATGTAAGCGTGTAATTGAAATCAGCTCGATATCATTCCAATATATAAAGAAAATAAACATTGATGGTCCGCTAAGAACGCATATTTTTAACTTATAAATTGTATGTTATTCCATGTTGTAAGATGAATAGAAATATATGAAAGCTTAACACAAATCATTTTGAAAGTTTTTATTTTATTCATGTTTATTGAGAAGTTGGTGTACAGTATCAGAGGAAATATAATATTGGTGTAACAGTATAAATTATTGTTTTATTAAAGTTGCCAATTACAATGGATGTGGAGACTGGATGTCTGTGGTTCTGAAAAATAAACGTTCATTAAGAAAAAGAAATATTTCATAATATAAACAATATTACTTTAATGAATTATTTTGTAATTCTTATATCAAGCAATGAATAGTTATTTATTTCTGCTGCCAAGTAACAGTGCATGTGCTGCTGTGTCCCGGTCTGAAGGGTATAGAGAGCCGGTATAATTAAAAACTGTGAGACATTCCATCATAGTCCACAGGGGTTGCGACACTTCTGTAGCCTTCATTGTTTGAAGTTTGTTGCAGGTATCCATGGACTGTAGTAGCTACTTACCATCAGGTGGACAGTGTGTTTTTTACTTCAAGTTTCTCAAAAACGTACTTCGTCATACATAAGGAAACTTTCTTTCTAGAAAGAAAGTTTCCTTATGTATTATTTCTTATGTATGCATGTGCAGTAGCGAACTCTGAAGATTTATCAATGCTTTATGATCTAGATTACTAACTAGTCTAGAGGTGGCCTTTTTCTTTGTTACTTTTTTCGAATAATAAGCACAAGCCTCTAACCAGCAGTGGGACCTCATGAAAATTACAATGTATTTATGTTAGTAAACTTTTTTACCTGAGCCGTATTTGTTTCTCGCCCAGTTCGCCTAACCACTCCGCTACAGCTCCAACGGTTGAGAACACCGCCGGCTGATCCGGCTGATCACATCTTTTAGACGAGAATGAGAGAATGCCTATTAGGCGACCCTTCATTATCGCTGGTCCTCCTGCATCATGCTGGTAAATAAATGGAAGGATTTGAAAACATTAAAAAGAAGCACAGAATTTTCTTCTGTGGGTCAGTTTGGGTAGATCAGGTGTTTCCGCGTCTAAACAGTTGTGCACTCATTTTATGCTAGTTTAAAGAACAGGTTGTTAATTAGCAAATGAATTAAATACCATAAGTAATAGCGAGTTGCAGTTAGGTACGTTGTAGTTTACGTGGTTGAACTATGCTGCAGCTATACTATGGTTTTAGCACGAAGGGTTCGGCTAGACCGGAGAAGGACCACGCTCTCAGAGAATACTGATGTGAAATAGCAGTTTATAATATATAATATAATAATTTATTAAAAACTTTGACTTGTAGTACATACAAAAAAAAATAATCTTACATGAGATACATTACAAAAATACTAGTGAGGGTGACGTTCTGTTCTCCTTGCTAGACTAAGAAATAGCCTGTATTAAGGAGATTCAGTCCCTTAATATATACAAAAGTGATCAGAAAGCAAAAATTGCTCTTAACTTTTTAGTACTACAGATTTTGTGTGTGTGTGTGTGTGTGTGTGTGTGTGTGTGTGTGTGTGTGTGTGTGTGTGTGTGTGTGTGTGTGTGTGTGTGTGTGTGCGTGTGCGTGTGCGTGTGCGTGTGCGTTGCGTGTGCGTGTGCGTGTGCGTGTGCGTGTGCGTGTGCGCGCTGCACACGTGCACGCGTGCGCGTGCGCGTGTGTGTGTGACCTCATAATATAATTATGTTAATATAATATAAGTTAGTTAATAAGTACTGTTCTGTCTCTTCATAACTCTTGTTTAGTAGAAAGGAGTACACGGCTTTCTTACATTTGTAATTAGATAGTTCATAAATAGAAATATTAAAATTGATCTTATTATAAAGAAAGGGACCGAAATATGAGAAAAACCTTTTAGCAAAATGAGAGGAGACTGTCGGAATACTGCAGATTTTGTCCTTACGCCTCTTGGTAATTTCGATATAAGGAACCTTACGATGTTGTAACATCACTGTATGTAGTATAAACAATTGTCTTACATTAAGAACGTTGTGATCTTTGTAGAGCTGAATTGTCGGGTATAATATGGGTCGAAAGGCCATGATCTTTAAAATTGATCTGTGTGCGATTTCTAAAGGTTTCAAGATAGTTTTTTCGGCACCACCCCAACATGAAATGCAGTAAGATATGATAGAAAGGCAAAGTGCAAAATAAACGTTGCGTATGATACTCTGATTAGTGACGTGACGAAGTGATTTGAAAATAAAGATTAATTTACGGACTCTGCTGGTTAAATCTTCAATGTGGACTTTAAAATTTAGGGTTTTATCTAGAATTATGCCAAAAAATTTGACTGTGTCGACCGAATTAACAAGGGGACAGTGGCAAGCTTGTTGATATTGGTAATGGCATGAGTGGGCTATTAATTTTACTGGAATTTTAGGTTGTGATTTTGTAGAGATAGAAAAAGCAACGAATTTAGTTTTTGCTGTGTTTAAAGTAAGGGTGTGTGCACGAAGCCAATCATATGTATGTTAAAGCCACTTTGCGCAATTTCTTGGAGTTCAGTCCAAGTACCTGCAAAGAAGGTAAGGGCGGTGTCATCAGCATATGAAACTATCTTAGAGTTATCGACTTTAATATTACAGAGGTCGTTAATGAATATCAAGAAGAGAGTTGGTCCGAGTATACTACCCTGGGGCACACCGTAAGATATAGAAAGTTCATTACTTATATAGTTGCCTATCTTTACTTTTTGAATCCGGTCAGAAAGGTAGCTACGGAAAAAATCAAGTTGAGGACCCCTGATACCTATATTAGAGAGTATTGATGGGAACCGTATCAAAAGCCTTAACTAAATGCAAGAATATTGTAAGGACTTTTTTGTTGTCGTTAAGCTTATTTACAACGAAAGTAGTTAATTCGTGAATAGCGTCAGAAGTGGATTTATTTTTACGAAATCCAAACTGTTGGGAAGATATTAGCTCCAGATACTTTGCTAGTCGCCTGTTGACTAAACGTTCCAAAACCTTTGATAAAGCACAAGCACCGCAAGGGGCGATAATTATTAATGAGATTCCCATCACCACTCTTGAAAATTGGATGGATGATAGCCCTCTTGAAAGAGGTAAGAAAGACAGAAGATTCTAGACAGAGATTATAAATATGGGCTATGCGAGAATAGGGGAGTATCGTTTTAAAAAACTCGGAGGAATTTCATCCCATCCGGTAGCTGCATTATGTTTAAGCGAATTAATAAGTAATTTAATTTCATCAGTGTCCGTGCATTCTAAAACAAAAGATGACAGATTAGATTTTACTAGGGTGGTTCCTTTTGTGAACTGCGCAATTGCTGGTGTTTTTTTGCGCTAGCTCCTCTAGCTAGTTCCCAATGTTGATAAAGAATTTATTAACGTTATTACACGACTGAATTGGTGAGATAGAGGATAATAATTGCTGTGCTGTCGATTCTCGAGATTTTTCGTTACAAGCGATATTCTTTATAGTGTTCCATAAATCTTTACCGTTTTTACCTGCTTTTTTTATTTGCTCCGAATCGTACTGCCTTTTTACCTTTTTTAATATTTTTGTACAGAAATTCCGGTACCTTTTGTATGTTATAACAAGTGTTAAATTGTTTGGATCTTGTTTTAACTTCGGCTCTGTTATGGATACATCTTAATAAATCTGGAGTTATCCATGGTTTGAGTATCCTCTTTTTTTGCTGATAATTTGATAGTGTACGTATTATCGAGTATAGCTCGAGACATTAGCTGTACAAAACTATCCGTTGCTATGTTAGGGTCATTGAGTGTTAGAATAGGTTTAAGATCTATTTGCTCCATTGTTTTGTCTAATGTTATATAGTTTATTTTCGAGATTGTCTTAGGAGGTTTGAGATATGTATTTTTTGTTTTGATACATATGATTGAAGAGTAGTGATCGGTGATAGTTGTATCAAGTACAAAAGTTAAAACTGGGAATTTAGATCGAACAAAAGTATGGTCAAGGCAGTTGTTACCTCTTGTTGGGAAGGTATGAGCAGGTAACAACCCATGAAAAGCAAGTCAATTTAGATACTCGTGTGAGTGGTTATTGAAGGTTTTAATATCAATGTTAATGTCTCCGATTAGTATAACATTTTTGTATTTTGAGAGTGACAGGAGTATATCGGTTAAGGCAGATAGAAATGGACTAATATTTTCATTAGAAGGAGATCGATATATGCAAATCACTGCTATATCAGAATTGATTTTAATTATTAGTCCGGAGGCTGATCCGTTAAAGTCTGGCTCTTCGACAATCGAGGATAAAGACGTTTTTATGTATACAAGAACACCGTCTCTTTGATTAAGGTGTCTAGATGTTTTATGAATTGAATAACTGGGTAAACTGGGAATATAGTGATTAGTGGAACAGGATAACCAACATTCAGTCAATGTCAAAATATCACAATCAAACGCTATGCTCTGTAAAGTTGTTTGTAAATTTAAGAAGTTACAGTTAATAGACCGAATATTTTGGTTAAAAATTTTTATATTATTGCTTTGGGTTTTGCAATATTTGATTGGATTTTTCGATGGTACAGAAAAGCGATTCGGATACTGAAAGTTGGTCAACGTTCTCAATTAAATTATTAATGCTATTAGCCATTTTCGTGGTTTAAATTAAGGGTAGAAAGGTTCGTAGGAAAGGCTGTTATAAGGATGGAGTTATTATCTGTTGTGCATATAGTTGAACCGAAATATCGACGTGGTAATTCTACATACGACAGCACTAGAGGCTGGGAAATGCTAAAATTATGTTTTTGTAGGTATACAGCAATATTAATAATTTTAATAATGGTGTTAAGAATATTAGTGTTAATGTTTAGTGTAATATTATAGTTCACATTTTGTATGAATTTTATGGTAATATTATGTGTGTAAATACGTGGTAAGTTTAATTTGTGTGGATGTAAATATAAATATGTTAGTCATTAAGATAAGTAAGTGAGTATAATTATTTAACTTATTGGGACTTAAACAGTAAGCAAATATAAAAAAATATGGGAAAAACATTAATAATATATAACGTAAACAAAATCGAAAATGTTTTTCGTAGTCATGCTCCTTTGGATGTAGACAACTGGTTTAAATTCTCATTTCTTACTATATGGGAGATTTGTCGTCTTTTCTCAGCAGGATTCTCCCATTTGATGTCCAGCAATATGCGTACTGGTTTGATTTTGCAAATTTTCGCGTGATATAAAACACTGACTAGAGCTAGGAGTGAGCTGTTCAGTGATATAAATAGGAGTAAGTGGGCCATCTAGACCCAGATGAGACGAATTCAGCTTATTGTTTGTGTTACGTTTGTTATAATTCTTAACCAGAGACAAGAAATTACTTTTTATAAGAGTATTGGAGAACTCAACTGTCAGATTAGATGTTTTGTTTTCCTTTTTCGAATATTGCCTTGACACATCACGAATATCAGAGACCTGCAGATCGATTTCTATGAGCTTTGATAATTTTATTAGCATATCATATAGATCTTTCTTCGACTCTTGGATCCTCTTGGGTAAATTGCGAATTTCAACACAAGTCTTTATGCAACTGCGATCAAATTATTCCAGCGAAGATAGTTTGTAAGCCACGGTGGTACGCTCCTGTTCCAGGTAAGTAATTTTAGTCTCCAGCGAAGTTATTTGTTCAGAATAAAGTTCATGGACTTTTCTAAGTCGGTGTTGGTATTTTCTATTTTTGAGTTTTGGTTTTTAATATCTAATAAATAATTTTCAAATTTATCCATCCTTGAAGTTTGTACAGACAACAACTCTTTGATCATGCTTTTGATATAGTTTGTTATATCGCTCTTAATTGTGGTTAACTCCTCTAGAAACTCAGGAGCTCCAGCGCCTGATGGATATCGGCGTTTTGTTCGTTTCGTTACATTGTGTGCTATAAATTCGTCAGGCGCTAAGCCTTCTTCAGAACACAATTTGCGTATATCAGAATCGGAACATGAGGGAGGGTGTTCCGTTTATTCGAAGTTTTTGGTGGCGATTTAAACATTGTGAAAACTGATCGTATGTCCACTTAATAAAACGGTGGTATATATTTGTAAGTCTGTTTTAAATGCAATCCGTCGCAGGACCTGTACTATTTTTTATTCTGTGGCGGTAGTTAGTTCCGCCCCGACTCCGCCCACTGATTCTGCACTTAGTAAAAGTGGGTTGGGACTTTGAGAAGCGAATCAAAGGCGATCAGCTGCGACTAGGCGAATTAGTGGCGGCGTAACAAACAAGGTAGTTTAGTAGCAACAAGAAGTGACTCACTCTGATTTTTGTTATCCTGGTATTTCGTACTAATTATAACGTATAATTATTTTACTAAGCTTAATTTCGCGAATATTGCACTCACTAAAAACACGTCCACACTTGCTGGCGTCCAAGGGGGAAGGGGGAAGTTTAATGCTGCTGTGTTTCGTATGGTAAGTGTAGAGAACCGGAGACCCTTTTCACTGAAAACGAAGCATTCCATTCATGTCCTTGGGGTTGGCAAGAAATCTGCTATTTATTTATTTACTTGATTTTTAATCGCGGATGCATGTGGATATCTATTCTATGGGTTACAGCATCGATTTACCATCAAGTGGATGATGTGATCGTTTGTCACCATTAATAATCGTAGTGCCAAAGTTACAGAATGCCCTGCAGTGTATCGTCATATTGAAAACCATAGAATACACAACAGAATGGCTGTCAATCTTATTTTGTACGAGGATCGGCGTCGCCGGGAGCACACATACAAGCAATTACTTCGTATTATAACTACTGCAAACCCAATGCGCTGTGTTGACAGACTGAGTAAATTTACACATTTTAGACTTGATTAATGTTAAAGATCGTCATTAAAACATTCGTTTAAAATTAAATACATATTTATTTGTAAATAGTGTGCAATTTGGCATTTTATAAATAATTTGCATGCGAAATTTGGAAACGATTGTAACGTCAAAACACATCTCGTGTTGATATTTTTATACGTGTGAATTGACATGTTAGTGACCTTTTAGTAGCTACATGGGCTCTGCCCACTTCCACGTTCTATTATATATGTATTGTAGTACTCTATGTTGAAAACACTTGAATAAATGTTTTTAGTGATAAGGCTTTAATCATTATAAATAAAAATGTGAGAGTGAAACGCAATTGGGCTTTACTTTTCACAGAGCTGATTTTCAAATCATCAGAAAAAAAATATCCATTAAATAAATTATAACCTGACTGAATTTAAAAGTGCAACAATTGCACTGTTTTATTCATTCAACTGTTATCTTTAAATTACTTAACTTGTCTTTTATCATATGAATAACTTTAAGATGATAGAAAAATCAGCTCTTGTAGTAATAAAATACTTAAAAAGTACGTACATTACAGACATTTTTGGGTAAAGTGATGTATCCAGCGCAAAAGTTCGACCTGGTCACTAATTCCCTGAAAAATAAAATGTGTTATTGAAGTTACCCTTTCAGATGTCAAACGTACCCAGGAGTGAGACATAAGTTCCAGGCTATTAGGTAAATAAAGATTCTTCTGGGTCGTCACAACCAGGAAGTGATCACACTTCACATTTTTTTTACTTTTTATAAGCCAGTGCTTGACCACAATCCCACCTGGTGGCAAGTGGTGATGCAGCCTTAGATGGTAAATCGCACTATCTTAGCGTAACAAATGCCTATTCACTCTAGCCTGGAAGACGCACAGATTGTATACGAACGGAAAGATAGCAAATTATTTCACTCCTTTTATGTACGCAACAAAAAAGTCGAAGTAAACCGTGTGGTTCTAATGCGTGGAATATCGACAACAAAGGGGTGAAGACCCGCCGACCGCCCGGTCGTCCGATGATGAAAAGGAGAGTGAGGAACTAAAGCGCGTCGCTGATTGATGCAGTGGTGGCAGGCCGCGGGGGAGAAGAGTGTCAGTATTGCTCACAGAAATCGTAATAATAAGGCAACTACAACAAAACTACTGACAAAACTGCTACGTCGGTGCAGTCAGTCAGCGCCTTGACAAGAGGTGTGAGCGCCGTGCCTCGACAGTACTGAGGGTGCAAAGGCCCGTTTGAGCTTACAGCCGTACAATGATACAATGAAACGGTGCCGGGCCTGGGTGTCTCCCGTTAATTGGCGCCCAAAAATGGATGATGGATTATAATAGAAAACGTATAGGGCCGCTGCCTTGGGGTCGCTGGGGCGCGTCTGGAGCTGGAGCTAGACGCGGCAGCATGCGGATCGCCAGCCGAGCGCGAGGAGCTGCAAGATCACCTAGCAGCCCCTCGAATCCCCTCATCCCCACCAGAGATGGTTTGATTTCGGTAGAGTCCTCTCGGACTTGGCAAGCGGCATCCGCCGCTGGTGGAGTGCGCCGCATGCATTGGACAAAAAATATGAACGTAAACGCATTGCGGGCGTACTATAGGACGAAAGGGGAAGAAACTGCAGGGATAGCGTATCGGGCTTGGATGCATTGCTTTTTTGCTGAGCTGGAGCCGTCTATTCCCGTCACGGAACAAAACCTGGCAGACCAAGTTCGGTACATCATGCGCTCGAAAATATTTGATGATGCCGAGCTCAAACGACTACGACGTGAGGCCATTCCCTCGTCGAATGAATTGGCTATGGCTGGGGATACGGCTCCTCAGCCGACAGACCAGCACCCACGCGTGGAAGCCGCTATGGATCTTCAAGTTGTGGTTGATTCGGACGACGATGAAATGGTCTCCCACGAACTAGAGCAAATGAGGAGCATATTGGAAGAGGCGATTTCGGAAACGCGTAGCATGCCTCTCGTAAATCGACCGCGACTTCCCCGCAAGCGAAATCGGGCTATCGTGAGGCCTCTTAACCCAATGCTGGTGACCTATTTGGAAGCGAGCCGGGACCATTGCGAGACGGACTTAATTCTTTTTGGCGCCGCAGTTGCAGTTTGCCGTATTATTGGCGCCAAACTTCCCATGGCTGGACGCGCTACTAAACAAAGTAGCGCCATCCCAGCCTGGAGAAAAAGAATTGAGTACCGTTTCGCAAAGGCAAGGGCCCTTATCTGCAGACTGACGAGCTTCAGGGCGGGTAATAATAGACCGGGGGTTGTGCGCACCGTTATAATGGCGTTTGCTGGGACAAATATCAGTTTGTCCTAGCTGGATATCACGCAGAAACTAACGGAGCGCATAGACGACCTGAAGCAAAAAATCGCTGCTTTGGGGAAGCGGATTCGACGATTTACCGAGAGGTCAAGGCGGTTCAACCAGAATCATCTCTTCCAAAGTGATCAGAAGAGGCTCTATAAATCATTGCAGCGATCAGTGGCAAGTGGAACGGGCCCAGCAGCGTATCAGGCAGACACTGTTGTATTCTGGCGCGGCCTGTGGTCAGAATCCGTAAACCACAGCGAGGGCCCTTGGACGGAAGTTGTGGCGAGTGAGTGTGCGAGTATTACGCCCATGACCTCTTGTCATCATAACTCCGGATGACGTAGCTGAGGCGGTCCGTAGGGCCTCGAACTGTAAAAGTCCGGGTCTCGACGGGCTGCATCACTACTGGCTGAAGGGGTTCGTGGTGTGTCACGCTGTGCTCGCCAGACAGTTTCAAGAGGCTCTCAATCAGAAGCCGCTCCCTAGCCTTTTCACTACTGGGTGAGGTGTGATAGTTCGGAGATGTTCTATATATACTGTTTATGATTCGGAATTTTGATAGCGCGATTTAGGCTTGGGTGTGTTTCGCTTGTGGCGCGACGACAGTGCCGCCACAAGTCGGTGCGAGTCTGACACAACTCGTCCTTGGCCCCGCGAGGCGTGTATGCGTAGGCATATCCCCGGGTAAAAAATGAAGAATAAACATGAATGATGATATTTATAAAACTCACTTTCCATATACTTCTTGACAGTCAGCGAAGTCATAAACAGGTAGATTAACTTTCTGCAGCAATGTTTCGCCTCCCATTCCTCCGAAACCCTTAAATTATAAGTGTGTTACAATAACTATATAGAGAACTGAACAGCAGAATTGAATAGCTGATTTCTACCAGTTTGACCGCCGCGTTGGCCTAGTGGTCGTAAATGAAATTGCTTCTTGAGGTCTCATATTCAAATCCCGGGTCGGGGCAAAATTAGTTATTAGATTTTGCTGTCAATAAATACTTTGTAGCAGCCCGGAGTCAGGAAGTTGGTGAGGTTTCATCCCCTGCCTTGGAGAGCACATTAAGTCGTTGGTCCCGCACCTGGTCTCTCTCCGGCCGTATCAGATTACCGTCCTATTAGACTATAAGAGTGAGAGAATAGAGAGTCCATCTGTGCGTGTACATATGCTGGTCTCTGTTGAGGCGGCCGGTGTAAATAAAATTCGGTCTGGAGGACATTGTTATTATAAGACGAGACAGTGGGACAGCCATATAGCTCAACGGACAGACAATCAATGTGTAAGAAAGGTGCCAGAGTGGCAGCCTCGTACCGACTAGCAAAGTGTGGGTCATGCAAGAAGTCGGTGAACGACGGTGACTCAGGTTTTGCGTCATTCCCTGGGAGATACCAAAGTTCAGCAGTGGATTTGTGAAAGACTGAATGAATGACACCGTTCAACGGAAACAGAAAGCGGGTCCTCAACTTCATTTTACTACATCCACTACACTTTGCAGATTTTTCTAGTTTAATTTTAACTAATATTTATCCGACTACAAAAAAGTAGGAGGAAGGTACTTAATTCGGCTATATAGTTTTTTCAACTACTACATACTTTTTTAATTCGTCAATATTTGAAGATTATTTTTATACTAAAAACGTTACATTTGAGGGATGAGTCAAGGGTAAAAAAATTAAGGGATGAAATATTAAACGTACATTTTTAGACGACATTCTGATTGTTCTTAAGGTAACAATCAAAATGTCGTAATATTCCTTAGTTCATTCAAAATGGGAAAAAAACCAAACTTTTAATAAAAAGCATAAGCTAAATTTAAAGAACTAACAAGTAGTAAAATAATCTCTACGTAAAAATAGAGTTGAAAAAAATCCGTAAAATTTGTTCCATTTCACGCATAGGTAGTGTTCTCGAAAATATAAGAAACCATTATACATAACGGAGGACCGAGCTCCTTTGTGTTTTTAAAAAGTGTGACGTCACTAATGTTATCTTCATGGTAATCACTCATCTTCAATTTTCTAATGAAAACACTAAAAGTATACTGAAAGCCTCGTTTATTCAACCGACAGCGTAGCGACGTATTTAGAGAGGTGTGCACTGTCCGACCGCCCAAGCGAGACTGCCCTAGCACGCTTTGTGCGGCCGTATTTATAGCGTGGCGGACACGTGTTCACCGGTTTAGGTTAGGTATTGAATTATGTGAATCATCGCGCGGCGGACACGTGCTCACCGGTGTGAATCATCGCGCGGCGGACACGTGTTCACCGGTTCAAATTAGGTACCGAATTATGTGAATCACCAGATATTTACATTGTAATAATCAAACAGTGATTAACTAATGGCTTATGAACTATTTTTAACACAATCAAATTATTAAACAGCGTAATTAATGATTAATCCTTATTATAATCGACCAACTATTGTTGTTGCGCCGATATACATATTCTTAAAAGCTTTTGGATTCGGACCTTTACTCTTTACACTTTTTATAGTATAAAGGTGAGAAACGAGCTCACAGCCCACTTGATGGTAAGAGTATCCAGTGGCTCATAGACACCTACATTTATCCTCAATTTGGTGACTCACGAAGGTGACCTGCAACAGAGATCGTTGGTCTTAGTGAAAGACAAGAACCGACCACCACTGTTTTGGCTTCTCGGCAGAGTGGTGAAGATGCATCCAGGACGAAACAACGTCAACCGCATAGCAGACATATTGACCAAGAAGGTGTTATCCAGCGGTCGTACAACAACATATGTCCTCTACCGGTCACCACTTCGTCATATTGAAGTGAAATACTTCAACCCGGGCAGCATGTTGCGGCAACACCGACTAATAATCAGCGGTATAAAACAAGGCGCCAGAGGGCGCCCAGCGGCAATCTTCTTTTAGAAAGGTCTTACCATTGTACCAGCAAAGATATTAGCAAGTCATTATATCATTTTTACCAGCGACCGTATTTTTTTATTTTTTTATT
This sequence comes from Parnassius apollo, assembly GCA_907164705.1. Taxonomy (NCBI): domain Eukaryota; kingdom Metazoa; phylum Arthropoda; class Insecta; order Lepidoptera; family Papilionidae; genus Parnassius; species Parnassius apollo. Next base: position 1,251,616 of record CAJQZP010000280.1, read on the forward strand.
TTGTTACATCCTATTGTAAACAAAATTGGTCGTAAAACGTCACTGAGGGCTAAGATGCCTCCTGTCCAGTAAAAAAGAGTCTCCGGCTCTCTACATTCACCGTACGAAACACACCAGCATTGAGTTGGTATTTCACACTGGTATTCTATGAGAGCGTGGTCCTACTCCGGTAGAGCCGACACATTCGTGCTACATCCAGAATATAGCTGCAGTGTGACTCTACCACGTCTACACACACATAGGTATGTCTTACACACACATTTGTATGTCTTAACACCGACTTCGGAGGCTATTACGTCGAAAATATTTTATTACTTTTAATTGTTTAAAGTCTACTTTGAATTTTTATTAAAAGTTTAATTTTTGATTACCAATTTTGTGGATGCTTTTCATCACCTATGCGGACTGCATTATGATGGTATTGGCTGTTTTTATTCTTTTTTTATTTTTTGTTTAAAAAAGTTACCACTACACTAGGATTTTCTCCTGTATCTTGGGGGCTGCTTAAATATAAAAATGTGCTTAAATTTCACAAGGATAAACATCCAAACCCGGAACAATTATTTACAGCCCTCAGCGCTGCAACTCATTGCTAAGTCACTGCGACACGAAGCCGTCGAGTCGTATTTTTTATTATATATCAAAAAGAACTCACCAATACGGACCCCCACCCGAGGAAAGTTACTTGCGTATCCGTCGGAATAAGTCTTTCATGAGAATACTCAATTACACTGGCCTTGACATCACTCTCGGCAGAAAGATTCTTATGTAGCTTCACTACCGCGAAGTTAAACTCCAGGGTGTTGGGCTTGTAGTTTGGGTGGAAGAAGATCTCAGTTACTCTGTAGATGTCGCCACCGGAAGTCGCGTTGCTGGACCCCACGCGGACGGTGAGCATCTTGACGTATTCGCGGAAAAACCGGTTGTTATATTGCCTGATGGGTATTGAGAATAGTTGTTTGATAAAGAGCGTGATTCAGAAATACTGTAAGGATCAGCATCACAATCCTCAATATTAACTTGTTACAGTTTTATGGAAACAGGAGATGTGCAGCAGCATCTTCTTTATAAGAACGAAATGATACTAAATAAAATGCAGCTGGCAACCCGTGAGGGATTTTTTTGAATACGGGTGACAAATTAACACATTCCACTTGATGGTAAGTGGGTGGATACTGTGGCCTATAGACACTCGTATCTACATCTGTCTCCGATTAAGTATTCAAATGCCGATGTAATGCTACTCCTGAGGACCAACATGTAATGCCTTATTTGCAGCAAAAAGGGCCTCCGGTTCTCTGCACTCAGACTCACTGACTGGGGCAACTATGGCTAATATCCCCCTTCTAAGGAAATCTATTGAGGAGACCTATGTTCAGTAGAACCCATGTCAATAAATGATAGAAGGAGTCTTAGGTTAAGGCCTCAGTAAAGACCATCCGATGGAGTGGAGTATTCGGCGTGCATGATAACCATATGCTCTTACTATGTACTATGACTATACAATTCGTGAATAATCACGAGCATGTGTTTGTCATCCCATTGAACGCCCGCACCTCGGCCGGATCTTCCTTGAAACCTTAGCCTAATGTTTATACTCTCCTAGTTTAGAATGTAGCAATCCTACAAACTACAAATTCTAAACTAATCTGAAGTATACTGTCGCATTTCTCAAAGGTGACAAATGTCTACTGTCTTTCTCTGACTGCGGTTGCACTTATTTTCGCTATCGTACGTACTATGAGCCGTGTAGTGGCGATGTAAAAATATTCAATACTCCATATCTTCCCGTAGGAGTTGTAGGAGACGACAGAGGGAAACTGAAACAGGAGATGGGCAGGAACATCTTCCTGATAACAACTCAAAATAATAAAAAATTGCGGTTGCTAACCAGCTTGTCAAGCGTGGCAACTATGGCAAAATCCTCTTATGATACAATCAACAATCTTATCCATGGTTTGGTCGCTCCTGTAAAATAGCATCATGCTATAAGCAGGAGTGCTACCAAGCCTGGGCTGACGCATCAACGTCCCGGGATGTAAACACCAGTGCTCTAAAAAAAAAGTATAATTCCGCCACCAGATCCTTGAAAAGAGTCATTGCCAAGGCAAAGTCAGAGCACATAGGCAGAATTAGCGAGAAACTAGTTCGCCTTCCTTTTGGAACCCGTGCTTTCTGGTCTCTCGCCAAGGCTGTCCAGGGGAATTTCTGTCAGCCATCTCTTCCATCTCTGCACAGAGAGGACGACTAACTGGCCCACACCGCAAAGGAAATAGCCGATCTGCTAGGCTCTTTCTTTGCGTCCAACTCGACTCTCGATGACGGGGGGAGTACGCCGCCGACAATCCCGCGGTGTGAGTGCTCCATGCCGGAGGTGCAGTTCACATAGCACTTGATTCGCAAAGCACTCCTCTCCCTGAACATCTACAAGTCGAGTGGGCCTGACGGAATCCCCCCAATTGTGCTGAGGACGTGTGCTCCAGAGTTAGCAGCGGATTTAACGCATCTTTTCCGGTACTCCTATTCCCTAGGTGTAGTCCCAAAATCATGGAAGACGGCTTTCGTCCACCCGATCCCTAAAAAAGGCGACTGCTCAGACCCGTCCAACTATCGGCCTATCGCTATCACCTCCTTGTTCTCCAAAACAATGGAGTCCATAGTAAACTGCCAGTTCATGAGGTGCCTTGAGGATCACTAGCTGTTTAGTGATCGCCAATACGGTTTTCATCGCGGTCGATCAGCTTGTGATCTTCTGATCTACCTAACTCATAGATGGACGGAGGCAGTAGAGTCCAAGGGGGAGGCATTTGCCGTTAGTTTGGATATTGCGAAGGCATTCGATCGGGTTTTTAGCACAAAGCGCTTCTTTCGAAGCTCCCTTCCTATGGGCTTCCCGAGAAATTGTGCGATTGGATCACCAGCTTTCCTGCAGATCGGAGCGTCAAGGTCGTTGTAGACGGTGCAAGCTCCGATTACAAGCGTATTAATGCTGGTGTTCCACAAGGCTGCGTGCTATCGCCAACGCTGTTTATTCTGCATATCAATGATATATTGCAAGCCCGTAACATTCATTGCTATGCAGATGACAGCTCTGGTGATGCTCTGTACACCGGCCGTGCTAATATTTCTCGGGAAAACGTCTCCGAGTACCGGGAAAAACTTGTGTCTAAAGTCGAGTCTTTGCTGAACAAAGTCTCGGATTGGGGGCGACTAAATCTAGTCCAGTTTAACCCTCAGAAGACACAAGTTTGCGCGTTAACCGCTAAAAAGAACCCCTTTGTCGTATCTCCTCAGTTTCAAGGCACTCCCCTTGTTGCCTCAGCCAGTATCGGAATCCTCGGCGTCGACATATCGAGTGACGTGCAGTTTCGTGGGCACTTGGTAGAGAAGGCCAAATTGGCCTCAAAAAAGCTTGGCGTGCTCAGCAGAGCGGGACAGTATTTCATGCCAGCACACCGCCTGCATTTTTACAAGGCGCAGGTTCGGCCACACATGGAATACTGTTCCCATCTCTGGGCTGGGGCTCCCCAGTGCCAGCTCCTTCCATTTGACTGCATCCAGCGCAGAGCGGCTCGAATTGTCGACGATCGAATGCTTTCCGATCGGCTCGATTCACTGGCGCTACGAAGAGATGTTGCATCGCTTTGCATTTTCTTTCGCATATACCACGGGGAGTGCTCTGAAGAATTGTTCGGATTAATCCTAGCCGCCAATTTTTGAGAAACGCACTACACGGCAAACGTCCCGATACCATCCACACCATCTAGATGCTTGGCGGGCCACCACTGTACGTTTCAGAAGGAGTTTTCTTCCGCGTACGACTTTTCTGTGGAATAGTTTACCAACGGCAATTTTTCCGAACCGATAGACCTAGGGACCTTCAAGAAAAGAGCTTACTCCTTTCTAAAGGGCCGGCAACGCACCTATATACTGGGTCCTTTATTATTTATAATATATATCAACGATCTTTGTAACGTAACTACTCATAAATGTGTGCTATATGCTGATGACATTACCATTAATATTGAAAATAATAATAAATATTTTGACTACGAACATGAAATAAATAGGACCTTAGAAACAATAATAGATTGGTTAAGACATAATAATTTACAAATTAACATCGAAAAAACTAAGATGATAAGATTTCAGACATATAATAGTAAACAAGAACCACTTAAAATAGAATATGGGAAAAACATAATCGAAGAAGTTAACCATACTAACTTTTTAGGTGTAACAATAGACAAGTTCTGTAATTGGAAGACACATATTGATAGACTATGTAAAAAGTTAGATAAATTTGTCTTTGTTTTATATCGGTTAAGACGAGTGGCTAATATGGAGGCTGCACTCTTTGCCTATCATGGATATGTTTCTTCGATCCTACGTTACGGCTTAATAATATGGGGTAATTCTGTTGATTTAATTAGAGCTTTTCGCGGACAGAAAAAATGTGTAAGGTCTTTATGCGGAGCACACTAATTAGGTAGTTGTATTCCCTTTTTTCGCAAATATAAAGCATTGCCGCTTCCAGCATTATACATTTACGAAATCTGTGTATTTGTTCACAAAAATAGTAATTTATTTGAAAAACACAATGATGTTGTAATTAGGACTAGTAGAAATATACATAAATTGTGTGTACCAAAGCAAAGAATACAACTCTACTCAAAAAATGTATATTGTATGGCAATATATGTTTACAACAAATTGCCTGTTTGTTTCAAAGAGATGAAAATAGGAATCTTTAAAAGTAAATTGTTTCAATTTCTTTTAAATAAGTGTTATTACTCAGTAAATGACTTCTTAAAAGATAAATTTGACTCGAATAGTGTTTATTGAATTGCTGAATTTAATTTTTTGAAATGTTTTAACTAAAGTATTATGAATTAATTGATGATTGTTTTATATAGATTTGGTTTCCATAAATATTGCGGCAAGTATCTTTATACTATATAATAATTAGTGTCTTAGTTTTCTACTTTATTAGAAAAATTATCTATCTGAAAATATTTGTACGCCGGAAACGGCAGAATATTTAGGATCAAAATTCTTTTGTAACAACAGTAATGTACCATATTCTGACAAATAAAGCATCTTATCTTATCTTATCTTATCTTACAATTCTCCGGGTGTTACGGTTGATTATGGGCGGCGGTACTTTGCCCCCTCTTCTATAAAAAAAACTATGGGGGAGATACATTTCCTTCAATGTATGCTTATATGAAGTTAAAACCTTCGACTTTCTGAGAAAAAAACCAGCAAAAAACCGGGATCTTTTTTATAATAAATGCGATGTTATAATTTCACTTACAATTGTAATGAATGACTTAACCCAACCTAAGTATTTTATTAAGCTACTAGCTTATAAAAGCTGTTCCACTTTTATTCAGTAAATAGCTCTCAAAATTTCGAGAATCAAGGAAGTGACACAACATTACTATTTAAAAATGTATTTATTGCTTTTCGAAGTATTCTCCGCGAAATTTGACACATTTTTCCATACGATGGAACCAATCATTGAAGCAACCATTCCATTCGGAAGTTGGGGTCTCCAAAATGGCCGTTTTGTAGGCGTCCACAGCTTCTTCAGGTGATGAAAATCTCTGTCCACGCAATTTATTCTTTATTTTAGGGAAAGTATAGAAATCATTAGGGCTTAGGTCGGGGCTGTACGGCGGATGGTCTAACAATTCTATGTTTTCTTGCTTTAAAAACTCTTTTGTTCAGTGTGCGGTGTAGAACTCGCATTGTCGTGATGGAGGATGATGCGGCGGTTGCAGTTCTCTTTACGGAGTTGAGAAACGACCTGTGGCAAACAAATGCTAGCATACCATTCTGCATTAACCGTTATTTGTCTCTCAAGAATAGTCGTAACATGGCCGGTTTTGGAGACAAACGTGGCCACCATTTTTTTTTTGCAACATTCCGTGAACGAACAATTTTTGTTGGCTTAACTCATTTTCCGAACACCCAAACTCCTGACTGGTTTTTTGTTTCGGGTTCGTACGCGTATATCCAGGATTCGTCACCTGATAAGATGTTGTATACAGTATTTGAGGATCCTGCGTCGAATCTTTCGAGAGTTCCGACGCACCAAGTAACGCGAGCCGCTTTTTGCTCTTCACAGAGCGAATGCGGTATCCATCGGGAAAACAACTTTTATACACCTAATTGTTCATGCAATATTATTTGTATTTGACTCATGCCAATGTCTAAAGGGTCTGAATTTCGCGGTATGTCACATGTCGATCTTCCTCAATCAGCTTACGCACAGCATCAACGTTTTCGTGGGTGACTGCAAATTTTGGACGACCTTGACGGGGATCATCACTGAGCTTGACACGTCCACGTTGAAATTCAGCAAAGCAGCGATAAATTGTGGTTTTGGATGACTTCATCACCGAATGCAGAAATCATCCGGTCAATACACTGTTTTTGTGTTAAATCACTTCGAAAGTCATAATAAATTAACGCTCTTGAATTTTCTTGAGTCAATTCCATTTTCTCAACGACTAAACAAGTTTGACAAAACCTTGTGACAAGACCGAAAATCTTTTTTAAAATAAATAAATGGTATTCGATTTTTAAAACCAAGGAGTTTTCAATTGAAAAGATTTTAATATGACAGGAACAGTGGAAATATTCCATTCCCGATACTTTTAGTGCAGCCTAGGTATTATGGTTGTATGAGTAGCAAGAATTGGTCAGCTCGTCCGGTGTAGGACCACGCTGTGAGTGTAGAGAACCGGAGTCCCTTTTCAATGGATAGAAGGCATTAAATTTTAGTCCTCAGGGGTGACAACCCATCTGCGTCGATTCCTAATGGAGGATAAATGTAGATGTCTGTGGGCCATATCCTTACCATCAGGTGAACTATGTTCTAGTTTGTCACCCCCATTTTATATAAAACGAGACTAATATTTCCGTTAATTACAATACAATTATAAGGCAAGATTTCTCACAGTTGTAAGCAATGTGCTGCAGTCAAAATACTGTCGGTGCTAATAATGGCGGCTCCACACCACAGCTGTCCATTCACGAGCAGCGCCGCCATGAACGGATATTCGGAGATAGAGGCCGTTTCATCAGGATTATAGATGCGACGGAATCGGCGGCTGAGAGGCGGGTATACAGCAGTCGTGGCTGAGATAAAAAAATCGATATTATATGTGCTGCTTGGCATTATTTACTTCCTACTTAAACATTGTTGTAACGGGCCCTTTAATTGAAAGTTCAAATTTAAACATATTCATTTTTTGATAATGGAGTCAGATTTTACTGTTACTTAGTCGACTTTAAAAACGGAGATGACACTTAAATGTAAAACATGTTTTTTTTGTATTACGCGATATCTATGTCAGTTGTGAAACGATTATAATGACTCGTTTTTTTAACTTAATACGTGTATGTTTATATACCTGCTTTAGTGGTAGTCCCTATACTTTTCGGGAAATAATACCTCCCCTAAGGGTAAAATAGGTATGCAATTTTTAACGTGATTATTTAGACGACTTTCTTGATGTTACTGCGATGGCAATAAAAAGTAAAAGTCAACACCAAAGAATTAAAAATACTTAGTAAATGTATCTCTGCAACTATGCAATTTATGTATTCGTTTATACCTATGTCATAGCACTGACTTAACTTTGTAATGGGGGAATCCTATACACAGGAGTGGACTATTTACGTGCTGAACAAGAAAGCAAAAATCTTTATTTTACTCTTTGTTTTCTACACTTGCCTTACTTTCCTAAATCATACGCAATTTATTTAAATAAATACGACAGTGCCGTGTGTCGTCACCAAATGTAATACAAGACAGATCTTAAGGTTTTTAAGAGATGACAGCATTAGCATCTCTTTACGCTAGGCATAAAATATCTGGACCTGTGACTCATAGGCTATGAGCAGAGTCCAGTTTGTAAGACACCTGGTGCTGCGATCGTTAATCCACTAGGGAAGCGTGATAATTGAGTCAAATTCTTTTTGGGAAGAGGTCCGTGCCCAGCAGTAGACATTTACAGGATGATAAAAAAGAAGATTATTCATTGTAGAGCTACGCTGTAGCTATATTATAGTTGTAATGCTGCATTGTTTGTGTAGAGACCGAAGAAGAGAACGGAGACTCATTTAACTGTAAACGAGGCATTCCATTTTTGTCAACGTATCGGCATTTTGATACTTAATCGAGGAAAGATGTAGATGTCTATGAGCCACACACATGGGTCATCCTTATTCTATAAAATAAAAAGAAGATGATTACGCTCCGTGTTGCTCTTAACAGTTGTCTTGATCTCTGGAATTTCATTAATTCGTTTTGAAGGCGATAAGTCGATCGGTAGGCCTTTGTAATTCTTGGCTTTGTAAATCACATCACTCATTCGAGTTGGCTCTGATTCCACTGTCGGATGTAATATACATAAATTGTACTTGATTATTAAAAATCATTTATTAAATGATGTTATTGTATAGTATCATTCGAGAGAAACAAACCACAGGAGATAGTAATAATTAAAAATATTACGGTTGCTTACCCGCCAGCCTAGCGTGACAAATATATCAAATATCCCCCTCCCCCCATATAAATAATCTATAAGCTTCTATGTTCAGCAGTGGACTTTTAATAGGCTGTAATGCATGTCACACACTACACCAGAGATTATCAAACCCATTTCTTATACCGCACCCTTGGAAATCAATTAGTTTTAGCGCCCCCAATTTTTTATACACTTCTAAAACTTAAAAATCATAATTTCATTACTTAAATTAATTTATTAGTCGGTTCTAGTGTTTAAACTTACATTCTAAACTACGCATTATTCGTTGTTTGTTATTTGCCCTGAAACTGAGGAGATACGACAAAGGGATCCGTTTTAGGGGTAAACGCGCAAACTTGTTTCTTCAAGGGGTTGAACTGGACTGTATTTAGTTGCTCCCAGTTCGAGACTTTGTTCAACAAAGTTTCGACTTCAGACACAAGTTTGTCCCGGTACTCGGCGACGTTTTCTCGAGAAATATTGGCACGGCCGGTCTATAACGATTTCGGCCACGGCGACCTCTTCAACTCCGATCCTGTCGTTGGTGTGCTCGTGCATGGCTAACGTAGCCGATCTTATTTACAAATGTTCGCGCGCAATGCGGGCAGGTGAACACACCGTTACAGAAATTGTAGTTAATCGCACAAGGTGCGCGTGCTTTGAGTTCATCACGTCGGGCATCCAATTCAGATCAGCGATTCTCCTCAAACATTTTGACCTTGGCTGTCACCAAAGATCTCCACTCCGGTCGTCGAGTGGCTGCTTGTTCCCACTCTAAAGGTTCAATGTCGCACTTCTTCATGTGGCGCTTAAGTACATCTTTGTACCTGAGGAGTTGTCCGCCATGCTTACGCTTGCCCTTCTCAAGTTCAGAGAAAAAGATGCACTTTGCCGTACGCTGGTCTGACATTCGCGATAAGTGTCCACACCAACGGAGTTGTCACTCCATAAGGTAGGCCTCAATCCCCATGGTATGGGCTCTACGCAGCACTTCCGTGTTTCGAGTGCGATCAGACCAACGGATGTTGAGAATTTTGCGCAGACATTGCAAGTGGAAGCGATCCAGCGTCCGTATGTGACGGCGGTAAGCTATCCATAATTCTGAAGAGTACAATATCTTAGGCAGCACTACCGCCTTATAAATGTCAATTTTAGTAGCCAGCTTTAGGTCATGTGAAAAACAAAAAAATGATCCACGTTAAGTAGGGTGTTGAAATGCTCCGCACATCGCTCGAGTATTTCCTCCCTGCTTTTAAAAAGCGCTTCACCACCAGTTGAATTCAGTGGAACTTTTGCCATAGTGGACGTACCGAGTAGATGTCGCACCTCAGCATAAAACTCACCGAGCTGGTCGGTATCAGCGAGCCACTGCATCTGACGAGCTTTCTCCTGCCACCACTTATCTTTCCGTAAGTACCGTAAGTACCCCATCATTATCATCAAACCAGTCCTCATGTTTTCGAGCTCTCAAACCTAAAGTAGATTTAGCAGTGTCGAGAACATGAGAAGATAGAGACTCCCAGATAGTATTGATCTCACCTGATTTTGGGTCGAGGGGCTGCAGAGCAGTGCTCAAGGTTTCGGCATATTTAGCCCTCGTGTTAGTATCTTGGAGTCGTTCAAGGTTTAGACGTATCTGTTTAGATCTTTCAGATCTACAAGGACGTGGAAGACGAAGATTTAATTTAATAACAACAAGCCTGTGATCAGTCCAACAGTGAGCACCACGTATGACACGAGTGACTAGGACTTGAGAGATGTCTTTTTGACGCACGATAGCGTAATCGATAAGGTGCCAATGCTTCGATCTGGGGTGCATCCACGTTGCCTTGTACTTGGCAGGTAATTTGAACATACTATTTGTAATTGCAAGATGTAATCGTGCACAAAACTAAGCAACAGTTGGCCGCTGCTGTTCATTTTACCAACACCATGTCTGCCCAGAACTTTAGGCTAGGCGTCATAATCTCGTTCTACTCGGGCATTAAAGTCGACCAAGAGAAGGATTTGCTCCCTTGGACGGATACGATCTATGTATGCACCGCGTCAATTCTTCGTAAAATTTGTCCTTAATTTCATCAGACTTGTCTAGCGTAGGGGCATAGACACTGATGACATTAAGATAGTTTTCACGTCCCATGTAAAGGCGCAATGTGGTAATGCGGTCCGAGATGTGTACAGGGTATTCTTATAGTTGAGCAGCAAGGTAGTTCTTGACAGCAAAACCTACACCAGACCTTCGCGGCTCTGAGGAAAAGAGAGTATACCCGCCGCCGTATTCTACCAGCTCTCCTTCGTCGGGGAGGTGTGTTTCGCTGAGTGCAGCCACATCAATATTATAGCGACTTAGTTCCCGAGCTACGATGGCAGTTTTCCGCTCAGGACAGGCATTTTCACGGTCAAGAAGAGTGCGCATATTCCACGCGCCAAATGTCATTGATCTTGATAAATTAAAATTTTCATTATTTTTTCTGTGGCGTCGACCGTGGATTTGTGATGCTGAGGCAGCCGCGGTTGCTACCATCCTAAAGGGTTGGAGTGAGCATTTGTTTAGGGCACCTTTTCTAGCCCCCTCCCCGGCTGAGCGAGGAAAGCAGTGCCTCCCTGAATATGGCTGCTTTGTCACCTTGGGTGCTGCCGAATCCGCTCCGTCACCCCGATGCGAGGCAGAAACTACCACGATGTATATTACACTTCCAAGACCGCCTACGTGCAGGAGTCAGACAAAACCCAACGAGCATCACGTTAAGCCTCTCTACCTCCTCCCATCGCCGTAGGACATAGATTTAGATCGGAGTCCTAATTAGAAGCAGGTCAATTGCGCAGGAGATATTAACGTGCACAAATGTACGCGCGAACACAGGTGCACGTACTCGTCTTTGTCCCCCTGGACCCAGTGGAACGGAGACCGTTACGACCGGAGAGGGACTCGGACAGATGGAACAGTAGGTATATCAGTGAAAAAGGTACAGAGGGTCAGACCTTTTCTACACTCCCTTAGTCGCCTTCTACGACACCCACAGGTAGACATGGGGTGGTGCTATTCTACTCCACCGCACACCACACGGCTTAAACACAGCCTATCTATAGGTTAGGTAATCCAAAAGATCACCAGCTGAGCAAACCAGACGGAGACGGTACTGACAGTCACTGGTGATCGTCAAGGTACCTCATGAGCTGGCTTGTTAATAATTGTTTCCATTATTTTGAGAGTGTTAAGCCAGTTGATGAATGGATCTGAGCGGTCGCCGTTTTTAGGGATCTGGTGCACCAAAGCTCTATTCCATTAGTTTGGGACTACGCCTAAGGAGTAAAAGTACCGAAAAAGACGCGTTAAAACTGATGCCAACAACTGCAACACCAGGGGTATCGTGGACGCGTTGCCGGACTTTTAAAAACGAGTAGGCTCTTTTCTTTAAGATCCCTAAGTTTTGTCGGTCCGGGAAAATCGCTGGTGGTAGTTGATTTTACAAGGAAGTTGTGGAACGAAGAAAATTTCTTCAAAATCGCACAGTGGTATACAGCCAATAATGCAGATGATATGGTTGGTAGAATGGTATCACGAGTTTTTCGTGATTTGTGATGGTGAAATTGAGCGACTGGAATTAGTCCGAACAATTCCTCAAAGCACTCCCCGTGGTAGATGCGATAAAATACGCGTAGAAATGCAACAACTCCTCGCAGTGCCAGTGAGTCAAGCCGATCCGAAGTCGAAGGAACTGGCAATGGGGAGCCCCAGCCCAGAGATGGGAATAGTATTTCATGTGAGGCCGAACTTGCACCTTGTAAATTTGCAGACAATGTGCTGTTATGAAATACTTCCACTCTGCCGAGCGCGCCAAGTTTTTTAGAGGCCAATTTGACCTTCTCGGTATGTCGACACCGAGGATTGCGATACCAGCTGAGGCACCGAAAGGAGAGCCCTGAAACGTAGGAGATAAGACAAAGGAGTCCCTTATAGCGGTAAACAGTAAACTTATGTCTTCAGGGGATAGAACTGGACTAGATTTAGTCGCCCCTAGAGACTTTGTTAAACATTTCAGACACATGTTTGTTCCGGTACTATAAAACATCACCAGAGCTATCGTCTACATAGCAATGAATGTTACCGGTTTGCAACATATAATTGATATACAGTAGAAACAGCATGGTGATAGCACGCAGCCTTAAGGAACACCAGCGTTAATGGGTTTGTAATCGGAGCATGCACTATCTACTATAACCTTGATGCTCCGATCTGCAAGAAAACTGGTGATCTAATTGCACAATTTCTTGGGAAGACCATAGGAAAGAAGCTTCGAAAGAAGCGCTTTGTGACAAATTCGATCAAAGGCCGTCGCTATGTCCAATCTAACGGCCAACGCCTTCCCCTTTTTTTAATGTATGTTTTACTGCTTTCCTTTGACATGGAGGTCAGAGACATTGTCAGCTTGACATGGACTTTATTTCATGTTTTTTATTTACTTTGTCCTTTTTGTTTTATAGAGGGTGTAGAGGACTCCGGGTTTTCGTTCGGGAGTCCTACTATTCTTAACCTAATACACGCAATAACATTATATTATATCTCTTACTTATACATTCGTCTATATTTAGTACACATACAATTTGTAAATAAATCTTATAATTTTGAATTTGGAGTCAGCGCATCCTCTCTGTATATACAAGTATAAACACAAGGAAGCGCCGATTTTATTTCTAAATTGAATATTAAGTCCTAAATAACAATTGAATTCATAATTAGTTCAAATTACACAAATAAGTAAATAATAACATCAATAATAATCAATAATAGTCAATAGTCACATTTATCATATTAAAAATATTCGTCATACTAAAATATATTAAATTTCTATAATTTACTTTTGGTTATGTTTAGTGATATGTTTAACTACACCCTCACAAAATTTAATAAACTTATTTCGAGTCCTTTTTTCAATGAGCAGCATGTGTAAATTTTCTTTTATTATCTGAATATCGGTTTCAGACTCGAGATTGTATCTGGCTTTATCAAACCGAGGACACTGCAGGAGGATGTGCAGCACCGTCTCGTCGATTTCAGGCTCACAGACGCATGATGGGCTCTCCTTGCACCGAAACCGATACAGATACTCGGAGAACCCACCATGTCTGTTTATTGTATGGGTCATCGTCGGAGACAGCGATGTTTCCCTAATCACCTTGTGGACTGTCTCAACGTCCGACAGAAAGGCTTTAGTTGTTCTGGCGGTCTCTCCCTCTGTATACCTCCGGTTCCACTCTTTAAGCGTCTCAGATCGAATGAGACGCTTTACAAAAGAGACTGGGCAAAGGTCGTAGTCCGGTTTCTTTTTGCCCGCAGCGCCGCGTGTTTAGCCAGCTCGTCATGCACTTTACTTTTGGCTTGGCACAGCATGGGCTTTTATCCGGAAGAAGTGTAGTGTTTTTTGTTGCCTTAAGATGTTATAAATGTTTTTGCGGGTCTTGACTGCTAAAGAGTGTTGAGAGTCTTGGTTTACAATGGTCTCTAGAACAGACCTAGAGTCACCGTTGTCTCCGCGCTAGAGAGAATCAGCTCAGTTGCCATGTATATGGGCAGTAATTCCGCCTGGTAAACGGTACAGTACTCCGACAGTTTGAGTTTCAGAGTTTGGGTCTCACCAGCATTATTCCAAAAAGATAAAGCCGCTCCGACCTTTTCCTCTATTTTACTCCCGTCGGTGAATATTCGGAGACTCTGGTTGTTGTTGAGTCTGTAGCAGCCAGATTAATCAAACCGAAACGGGAATAAATAATATATACTCCGCTGCTACCATAACGCGGAAGGCGAGAATAAATAAAAAAACATTTTATTTCCTAATTATTCTTGGCTACTGAGATACTGCGGACTGTATATAGATAATTTGACGTTCTTATAAAGAAACAAGAAGCAGCCGCAAATATCATTCAGCGCCACACCGACTTCACACGCCGCTATCGTCACGTATCCGTCGACCAATGGTGAGCCGTTTCTTCAACGCCGCAGTTCGTTTCCTCTTGCTGCTCCGGAGCTGTATTCCACACCGCCGCCGCCCGCCGACTACGCGTGCGCACCGATCTGCATGTCTTATATAGCCTGGTCCAGCGACGTAGCTTCGTGAACAACAAACAAGTCTCACGCCGGGAAACGAAACGTAGATAATTGTATATTTTAAATAGTTTTCATTGGTCATAAAATAAGCAATATAATTGGCTAGGCAAAATATTAATTGTTACCATTGGCAAATCAATAGTGAGCCAGCCATATAAATATAGGCAAGGTTGATGCAAAATATATTCCATTCCGAATCCCATTCGACAGTACATTCTAAATTCATACTCCGCTTTGCTTATAAACAGTAGTTTCATTTCTCCACCTTAAAGAAAACCACTCGGAGTCTGTTAATAGTGGACAGCCCGTCTCCACTATTACAAGTCTCATTTCGTCCTCGTTTACCAGGCATATGAATTGCAGATCCATATAGGATACGGGGTGAGGCAGCTCCATAAAGCTCGCCTTTGTCTCCACCACTCGATCTGCCAGCAGCGACTGGAGTTTTCCTCTCCTCGCCTCAAAATGGGATGCTGCTTCTTGGACACTCAAGTCCAGAGGAAGCAGACCAGACAGTACTAGCGCCGAGTGTAGGGATACGGTCCGGTACGCTTTGATAATTTTTTGAGCGAATCCTCTCTGCACAGTATTCAGTTGCTTCCTGACTCTCAACTTTTTAGCGGCTGGCGCCCACGCGCTCGCTGCGTACAAAACCACCGGTTCAACGACCGCCGTGTAAATCGTCCTAATAATTTCGGGTTGAAGGCCCCAGCTGATCTTTGCCACTCTCGATAACTGTGAATAGAGAGACGTGGCCTTCTTGCACACATTGCTAACGTGTGTATTAAACGTAAGTTTTTTGTCTACGGCGAGACCAAGCACCTTGATCTCCTCCGACATGCGCACCACCATACCGCCCATGCTCAGACGTGGGGGATCGTATTTTAGTTTGTTGGTTATTACCATTGCCTGGGTCTTATGTGGCGCAAATTTAAGTTTATTACGAATTCCCCACCTCATAACATGTTCCAGAGCAGAATCCGCACGTCTTTGGACATCATATGCCATGTCCCCCGCAAATAGTAGGACGATGTCATTGGCGAACGCTTGACACCGGTCACTTTTACCTTCCATTTCTTTTAGGAGAGGGTCGAGAAGAAGATTCCATAGGACCGGTCCTCCTATGGAACCCTGTACGCACCCCTTAGTGGTTGCCCGTGTATGTTCCACAGCTGCATATCTAAGTCTCACTTTCCTATCCTGGAGAGAACTGTACATCAATGTTTTTATGTTATAGGGGCACTTTTCCTCAGCCAATCGGCATCTTATAGCTGGCCACCAGGCGCTATCGAAGGCTCCCTCTATGTCAAGAGATATTATCAGGATGATCTTTTTATTGCACAATTGTAGTTGGATATATTGCATCATATCATAGAGGGAGTCTTCGGTGCTCCTTTGTGGGGTAAAACCGTATTGACGAGTACTACAACCGGTTTGGACATGGTATCTGATCCTTTTGTTTATCATTTTGACCTATTGGTAAACCTATTGGTCTGTAGGCTTTGGGGTGCGTATAGTCATCCTTTCCAGGTTTCCTGAGAACAACTACCACTGCCTCTTTCCATTTGGTAGGGAAGTGTCCCAACTCCAGGCATTTGTTGGCCAGGCTCAGATAAATCTCCGGGCTATGAAAGATGGCTTCTCGGCAGATGTCGGCCGTAAAACCATCCCCACCGGGTGCCTTTTTTGGGTTGAAGCTGCTTGTAGCATGCCTTAGCTCCGCAAGAGTAAATGGTGGGTCACAAGAATCATCTTGCGTTCCCACGTTTATCTTTTCTAATCAATTTCTTACGAAATTGACTCCAATTTGCTTTTTTACTATTATATATCCTCGTTGTTCTTTGTATCGTTACTCCTGAAGTTTTGATTGAATTAATTGAGAATTTAATTGTATTGCGATCTGAACTTGTCATGCCAGTATCCACTTTCCAGTCCTCCACCACCTTCAACAAGTTTTCGGAGCATGCTGTTATGTCGACATGACGCCTTCCCCTTGGATCCTATTGCCTCAGCCCATCTATGAGTTAGGTAACCCAGAAGATCATCAGCTGAGCGACCCCGACAGAAACCGTACTGACAATCACTAATCAGCTGGTGATCTTTAAGGTACCTCATGAGCTGGCTTGTTAATAATTGTTTCCATTATTTTGGAGAACAAGGCGGGGATAGTGATAGGTCTTTAGTTGGAATGATCTGAGTGGTCGACTTTTTTAGGGATCGGGTGCACCAAAGCTGTCTTCCATTAGGTTGGGATTACGCCTAGGGAGTAGGAGTACCGGAAAAGACGTGTTAAAACCGCTGCCAACTCCGGAGCACACGTTTTCAGCACAACGGATTAAACATAGTCGAGCCAGCTGGAGCTACATTACCTCTAGATGTCGCACGAGTGGTTCGGCTTGAACTGAGAAGGACCACACTCTAGCAGAATAACGGCGTAAATATCATCTTAATGCTGTTGTGTTTCCCTTTTTACTGGTTTATCGTAGTCCTCATGGGTGACAACGCATCTGCATTTTGATCCTTTATCGAGCTTAGATGTAGAGGGGGCCTATGGGCCATAGCATCCACTTACGATTAAATGAGTTGTGTGCTCGTTTGTCATTCTTATTCTATAAAAAGAAAAACATTACGCTCCGTACCGCTCTTAACTGGTGCCTTGATCTCTTGAATTTCATTACTTTGTCTTGAAGGCGATAAGTCAATCGGTAGACCTTTATAACTCTTGGATTCGTCAATCATATCACTCCTTCGAACTGGCTCTGTTTCCACTGTCGAATATTATACCATAATTACCATATAACCCATAAATTGTACTTGATTATTAAAAACCATTCGTTAACACTTCGAGGAAAACAAACCAGGAGAGGATAGCGCCTCCTTAATAACAACTAAAATAATTAAAAAAAAATCATGCCCCAGACATGTATAATCCTACTTATATCCCCCCATGAGCAACGACACAAATAAACGGCCCCCAGTTCCCCGGCGGCCCCGCTATTCCTGGCTACGGTGGCGACCATGGTAACGGCGGGGCAGGGGGTGCTAAGAATCTCCGGTAGAGGTTCGGTTGCCACCTACGACGACTCGACCTGGTAACGTATAACGCACGCACCCTGAGGACTGACGAGAAGATACTGGAGCTGGAAGAAGAGGTAGACAAGTTGCGCTGGCATATTATTGGATTATCTGAGGTCCGAAGAGAGGGGGGAGGACACGGTAATCCTCGAGTCCGGCAACTTGTTCTATCACCGGGAGGGCGACCATCTGTCCCAAGGAGGTGTCGGATTTATCGTCCACAAGTCTCTCGTCAACAACGTTGTAAAGATTGGGAGTGTGTCGTCGAGGGTCGCGTACCTGATACTCAGAATCACCAAACGGTAATCGCTGAAGGTCATACAGGTCTACGCATCAACCTCGGCACATCCCGATGAGGAGGTGGAGGAAATGTATGAGGATATTTCTAGAGCCATGCATTCCTCCAAAACCCACTACACGGTGTTGATGGGAGACTTCAACGCAAAACTAGGCACAAGAGAAGGCGGTGAGCTGAAGTTAGGGAAATTTGGAGTAGGGCAACGGAACCGTAGGGGCCAGCAGCTGGCTGACTTTATGGAGAAAGAGGGACTCTTTATGATGAACTCTTTCTTCCAGAAGCGGCCCCACAGGAAGTGGACCTGGTCGAGCCCCGACGGTTCGACAAAAAATGAGATTGACTTCATTATGACGACCAGACGCCAACTGTTCAGTGATGTCTCAGTGATCGCAAGGGTGAAAAACGGCAGCGATCACCGAATGGTTAGAGGCACACTGAACCTAAACGTTAAGTTGGAGAGGTCTTGTCTAATGAAGTCAACGCTCCGTCCCCCTCGTGCTCTAATCCAGAATCCCGAGACTTTTCAGCTCGAGTTACGTAACCGCTTTCAGTGCCTAGAAGATTGCAATGCAGTGGACGATATGAATGACAAGCTCGTGGAAACTGTCCATGCGGTCGGAGCTAAGTTCTGCAAGACCCGCCGCAGAAGAACACAAAAACTCTCCGATCACACTCTTAATCTCATGGCTGTTAGACGGGAGATGAGGCTGCAATCGTCAACAGATTTGACAGCATACAGGCAACTGAACAGACAGATCTCCAAATGCATGCGGCAAGACTTACGCAACTTTAATACTGCTCGTATTAAAGAAGCGATCGAGCGGAACCAGGGCTCCAAAGTCTTTGCCAGAGATCTGTCTGCCAGAAAGAGCCAACTGTCAAAGCTGAAGACACACACTCCACACCTTTTGAGTGAGATTGAGAGGTTCTATGGGCAGCTGTACACATCATCGTTGGAGCCACACGCAAGTGTGAGTAACGATACAAGAGCAAGTCTTACCCGACACTATTCCGATGATATCCCGGACGTCAGTCTGAGCGAGATTAGAATGGCTCTCCAGCACCTTAAAAACGGCAGGGCCCCAGGCGAGGATGGAATTACAGCGGAGCTTCTGAAAGCGGGTGGAACACCGGTACTTGAAGTCCTTCAGAAGCTCTTCAATTCCGTCCTCCATGGTGGCACTACTCCGGAGGCGTGGAGCAGAAGTGCGGTGGTCTTGTTCTTCAAGAAAGGCGAAAACGCTCTCTTGAAGAACTACAGACCGATTTCTCTTCTGAGCCGCGTCTACGTGCTGTTTTCGAAAGTCATTACGAATCGTCTCCGCACGCAGACTCGACGACTTCCAGCCTCCCGAACAAGCCGGTTTCCGAAAAGGCTTCAGTACCATAGACCACATACATACCCTGCGGCAGATTGTACAGAAGACCGAGGAGTACAATCTGCCACTTTGCCTGGCGTATGTGGACTATGAGAAAGCCTTTGATTCCGTCGAAATTTGGGCGGTGCTACAGTCCCTTCAGCGGTGCCAAGTTGACTGTCGGTATATCGAGGTGCTGAAGTGTTTGTACAGTAGGGCTACGATGGCTATCCGAGTACAGAACCAGAGTTCGAAACCTATCCAACTGCAGAGAGGTGTAAGACAGGGTGACGTTATATCCCCGAAACTCTTCACCGCTGCTTTGGAAGACGTTTTCAAGCTACTGGACTGGAAAGGATACGGTATTAACATCAATGGCGAGTACATCACTCACCTTCGATTTGCCGACGATATAGTCCTTATGGCAGAATCGCTGGAGGACCTTAGCACTATGCTCAATGACCTCAATGGTGTCTCCCAACGGATAGGTCTTAAGATGAACATGGACAAAACAAAGATTATGTTCAATGTCCATGTCACACCTATGCCGGTAGTTGTGGGGAGCACTATGCTCGAAGTTGTTGACGAGTACGTTTACCTGGGACAAATAGTCCGACTAGGTAAGTCCAACTTCGACCGAGAGGTCAATCGACGGATTCAACTCGGCTGGGCAGCGTTCGGGAAATTACGACACATCTTCTCGTCAGGTATACCTCAATCTCTAAAAACTAAAGTGTACAACCAGTGCGTGTTGCCAGTGATGACTTACGGATAAGAGACGTGGGCCTTCACTGCTGGCCGTATGAGGACGCCCAAAGACGCTCAGCGAGCTATGGAGAGGGCTATGCTCGGAGTTTCTCTGCGTGATAGACTCAGAAATGAGGATATCCGCAGTAAAACCAGAGTGACCGACATAGCCCAACGGATTAGTAAGCTGAAGTGGCAATGGGCCGGCCATATAGCTCGAAGAACCGATAACTGATGGAGAAGAAAGGTTCTCGAGTGGCAGCCTCGTACCGGTAGGCGTAGTGTAGGGCGACCCCCCACTAGATGGAGTGACGACCTGGTAAGACATGCAGGAAGTCGATGGATGCAGGTGGCTCAGGACCGTGCTTTGTGGCGTTCCTTCGGGGAGGCCTATGTTCAGCAGTGGACTTGTGAAGGGCTGTAATGATGATGATGATGATATCCGAGAGCAGTTTTGGAAGATGGTAAGGATGGTGTTAATGAAATGTAAGGAAAACGAAAATATTCTTATGTGACGAGATTTTAATGGAAGGGTTGAAGTGAAGAAGCTTGGTTGTGAATGAATATTGAGAACGTTTAGTGATGAAAGTATATGTATAATGAGAATGGTGAAAGTATAAATGAGAATAGTGAAAGTCTCCGCACCGTATGTGTGGAAAAGAGTCTTTTTGTGACGAACAGGTTCTTTCGGATTCACACACGTGGGAAAGAGGTAATGATAGAAGCATGATAGATTTCATACTTGTTGATGAAAGAATGTCCTCATTCTTGATCTGCGCAATGGTAGATACAAGGGTTTACCGGGGTCCAAACTACAGACGGATTATCACTTGGTCTTATGCCGAAGTAATGGTCTATTCAGACGTTGGCGGCATCGGACATCTGTGGCTACCACTGCGTTAGAGCGTATAAGAACAGAGAGGTTACAAGATGAAGGTGTGAAAGGCAAGTACAAATGTAGACTTAAAGAAAATATTAGTAGTCTGGATGAATGGTGTATGAATGAGTTAGACTTGGAGGATGTGTGGTATAACGTTAAGAGAGGTTTGGTAGATGCAGCTACCGAAGTATGTAATGTAAGTAAGAGAACAAAGGAAAAAAATACTGTTGCGCGCCTAAGTTGACGTCGGGCACTAGCGCCATCTAGTGTCGGGTAACAGAGCGAGGAGAGCTTTCCAGAAAATGACATGACTAATCTTTTAACCAACAGCGCCATCTAGTATCAAATTGAAGAACTAAGCTTTCTAGAAGCCTCACACTCGAACTTTCTGCGTCTGGTCGGTCGGCGCCCGTATCTATGGGAATATTCTGGATGTTTCGGCGTAAAAGTGTATTTAAACCCGTGCATGCCGCGATGGGGGCAGTATTGAATTTGGCGAGACAAGCGAAGCTTCGGAGCGAAATAAAGTGAATCATTGTGATTAATTATTAGTGTCTTTTAAGTTTTAATTGGTGTTCGGTAATAAAAGTGTAAATTTTGGTAATTTAATCGGCAGTTTTAATTGTCACGAACATCAAGCTCGTAACAATACGTTATGGTGGGATGATAAGGTACGTATGGAAAGTGAAGCAAAGAAGAGAGCATGGCTAGATATACTAGCAACCAAGGCTGGTAATTCTGGCGGTACAAATGATGATATTGAAAAAAAGGCAGACTTCAGACATCAAAATAAGAGAGTAAAAGTAGTTGAAAGAAAAAAGCAAGAAAAAATTGATAAGAATGATAGAAGAATATCGGATAACTTCCAGGCAAATATTAAAATGTTCTAGAAACTCGTAAGAATTGCCACATTCGAAACAGTTTAGATTGAATGCTATACGAGACGAAAATGGCTGTATTCTGAATGATGAAATTTTGAGTCTAAAGAAATGGAAGGAATATTTTGAAAGCGTGTTTATGAGTAAGGAGACGTGTGAACTAAATGAAATAGAAATTCGGAAAGAAAGTAGAGCGATGTGGAGATAAGTACAGATAAAATAACGAAAGCAATGCAAAAGCATGAAAGCAGGTAAGGCAGCCGGATATGATAGAGTATCACTCAAAATGGTAAGCGCTGGAGAGGAAGTGGTGGTGGGCGTGCTGTACACCTTGTTTAATTTATGTTGGAAACTGAAGCGGGTACCGGGAAACTGGTGCAAAGCCGTGATAGTCCCATTATATAAAGTAAAAGAGTTGCGGCAGGACTGTAAAAACTACCGCGGTATCAGCCTTCTTAGCATTGTGAGAAAACTGTATGTTAGGGTGCTAATTGAAAGAGCTAGGAAAGAAACTGATGAAAAATTTAGGGTAAGCAAGCGTGATTTATAAAGCGAATGGGGTGTACAGATCAAGTGTTTTCCATGCGCATGATCGCGGAAAAGTCTTTGGCCAAAAACCAGAAAGTTTTTTGTGCGTTCATGGACTTGGAAAACACTTATGACAGTGTGGACAGGACTGTTAAACACTGAACTCATTTAGGTTGAGCGCTGGGTTGATACAGGCATTAAATTCTCTTTATATGGACTCTAGTGCTTGTGTTAGGATCAACGGGGCCTACTCGGACTGGTTTGGCATCCATAAAGGTGTTAGAAAGGGGTGTGTAGATTCCCCGTGGAAGTTCAATCTATTTATGAACAGTTGTTTGGAAAAATTTGAAAGTTGAAGAATGCGGATTAAGAATGGGTGAGTTAACCGTCAAATACCTTTTGTACGCCGATAATCAAGTCATATTTGCGTCGTCGGCGGCCCAGTTGCAAATGGTGGTAACATTAATGAACATGCCATTAAACGAAAGGGGAATGAAAGTGAATGCAAGTGAGACGAAAGTTATGGTTTTTGAAAGAGAAGAAAGTAAAACGATATGTGAAATAAGAATAGAAGGGAGTTCCTCGGGACAGTAGATGAGATTGTATATTTAGGATTTGTATTCAGTAAGGATGGGAGATATGATAAGGATATAGAACGACGAGTGAACGCAGGAAATAAAGCAAATGGGGCTCTACACTCTATCGTGGAAAGTCAGAATGTGTCAAAAAAAGCACGTATGGCAATTCACAATGCAGTGTTAGTCCCAAATGGTATTGAAAGTTGGGTGTTGCAGAAGAAGCACGAGAGTAGAATAAACGCAGTAGAAATGCGGAGGTTCTGGAGTATGTTAAGGCTAAACCTGAGGGAAAGGGTGAGATATTGTGTAATATAAGATGAGTGTGGTTTGCAAGATGATGTTGTGATCAGAAGTAGAAAGGAATGCTTTGGTGATTTGGTCACGTAGAAATAATAAATGAGGAAAGACTGACAAAGCAAATTTATGTTGCAGAAGTAAACGGAAGAGTTGGAAAGGGACGTCCTAGGCGAAAGTTTATCGACGAAATTAACGATATATTGAAAATGGGCCAAATTAAGAGTACCCTTAACCGACGAGCATATATGCGTAGGTATATGGATGTGGAGGAGGCCAGAGAGGTGTGTCAGGATCGTGCCAAATGGAAGTCTGTAGTCTCTGCGTACCCCTCTGGGTGACAGACGTGAGTGTTTATGTTTATGTTTTTATTGCAAATATCCCAATATGAGTCAATCTATAAGGCCTCTATGTTCAGTAGTGGACTATAACCTGGTGATGATATCATTAGTAAAATATATGTATGCATGTTGTGGATTGTTTCGTTTTTGTAGAAGTAACTGTGACCAAAGAGCACACAGTCCTGATGGTAAGCGGGAAGACCCACAGACATCAACATCTAGCCTCGATGTAGACTAAATACGTAATTTTGTTATTTTTTCTGTGCAATTTATCTCAATCATGTTATTCCGAAGTGTTTCCGTGATAAATCTACGTTGGAGATACAATGAGACCAGGACGAAGTTTGGGTTTCTTGTTTTAATGTGCACATCATAGGTACACCATGAATAATGCATGCTTTTTCCCTTAACGTGTTCTTAACAAATCTAAAAACTATATTTAAATATAGCATAACAATATAAATACCCTCCCCTGTCACCCAGAGGGGTAGGTATAGACTAAGGACTTCTATTTGGCACGATTCTGACACATTATCCTGATTCTTTCTGGCACAGCCATATATTGACGCATATATGCTCGTGGCCCATACCCATATTGAATATAAGTAAGTATAGCGAATTTAGTCGAAAAAATTCCACCTAGGAAATCCCTTGGCGACTCTTCTCCATCATAAATTTACTTTGCTTCTCTTTTCGCATAAATTCTTTTTACGTCCAAACTACCAAAGCAAAAGCATTTCCTTGTCACAAAATCTTCTTGCAACTTGGAAATTGCTGCCGGTAAATCTAAATTTCCTAAAGAACTTACGATCATCAGAAGAGTCCAAATAATTCAAAGATTCTTCGTGGGAATATGTAAATTGAACTACGTTACACAAAAAAATCATTAGCAATGCCATTTTGTGTTCTTCGTACGCCATTTGTAATTATTTAATTAAAATATAATATTCCTTTATTTTATATTTTGTTTCTTCATACTTAAAATACACCAAATCATAAATAGCTTCAGTTTGATATTGCTTTTTTATAGTATAAGAATAAAATGGCTTCGTATTGTATTTTGTAATTTTATTTCAAATAAAACTGTAGGTAATAAATATTTTATCAAAGAATTCTACACATATACAATGCTTTGTCCTGAATGACTGATTGACGGATCAAAGCACAGCCTAAACTGCTGATCGTAGAGATCTGAAACTGGGAGGGTATGTTTTTTGTATGACGTCGGCATCCGATAAGAAAAGATTTTTCAAATTCTAACCCTAAGATGGTGAAAAACGGGAGTGGGACAACGTGATTCCTTGGTCCAATCTACTTCAAATTTTGCATAAACATTCTTTAACAGAATTGATGGAAGACGTGTTTCGTATTTTATTGAAACTCATCGCCTAACAGGGTTAAAAAGGGGTAGAAAGTTATTTTGGGGGTGATTTACATCGAAGTTGATATCAATACTCCTTAGTGATTTTGATTTAAATAACATTTTTTATTTTTTTATGGGATGAGGGTAAAATGAGTACACAGTCCATTTGATGGTAAGTGAACGTTGTGGCCCATAGGCATTTACATTTAACCTCGATTAAGAATTAAAATGCAGATGCGTTGTCACCCTTGAGAACCACATTCATTAAGCACAAATGGGTCGTCTCGACCGGGGAAGGACCACGCTCTCACAGAATACTAGCGTAAAATAGCAGCTTAATGTTGCTGTGTTTCGTATGGTGAGTGTAGAGAACCGGAGACCCTTTTTATTTGAAACGAGGCGTTCCATTTTCGTCCTCACAGGTGACAACGCATCTGCATTTTGATTCGTAATCAGAATATGTAGATGCTATGGGTCACAGTAACCACTTATCATCAGGTGGATTGTGTGCTCGTTTGTCACCTTATCCTATAAAAATACAAATAACTTGAGGATAGTGAAATAATTATTTAGAGACATGAATGCAAAGAATAATATTTCTACGAGAAATTAATAAAATAACCGATTATGACAACTTTATATTCATTGATGAAATATGGCTAAATGCCAACCGAACTGTGCCGTATACATGCACAGATTACACGTGCCCTTCTCGTGCCCGTGGGTAAAGGTGTCTCATAATTTGCCATGTGGGATCCGCCGGAGGTGGATTTGTAGAATATATATACCTCTATTACATAAGGGATGACTGTGCCAAAGTGAGTGCACAACGATGATTACAACGACAATAGCAGCTGATGTTTTAAATTAATTATTCCGCCATAACATTCACATAATTTCAGTTATTGCGGAATGATTAATGTGAATCACATGATTTTAAATAACCTTTTGCGTAAATTCAAACAATTGTTTCCACTGTGGAAAAGCTTATAGCTAAAATTTACCCAAACATAAATAATATTCACGATAAACTTGCAGAATGTTTATGCGAGCGCGCCATCCTAACACCAAAACAAGAACACGCCTCTCTATAAATATAAATCTGTCGACTCAGTGATAAGCACCGATGATGCCACTCATTATCTGGTCGAGTTCCTGAATAGTCTGAAGCCTTCCGGTCTCCAAACTCACATATTAAAATTGAGAGTTGGCGTGTCAGTTATATTTCTGCGCAATATAAATCCACCAAAATTATGCAATGGCACCAGATTGGAAGTCAAAACATATCGCAATGTATTCGAGGCAACTATACTAAGGTTGTTCTCGAGGAGCGTCTGGATTTATTCCTATGATTCCCCTAACACCATCAAATTACCCCTTCGAATTCAATAGAGTGCAGTTTCCTACCAAAGATCAAAGTCTGCTTCGGTATAACCATAAACAAAGCTCAAGGTCAAACTCTTACAGTCCACCTGATGGTAAGTGGTTACTGTGGCCCATAGACATCTATATCTATCCTCGTTTGCGAATCAAAATGCAGATGCGTTGTCAGCCTTTAGGACTAAGATGGAATGCCTACTTTCCAGTAAAAAGGGTCTCCGGTACTCTACACTCACCATACGAAACACAGCAGCATTAACTGCTATTTGATGCTGGTATTCTGTGAGAGCGTGGTCCTTCCCCAGTTGAGCCGACCCATTCG
The DNA here is from genome assembly GCA_907164705.1 of Parnassius apollo. Lineage (NCBI taxonomy): Eukaryota > Metazoa > Arthropoda > Insecta > Lepidoptera > Papilionidae > Parnassius > Parnassius apollo. The sequence goes on from CAJQZP010000280.1 coordinate 1,278,307, forward strand.
TGCTACAACTATACAATTAATATAGCTGCAGCATGGCTCTACTACGTAAAACAGTTGTATGTGGCATGCTCCAGAGTAAGCGCACAGAGTAAGAAGACTGGCGATTCTAGCACTAAAAACAAAAAACTTATGGCTTTCCATATATATCTCATTTACGACAGCCGTGAAGTGTAGAAGACTGGCGAAAGGCGGTTAGGTCAAAGGTGCAAAACGCTGTTAAAAAGAAGGAAGTAGAAAATCCGGAAAACCAATGGGAGAAGCCCATGTCCGGCAGTGGACTCTTACGGGCTAATAGATAATAAAAGAAGACACAACCCGTAAAACGCGGTAATTATGAGTAATAAGTAAAGGTAATAATAATAATCTCCGGTTGTTCGGCGCTTTCTAACTTTGAGTACTTGCACAGCAGTACCATCATTACAGACAGGTCTATTCTTGCGAATAAGCCTGATATTGTACTGACGGGTCGGACAGAGTCAAGAATATTTTTGGTTGACATTACCATTCCGTACGAAGAGAACCTCGTCAAAGCCGAAACAGATAAGCGAACAAAATATCTGGACCTGGCTCACGATGACCGACATGTGGGGTGGACTGCCGACCGAAATTATACCTGTAGTCGTTTCTGCAAACGGGTTAATCCTAGTCAGCCTCTCGGGTCATTTAAGGCTACTTTGACTCGGTGACGCACCGCTCCAGACTCAAATGCAAAAGGCGGTGTTCCTCAATACTGCCCGCATCGTCCGCCGGTTTCCTTACCTTGCCCCTAACCCTCGGCCGTTTGGTCTCTCCTGCCAGAGACCAAACCTGGTTGGGTTTTTATTTATTTATGTACTTTTTATGTATATATTTTATTTGATATTTATGTATATTTATCATTTTCATTTACAATTATATATTTACACAGCCCAACCAGATGAGATACCCCATAAATAATAATAATAAAAAGGCGTAGGGAAGTGACGACCTCAGCGCCCGCTGATGTAACAGTTATTTGACAAAACTGCTACGTCGGCGCAGTCAGCCAGCGCCGTGACAAGAGGTGTGAGCACCGTACCTAGGCAAAATTAAGAGGGCAAATGTCCGTTTGTGCATATTCCGAAAACCACGAAACCGTGCTTGGCCCGGGCGTCTCTCTATAATTGATGCCACATAAAATGGATGGTGGCACAACGAGGAACGCGCATAGGACCGCTGCATGGAGGTCGCCAGGGTGCGTCTAGAGCTGGCACTGGACGCGAAGGTACGCGGGCTGCAAGCCGAGTGTGAGGGGCTGCACGACAATCTCGTAGAAACTCGCATCAATCATCCCTACCAGATGACTTGGCATGGGCAGGGTCCTCCGAGACTCAGCAAACGGCACAGCTGCTGGTGGAGTACGCTGCATGCAATGGACGATGAAAATAAATACAAAAAGGGGGTATTTTAGGGCGAAAGAGGGAGAAGTTGGAGGTTTTGCCTATCGGGCTAGGAAGAATCGCTTTTTTGATAGATAGATAGATAATTCTTTATTGTACACCAAATCAATACATAAACGAAAGAAGAAGAAAAAAATAGTGTCACAATGGGCAGTCTTATCGCTAAAAGCGATTTCTTCCAGACAACCTTTGGATGGACAGGATCGCAAAAAGTAGTAAATTGTGTGGTTTGGTGATGCAGAAATAATATTTATAAATATATCCATATTTTATATAATATAATTAGAAATAAACAACAAATAAATACAAGAAATACGAGTGTATACTACATATATAGATGGCACGAACTCAACGATTAAGATAGTGACTGTACAAGTTTCTGAAAAACAGGTAAAGACTGGGCGCGTGTCACTGACAGAGGTAGGGCATTCCATAGACGGAATGCTTGGATACTAAACGACCTGTCCATAAATTTGCTATTATGGGCAGGCATTTTTAATGTAAAATTCTCTGATGATCTCAAAACTTTCAAATGGGAATAGTGAAGGAATTCAAAACGATCTTTAAGATAAGAAGGATAGGAAGGATTATAGAGAACATTGTAAAGAAGTGACAGAATATGAGCATTCCGGCGAAGACGGATAGGAAGCCACTTGAGCTATTACGAAAACAAGATACGTGATCATATTTGCGCATACCAAATATGAATCTTATACAAAAGTTTTGAAGACGCTCAAGTTTATCAAGTTGCTTCTCAGTGAGATCAAGATAGCTGACATCTGCATGGTCCACAATTGTAGGCAGTAGGTAGAAAGTTCCTTAATCTGTTCAACGATTGGGCAGCTGCAAAAAGTTTACATCTAACCTCCTGTATTTGAGGACCCCATGATAGTTTCCTGTCAATATAAATTCCCAAGTCCTTGACTTTTTAACTAACAGGGATAAAATTTCCATTAAAAACAACTTGAGGTGCTTAAGATATGTTAGATTTTCCAATCATATACGAACTTCCGATGATAATTACCTGAGTCTTTAGGGCGTTAATCTTCAAGCCATATGTTTTTGCCCAATCTGATATTTGCTCAACATCACTATTTATGTTGCAAATAGCTACATCTAATTCACTAGGAGAAACATGAGTATATATTTGAAGATCATCTGCGTATAGGTGGTAGGACGAAGCAATCTTAGTGGCTATAGAATTAATAAAAATTGAGAAAAAAGTAAGGGAGATAATACGCCACCCTGCGGGACACCAGCAATGGTATCACACCAAGAAGAAAATGTGTCATCAATGCAAATACATTGCCGTCGCCCAGACAGGTAACTTCGAAACCAATCAATTACTGTTGGAGATATGTTAAAAGAGCTAAGTATACCCAGTAAAATTTCAAAATCAACTGAGTTAAAGGCATTGCTAAAATCTAACAGAGAAAGGATAGTTAACTTGCCATTTTCCATTGCAGATCTAATATCTTCCGTAATATTGACTAAGGCTGTGGCAGTACTATGCCCAGGACGAAACCCGGATTGTAGAGGATTTAGAAGGGAATGATTGTGGAGGAAGGCATTGAGCCGATTATATATCAAGCGTTCGAGAACTTTGGACAGGAATGGCAAAATAGATATAGGACGATATTCCGAAAAAGATGTAGGGTTAGGTTTTTAAGGCAATGGTATGACATGAGCGTCTTTTCAAGTTGTTGGAAAAACACCACTAGAAATCGAGGAGTTGAGGATATGGCAAAGTATTGGGATGATTATGTCAAGAATCGGAAGGATCATATTACGGCTGGTACAGTTGCTGCCGACTGCATTCGAAGTAATGGATAGAGTACTCTTCTGAACACCACAAGCAGAGAATTGATTTAGAACAAAAGATGAATGATCAGGAGTTGGAAGCGATGAAAGAAAATGTAATGTATTAAATTTTGTAGTTCCATTTAAGTTGAACAAGGATGAGAAAAATTGATTTAGTAAATCAATATTTAAATCTTTAGAGAGTACATTATTACGACACTTTCCAATCCCCATTTATCTAAGAAAACTCCAGACTTTAGTCGCATCACCAATTTGTACTGATTTATGGATATAGTGGCGCTGAGCATCCCTACATACCCTATTGCAGTGATTTTGAATAGTGACATATTTTTCCCAGTTTATAGATGTAGGCCTACATTTATATTTTTTCCTGGCTGCAGCTTTTTGTTTAAAATGGATTTCATTTCATCAGTCAGCCATGGTGAAGGGCGATGTCTCATTTTAATTACTCGAATTGGTGCATGTTTATCATAGAGACAGGTGAGGTAAGTCGTAAATATTGCAACTTTATCAACTGATTTTGCATTTAAAACGGCTGACCAATCAATGTTGGAAGCATCTTCGCAGAGATTTTGTATATTCATACCACCGAAACTGCGTTGCAGTAGAAACTTAGACTTAATTTTAGGTGACCGGACATTATAAGAGAGAAATATAAGATTGTGGTAAGAGAAGGCATCCGCTGAACACGAACCATGCTTAACAACGAGTTCAGAAGAGGACACAAAGATAAAGTCGAGCAATGACGGAGTAGCCTTAGAAAAGTGATGAGTAGAATTTAAAGGTAAAATAGAGAGATTAGTGGAATTTACTATAGATCGAAGAGAGGATGAACGAGAGTCTTGTTTAAGCAGACAAATATTAAAGTCGCCCATAATGATCGTGTGCGAATAAGATTCGAGATGAAGGACAGTAATATACCCCCAGCAAAATTTTCGTGTGACTAAGCTTCACCTCAATAAAAAGATTTTCACCTGCATTAAGCGGAGTTGGTTGAGATGACACATCAACAACAGAAAAGGGAATATACGCTCAGAGATATATTGCCACACCTCCACCACCGCCAACAGTACGATCATTTCTTATGAGGTGAAAGCCAGGTAAAGAATAATTAGTGGATTGGAGACAAGGTTTAAGCCATGACTCAGAAACGAGAATAGCAAGAATATCCTTAGAATCAAAGGTAGCCAGCATATCTGAAATGTGAGTAATGTGGCATTAATATGAACGACGTTGAAATTTTTGGGAACATCAGAAAATTGTGAAGCTAGTATTTCAGAGAGAGGCTGTAAGCTAGGGATATTGCTATCATCACTATCTGCAGTTAGAGTTAGAGTTCTGATCGCGGAGCGCACACGACGTGACTGTTGCACTTGCACTTAATACAATATTTAAAAAATTGCAAACGTTCATAAATATACAAATAACCCGAACAGTTTTAATAACAAATAAGTGATTGTTAAGTGAAATAGTGAGTTATAATAAATATACTTTAATTAGAAAAGTTTGTCAGAAAAAATCTTAAAACGTCTTTAATTAAAAAAAAGTGTAATTATACAGTTTTGTGTTACAAAATCAATTTGGAATTACAAGATAATCAAAATAAACTGTGAACATATTGAAATTATATTAAAAGAAGTGGGTGATTTTCAAATTTTGTTCATACAAAGTTCGTTAGTCTAAAACTCCGTTGTATACTTAACAAAACGAACTTTGGACCGTGATGTAAACAAGTATTGTTGCCAATATATTGCAGATAAGTACTATACATCTTTTTCGCTTAAAATTACATCGGTTGCATAGCTCAGTGGTACAACACTCGTTCAAAGATTATATAATTTATTTCCTTTTCTTTTGTAACTTTGAATTTATAAAATGTAAACTTTTATTTTACAAAATATTAAGGCAATTTTTAAACTTTTTATTTAAAAAGTAAGAGACCAAATAGAAATTAGATAATATATATTATATTGACCTTTCGTTAAAATGTCATGACAGAAAAACAAAAATTTGTCAACGATTTCTACAAAGACAATTATGAATATCTGCACCCATTGTAAGAAAGTGGTCACTTCTAAAGAGATCCTAAAATGCTTTATTTGTTATGAAAAATATGACTTAAATTGCATAAACATGTCAATTAGAAGATTTAATGCTATGAATATTGAAAAAAAATCCAAATGGAAATGTGATAATGCATACATAAGACAAATACTAAAAAAATATGTTCACCCAATGCTGATATTTCTCATAGCGTGAAAAAACAAGTCAATACCTCAAAAAATTGACGTTTCACAACATAAAGTGCTGCATAAAAGTAAAAACGAAACTGAAAGCTTATGTAATCAACTATTAACCTCCAATAAATTCCAAAACAGAGTGAAAAATCGCACACATATAGAAACGTACTCGGACCCTGAAACTTCCTTATCATCCGAAGATTCAAACTGATAACAACACATAGATAATAAAAAGCTTACCCGATCTATCGACATTAGTAAATGATGAATCCATTGAGTTAAAACAAAGAAACTCCTAACTACAGCTAGAACAAGACAGTGCGCATATGGAAATAGAAAAGCTAATTCTTGAGAAACAGGAACTACAAAAAGAGGTTGACAAATTAGCAGCAAAAACAAAAAGATTATTTATGATATGTTCATAAAACAGTCCTAAAACAATAAAACTTCAGAAAAACGACGCATTGCTCCAAACACCTAATAATTTAGATTTAGGAATACAAACACCTAATAAATTAGATTTAGAAACGCAAACATTTTATTTAGCAACGCCAATGGTGGCAAAAAAAGACGCCAGGATAGATGACAAAAATAACCTTTTATTGACTAAAAACAAAAACATAGACCTAGAAAACAAGTTGGAGGAAGATATTCAGCATCTGCGTGAAACAAACTGCAATAATGCCCGAGAAACCAGTTAGCGTTGCGCGGGAAGGGGGGGTTTGCTGTGCGCATACGGCGCTGACAGCGTCCCAGTCGGCAGGAATCTTTGAGCGGTGAGACCACGCCTGTGAGGTTCGCGAGATTAGCCTAGAACATTTGATTTGCGCGACGACCGGGTCGATTTAGAGGTTGCGAGTTTTGATATAATAGTTGTGTCACCTATAGACGGCCTCCATGGTGTTGTATTTTGTCGTTAACATACGTGACAACGAGGCTTTTTGATTTTGAATTATTGAATTAACTTAGATTGTTATTAATTTGCATCGACGAATGACTTGTGTAGCTAATTAAAGTTAAAATAAATTAGTTAAATTGTACGAAGGAATTTTGCTTTCGTGTGGAACGCTGAACTTTGTGATCCCGGTGTAGATCGCGCGCGATTATAGTTCGTGCTAAGTGACGCTGGACTTGAGTTCCGACAGCGGTGTGCGTCTTGTGGAGGGGTCGGCGCACGTGGTGCTGCTATCTGATTGTATCGGTGACGTCAGGTTACAGTATACACTTTCCTACACTACACACCCACTACCATTTATTTGCCCCGGACGCCACCTTGTAGTAGACCCTACTTCTGGAATTCGGTAAGTTTTGTGTTTGCGTATCTAACCGTTATAATTTAATTATCCATAGGTCATTGGACCCTCCCCTCTGTTACCCGTCGAATTGGGTTACTGTGAGCCCTAGCTCAATCGACCTTTGTCGGGGTAACTCAGGGCCGTAACAAACACCGTTAAAGGAAACGCAACGGACAATGCTTTTGTTAACATTACGTTCTCGTTAAAGCGCGATATAACCTTATAATTGTGATATTAGTGTTAACATTATCTGTGGTATAACTTAGTATTCACAACACAAACTAATAAGAGTACTATAATAAAGTACACAATATAGTTTTGCTGAGCTGGAGCCATCTATTACCTTCACCGAGCAAAACCTGGCAGACAGAGTTCGGTAGATCATGGGCTCAAATAATATTTGATGAAGCTAAACATGAACGGATACGACGTGAGGCTGTTCCCTCGTCTAATAAAAATACTATGACAAGAGATGCGACTTTACAAGTTGCAGAGCAACCCCCATACGTAGATGCAGGCGAAGTCTGTGGTCAGAGCCCGTAAACCACAGCAAGGGCCCTTGGGCGGAAGTTGTGTCGAGTCAGCGTGCGAATGTTACGCTCATGGACCCCGTCATCATATGGCAGGACGACCTCAGTTACGTCACAGTCTGGGTCAAATAGAAGAACACGCGTTTCCGCGTATCCACCCTAGGCTGGATTTTTTTAGGGTGGATAAACGGAATAATCCAGTAGACGTTTAGGTAGGATTTTAGTGCATCAGATTTTTCTTATAAACAAACCTTTTCCATTTGTTTTTGCAACAAGTACAGTTAAGAAGATTTGCAAAGTAGAAAGTAAACAGTATTGTAATGTCGCCTTAATTCTTCTTTAAATGTTTGCTTCCCCCGACCACTGAATCAGTGGTAAAGATATTTACTTTCAATAAGTATTATTAATGATCTGATTATAATTACATATTTTTTCTATTCTAATATAAAGTAATATTATAATATTATTAAGATCTAAATAACAAATATTTTACTACAAATAAATAAAAATAAAACTTCATAGACAATATTTATTTATGCGAAATGTAGAACAATTAACAAGATACATAAATGGACACAGATCTTATAGTCAGATACTTTACTCCTGCGCCATCTCGACGATAAAGTTAATCCTGGAACAGAAAAATAAAGAGTGTTAAATAGATGTGATGTCTTTGTCCTTGAAAGAATAGGGTAGTAGGTATAATTCGATAAAGATGACGAAATTGGAGGATACATTCTCCTAAACTACTGTACCGACAGTTTAACTATCTTTATTCCCGACTAGCTGTTACCCGCGGCTTTGCCCGCATGGACACTGGGAAATGAACTATCCATTGCTTTTTGAATTAAAAGAAAACAGAGTTTTATAGATTTGTCAGAGATGCAGCCTTTAAAAGGAAACTGAGCAAAATTGATTCGTCAGCCTATTTAAATGTTTTGAAACGCAGCGTATAGGAAAGCATGAAAATAGCCTGTTTATTTCAAATGGAAACGGGATATTTTTTAATTAAAGGAAACTGAGCATAATTATCCGTCAGGGATGCAGACTTTTGAAAAGAAAGTGAGTTAAATTGATTCATCAGAGATGCAGTTTTCTGAATTGAAAGGAAACTGAGCCAAATAAAAGATCCGTCAAAGATGCAGCCTTTTGAGTTGAAAGGAAACTCAGCTTAATAGGTCCGTCAGAGGTGCAGCATTTGGAGTTTAAAAGAAACTTAGCTAAATAGGAAATTTTGAATTGAAAGGGAAGATCTGTGGGAATTCTGATTAATTGATTGTGGGAATTTTGAAAAAAAAAAACTAACTGAACACTATTTTAAGACGCTACTGTACACAATGTTATATGTTTTTCCATTCGGGGAAAGAATGTGGAGATTCTGGGCATTTGACACAAGCGAACATGCTACATACAGCTGACCATGAGAGAAGCACGGTTTTTCTAAGTTGACCCCCGCTACCTGTAATGTTTACCCTTGCGCTTTATTAATTGTCATTGCAAAACTGAGCTTAATAGGGAACTGCAACCTTTTGAATTGAAAAGGAAGATCTGTGGGAATTATAGGGATCCGTGGTATAATAACATTTTCACCTTTTCCTACGCCTGTGAAAATTGTAGCACCGATTATGTTCAGTCCAAGATGTTTCACACACAGCCTTGTCCCGTTACATAACCGACGACATCTAAATTTCGCATTAGCATGACTGGGACGCCTAATTTTAATTGAAGCTTATGTGAGGGCACACCTGACAACTCTAGAGAATTTAGAAACTCTGCGGGATATGAAGTGTGCTCTGTTCTGTGTCCATAACTGTGTCTACTGACAAATACTCTGTTATTTCTCCTGCTACTTCGCTTAATATATCTGAATTTATTTTGTTAACGCTCTCATTTTTTGGTGCAAGAATCGCCCTTTCACATAACCATTTGTCTTCATACATGTTGTTCGCTAAATCTGAATAAACGCTCGCAGTTAATTCGGAATGACTCTGTACTAAATTACAAAAATCTCTCGTCAATTTAACGCAGCCCTCAGCATCCGTTTCCAACCGCCCATCGCCAATTTTTAATAGTGTGTCAGCATAGCTTCCAGCATTGATATCGTTATACAAATGCACTCTCATATTCGTAGTTAAACTGAATTTTTCACCTTGTTCCATAAAATAGACGACATGAGGCATGCTTTAATTTCATCTGCAGGTGTGCCCATTTGAATGACCGGTAAAGTTTGGCGAAAGTCACCAGCCAGTAGAACCACCATTCCTCCCATTACATCGGTATTGCTGCGCAAATCCGGGAGCGTTCGATTTAGTGCTTCTACAGCTTTTTTATGCGACATTGTACTTTCGTCCCACACTAAAAGTTTGCATTGTCGTAGCATTATACCTCGTGCACTATTTTTGCTAAAGTTGCAGATCGGCGATTCTTCCTGGGCTAGATTTAGAGGGAGTTTTAAAACAGAATGTGCAGTGCGGCTCCCGCTTAGAAGCGTGGCGTCTATACCGGAGGAAGCTACGGTCACAGCAATGTTTTTATCTTTCCGTACTTGCGCTAATAATAAATTTAACAAAAATGTTTTCCCAGTTCCTCCAGAGGCGTCCTCTTTGTACGTGGTAGAGCCATGCTGCAGTTATATTAGTAGTATAGTTGTAGCACGAATGGGTCGGCTCGACCGGGGAAGGACCACGCTCTCACAGAATACCAGCGTGAAATAGTAGCTTAATGCTGCTGTACTTCGTATGGTGAGTGTAGAGAACCGGAGACCCTTTTTACTGGAAACGAGGCATTCCATCTTAGTCCTCACGGGTGACAACGCATCTGCATTTTGATTCGTAATCGAGGATAGATGTAGATGTCTATGGGCCACAGCAACCACTTACCATCAGGTGGACTGTGTGCTTGTTTGTCACCCTATCCTATAAAAAAAGGCATCTAAAAAGAAAAGTGCACCATTTCCAGATTGGATTTGTCATAATACTTTTTCAAAAACTCGTTTTTGTTCGGGAAGCAAGCGGGGTACAAATTCGGTTACTTGCTGCTGCAAAGCTGGTATATCGTAGTTTGTTTCACGTATAATTTCATCACTTAGTTCATTTTCGATTGTTCGCTGAGGGCTTATCATTCCAAAGTCGCTTAATTTTTTGCCTACCATTGCCATTACTTTATCTTCAATTTTTCCAAGTGCTTCATTATAAATGTGTTCATTGTATGTCATGTTCGCGTGTGTCTGCTGTAGCCTTCGCAAAATATCTTCCGCCATATACTCTTTATATTTGTCCCACAATTCATGTGCATTAAATAGCCCGCAAGATGATATGAGAGTTGCATAAAGATCCCTAATTTTGGCTGGTGACTGGCACTGCACAGCTTCCTCCATGGTTTCATCCCAGTGATTATCGTTTTCTAAAAGATGCAGAGCTTCACATGCTTCTCTATAAGTTGCGCATTCCTGACCGTTGACAGTTTTAAGGTCTTTATATCCTGTAGGACCCCAAACATGGTGCAGCAGCAAACGTAAACAGAAACATTCAAAATTAGTTACATGGACGGTACACACATGACCAAGGGCATCTGATGACTTTACACCGGGCCAATTTGCAACAGGCGCGCCTTGAATATGGCGTTTCCACTCCTTCCTAGATGTGTTCCAAGTTTAATGGGGGGGGGGGACTTCAGAATATAACAACGGTTTTGCAAAGGGGTCGGTTTGACAAAGTTGAAAGAAGGCTGTTAGTGTAGTTTTTGGCGGTGATGCAATTCTTTCTTGGAAATTTCTTTCGGTGAAATATACACGCTCTCCATTTTCTAAGTGCACAGCAAGGTGAGTAACTGTTGGGTGCCTTTCGTGTAAAGGGAAGCCAAGGAGACGCCACGCTGCCTCGTTACTGCTGACATAACGCCCTGCTTGAAAGGTCTGTACTTCATTAACGGGATTTGCCTCACCTTCACTCCTGAGATTAAATATTGCTTGGTCGCTTTCTTTATTTATGTACTTACAGATACACTTGATTGCGCGGACAGAGCTACATTCTTCTACATTAATGTCGGCATTAAACATTTTACGTAGAATGGGCGAATACGGGACAAACCAGCTGTTATCTAAGGTTTCGAACGCTCCAGAGCGAGATTTGATTGTAACGTTCCTGCCACCATCTTGGGGAGCTCTGCATCTGTATAAAGGGTAGCCATTGTCATTGTGCACTGTTTCTTTTAATAGTTGTTTAGGGAATTTCTTTGTACATTTTTCTTCTTTCATACATGGCGATATTGAATTTCGTGCTCCACATGGTCCGTGAATCATATTTCGGACGATGGTATCATAAAATTCTTTTCCTTGCTAAGGATCCGGAATCTCGACGCTTATTATGTCGTCTATTTGGCTGGGCCGCAACTTCTCTTTAAGCCATATTAGAATGTGGGCAAGCGGTAATCCTCTTTTTTGCCATTCAATTCAATACATGAAGCACTGCACCTTTGCAAAAATTTTCCCTTTGTTAATTACATACATTAATTTTTGTACTTTTAATCTAAATACTCTAGCAACTAAATCGTGTTCATACTTTTTCCCATTACTCCTCGTTATTTCTTTCCATATGGGATTGCAAGTAAAAGAACAAAAAGATCAGGTCTTCCGTAAGTTCTTACATAGGCGAATGCGTCTTGTGTGTACTCACGTAGGTAGCGGGGACTGTTAACGAATGATGAGGGCAGAATTACCATTTTACCTAAATCTCTGGGGTTTACATTGGCGTCGCTGGAAACTTCATCTTGTAAATGTATATAATTCTCAACGCGCATCTTTTTTTGATTTAAAAATATATAACGGAGACGTTCACTTTCTGCCTTCACATACACGTCTACCAAAAATTGATGAAATAATTGTCTACACCGGGCTAAGAGGTTAAAATCATTTTCTCGCAACATCATATGATGCGCATAAAAATCCATACATGATACTTTTTTGTTCGGAGTAGGCTCCTTTGTTACCGGGTTAATGAGTGGAATTTGAAAATGATAACCCTCTTGTCCTTTGCAATAAATCAATGGGTATTGCAGAGCGTCATAAAACTTGTGTGTATCGGCTACCCGTTGCAACGTATCATCACGTGCTCGCAAGACAATGTTTCGTGAAGAAAATTGATCACCACTAATTACGGCTGCTATTTCGTTTATCAAAGGTGCATTTTAGCGCCTTTCATGCTCTCCTCGAGGGGTCTGATCTGCGTGAATGACGACTTTATAATCCTCTTCAGGTAGGTTTTCTAAAGTAGTTTTAAATCAACTCCCTGGATAAATTGGCAGCGACAGTCTACCTCAATTTCTTAGCCATCCATAAAATATACTTGTAATGCTGTTCGTTTTCAGCTGGAAAAAGTGAACCTATTCTATGATAAATTTGCCCTTGCGCCGTAAATGTAGGCGAAAATTCCGGCGTTATTATTTCCCAGTCAACTCCAAAGGACGTCATTGGAAAGCATGAGTTATATTTGCGGATCCTGTTTAGAAAGCGCCGTGACTCACTAACATCATATAAAAAGAGAGTTTCAAAGGTTCTTCTGGTTCCCCAAGTAACGGAAGAGACACTTTGCCATTGGAATTTGCCATTTTTTTATAATGTTGATTGAACGGCACGACGGTAGATATTCTCTGTGTGCTCCGCACGATTTAAATCCTTAAAATTTGTTTCATAGTTATTTCAATCGATAGAAGTTAAATATCAAGTCTCTCTATTCTGATTATCAAGTGATAGTGTTTTCTAAAAGTGTATTTATCTAAATCATAACTTTTTAATCGACATAAAAAAGTCAGTGTAAATATAAAACACTCATAAACTTATTCAATAACAGTGTATAAACCAAGTTACCCTAGATGTGTTGTGTCGAACGTTGATAGAAAATAAGTGAAAAGAAAAATTGTTATTAAAAATCAGTTAACGTTTGAATATCTAAAACTTTCCATGATCGATAACACTGCGTTAACCAATCAGCTGAGCGCTAATCATAAATTTAAAATATAGTAATGACATTTTTGAATCGTGATGAGTGCCAATAAATTGGTCTAATGGTCTAATGCGCTTGCACGAACGCCGTATGTCGTGAGATCGAATCTAATCCGATTGTGAAAATTACGTTTTTTCTTAGATTAAATAAATTTTGGTTTTACAACAAAAGTTAAAACATTTACAACTTATAATATAAATCTGAATCTGACTATACCTACTTTAGAACAAAAAAGAATATTTGTGTGGATTATAACAGAACAACTTAAGACACGACAAAACGACTTTATAAACTGAACTTTTAAATAACTTTTAAAATCGCAATACAAATGTCATAGATAATTATTATACGACGCATGACAAAAAAAAAAACTATATGATAAGGCCCTCACAACACTATGATTTATTTTGTGATTATTTAAGATATATAATATTAAGGATTAGATATAACTATTTCGAAAAATGAATACCGGAAATTCATTACAATAAGAAAATGTGACAATAAGAAGACCTGCTAAGTGTAACTCGGAGAATGACTTAACGAAACTAGAGATCGATATGACATCATCGTCGACAATGTTATTTGAGAATACTATGGACAGTTTACCGAATTTATCAACAATTGAGAATCCTATAGTAGTTGAGTTAAAAGTAAATAATAATAATTTAGCCTTAAAACTACAGTCAGCGCATAAAGAAATTGAAAATCTAATAACAGAAAATTTTAAACTTAAACGTGAGTTGGAAAATTGTCAAATGGTAATTAAAACACTAAAACAATTAAATTCAACTCAAAATAACGAAGCACGATCTACAAACTCAACACCGAGAAGAAAGGGAACTAAACAAAATAAACTTAAACCACTACAAGATATCCTGTCACCATTGCTTAATAATATAAAATCTACAAATCAAGATTCTACGGCTGATAGTAGTATACTGACAGTTACTGGTGATATATTAACTAAAGACAGTAAAACGGATACTGCAACAGACACTTATACATACTCTGACAGTAACATGCACAAAAAACAAAACAGTAATATGCGGATCACTAAAAGAAATAATAGTTTTAGCAACAAATCTGAAATAGCGTTAAATGTTCAGCAGCAAGATGTTGTAAATAAAGTTATTGACAAGGATAACATATCTACTAATATTAGTAATAAACGGTCAATATTGGTGGATCGTATATCTGCAAAAAAGAAAATCATAATTATTGCTGATCAGTATGGGAAAAATGTCAGACACTCATTGGAAAAACTTCTGGGTCCGGAATATCAAGTTTACTGCTTTATTAAACCTGGTGCCGAGTCAAGCGAAGTGTTAAATGTTTGGAAACATGAAATATCTTCATTAACATTAAATGATTGTGTGGTTGTACTTACAGGATCTAATGATCGTAATCCTTTTAAATTAAAATGTAACTTGATGAGTTGGGTCACTTCATGCCAAAATACAAATGTAATAATATCGGAGGTTCCACATAACAATTACCTAAACTTATTTAAGCTAAATTACGAACTAAAGTTCTTATGTAGCAATTTTAAGCGAGCGGTGTTTTTGGATATGGATTATTGCAAATCTGTCCCACGAAGAAAGCTGTTTGCTTTGAACTTATCGAGGTCATTACTGAAAGAAATTTTAAGTATTAGTTACAGACAAAATTATTTAAATTATATAAAGAACGGTGCTTGTGTAACAGGGAACTCAAAATTGTATTCAAAATGTGATAAATCATGCCAAACAGAGTTTTGTAATGTAGCGATGGAAGGATCAGCGAGTAATGAAACCGATGATTCTTCAGAGTTTTTTCGTGGTCCAAAATAATCTGTATCTCTTGCATCAAAACATAAACGGAATTATTAACAAATCCGACTTACTTGCTGTGTGTTTAGCGGAATTAAAAGATGAAAATAAAATAATTGGGATTATTTGTATAACCGAGCATAATATGGTTGAAGATGACATTAAACATCTATGTATACCAAATTTCAAATTAGCTTCAAGTTATTTGCGAAAAAATAGAAAAGGTGGAGCTTGTATTTTAGTAGAACTAAATATTAAGTATAACACAATTTACGAAGTTCAAGCTCTATCCATTAGTAACGAAGTTGAATGTTGTGCAATTGAGCTTGTTGAATTTGGAATAATTATAATATGCATGTACCGAGTGCCAAAAAATTCTGCTAAGGATATTGATACATTTTTAAATATATTGCAAAATATATTACACAAGTACTGTTTTAAATCAATAAAACTTGTCATTGTTGGTGATTTCAATGTTGACATATTAAAGCCAAATATTTTGACAAATAGCATAACACAAATTTTGAGTAGTTACAATTTAAAAATTGAATTTAATGAACCAACAAGGTTATGTAGTGGTACCTGCATAGATAATGCATTCCATAATTTCACAAAACTAAATAGCGAAATACGAGATTTTGCACTCTCAGATCACACAGCCCAACTGCTGAAAATTCCAGTAATGAAGCATCATGCAATGACATATTGGTATGTTTTTAAAAGCGATTTTTGCAAAAAAAAAAAAATTAAAAAAGTTTGTAGATTGCCTAAACTCTTTCACATTCAATGAATTATTTTCTTTAGATAATCCTAATGACGCCTTTGATTATTTCTTTGACATTTATAAATTATGTTATGATTTATGCTTTCCGAAAATAAAGATAAGAATGTCTTTAAAAACAAAACCGAAACGGATTACAAAAGGAATTAAGTTGTGTAGCAGAAATAAAAGGAATCAGTTATGGAAATTTCGCCTTAATCCTAATAAAGACTCAAAAGATAAATTTAAAAGGTACACTAAAAAATTAAAGAAAATTATTGAACTCACAAAACGATCGCAGAATAACTATTACATAGCAAATGCAAAAAATAAATGTTTAGCTACGTGGAAGGTTATTAAGAATAACCAAACAAATGCCCGTATAAAACAAATCGACAAAATTATATATAATAATCGAATAATAACAAACCCGAAAGAAATAGCTCAAACTTTTAACGATCACTTTATACGAATGGAGCATAAGAAACAAGTTAATGAAGAGAACGCAGGTAACTATTGTATACAAGTTAATAAGTCTTCGTCAATGTTTATGGCCCCTGTCACTCCTGTTGAAATATATGAAACAATAAAGTCACTTAAAAATACCCAAAGCACAGGGTATGACGGAATAACTACTAAAGTAGTCAAAGAGACAGCATTTTTGATTGCGGGTATTTTATGTCATATAATAAACTTATGTATAGAGCAAGGCAAATTCCCTAAGTCTCTAAAGCTGTCAATAGTAAATCCTTTATTTAAAAAAACCGACAGATGTGATGTTGGATGTTATCGCCCTGTTGCTTTGATTACTGTATTTGCGAAAGTTTTTGAAAAAGTTTTATATAAACGTTTAAACAAATATCTCGAAGATAATAAGATACTCGTAAATGAGCAAAAAGGATTTCGTAAAAATAAATCTGTAAACGCGGCAATTTATGACCTGCTCAACAAAATTATAACATGTATAGACAAAAAAATACCTGTGACCGCGCTATACATGGACATGACTAAGGCTTTTGACTTTGTGGATCACAAAATATTAATAAGAAAATTACATCAATATGGATTGCGAGGGACAGTTTTAGATCTTTTTGAGTCATATCTTACACACAGGACGCAGATTACTGAAATAAGGAGAATATGTCCTATAAAGTTGACAGAAAAGGTTTATCGATCGACACCCCGAGCTGTGTACTACGGCGTTCCACAAGGAAGCGTTTTGGGTCCACTCCTGTTTCTTTTGTACATTAATGACCTTCCATCGGTGATACAACAATCTATGGTCCTTTTTGCGGATGATTGTACGGTCGTTTATGAAGGCAATAATACCCAAAGCTATGAAATTGAGATTAACAATTCCATTGGTCTTATAATTGATTGGCTCGTAAAAAATAACTTAAATATAAATTTAGAAAAAACTAAAATCATGAAATTTAATTGGCAAAAAGATAGTTTATCAAGTTTTAATATTAATTATAAAGGTTCACCAATCTATGAAACGATAGAAACTAAATTTTTAGGAATTATCATTGATAACCAACTGAACTGGAAGGCACAGGTCGATAGTGTTTGCAGTAAATTATATAAATTTTCATATGCCTTGTATAAGTTAAATAAAAGAGCAAATACGCAACTGGATACGTTGAGTCAACACTTAGGTATGGTGTAATGTTTTGGGGAAACTCAGTGGATAGGGAAAAGGTATTCAAAGCTCAAAAAAGGTGTATTCGAGCAATCAAAAATCTACACTGGACAGACAGCTGTAAACCACATTTTAAAGAGCTGCAAATTCTAACTTTTCCCTGTCTTTTTATCTATGAGACGGCTGTGTTTGTCCATAGAAACCTGCCACTGTTTGAAAATTTAAATAATAGAAGGTATCCTCTGAGATTAAAAGTTCGACAATCAAAGTCAGCAATAATGCGAAAAAGTATATTTTGCCTATCCATACCTATATATAATAAAATACCTAATGACATAAAGAAAATAAATAATATACAAAGCTTCAAAAAATCATTAAAAACATTAATTAATTACTAAATCTTACTATTCTATTAATGAATACCTTAATGACATAGAAATTAAATGATTGTTTTGGTATACATAATAGTATAATATTTATATTTGATTTGACATACCACATATTATACATTTGACATGATATTATGATAACCCGATGACCTCAGACAAAATATTTATTTTGTCTGAGCCGATGACATCGACATTTTTGATTTTTTTTTATATATATATAGTTTACTTACGTGACATTAGCTTAAGATGCAGTATTTATTGTTGACTCGTGTATTTAATAATAGAAATAATAATTTGAAAAGATGACATTTTTATTTACTTCACCTTTTTCTTTTTTTTCAATATAGACGTAAAGGCGCCATTACGAAATGTGTTATGTGTCATGGGTATCATTGCAAGACGCTTTTCACTTATAATAAATAACATTTTTGTGAATATTTAATACCACCTACAAATATGATTATTGTATTTTTATAATTTGCAATCAATTTTAAAAGTATTCCATTTTGCTGTTATTGGCTATAACGTGAAGAAATATATTTGTACACCACACTGTGGTAGAATACACGGTACCTACTGTAAATTTTTATAACACCTAACTTACTGTATTCACAAATAAATAAATGAATTTGAATTTGAATTTGGAATAGCACATTCCTGCGGTCTCATCTTTTCATTTTAAAGCGCTGCAAAATCAGCACGCCTTGTCCATCAGTCCGATAACAACTAACCTGTGATTTTTATAATCAATCAACGGATCCGTCATTAAAATTATTAAAAACCGACCAATTGTTTCTTTGAAAATTTTGTCGACGTTTAGCTTGGAGCTGTGCATTTGCATCTCTTCGCGCCTGTGTCTGTTCTGGTGTTTCAGATGCCCTTATAGTAGATTGACGTGCAGCTTGCTCAATGAGTCTGGGTTGAGTTTTATCAGGTGTTTCCGCGGCTCTTAAGGCGGCCTGACGTTCCGCTTGTTCGAAAAGCCTTTGCTGACTTTGAGCAGGTGTTTCAGTAGCTCTTAAAGTAGATTGACGCTCTGCATGTTCAAGACGCCTTTGCCGACTTTGATCAGGTGTTTCAGTAGCTCTTAAAGTAGCTTGACGCTCTGTCTGTTCAAGACGCCTTTGCTGACTTTGAGCAGGTGTTTCAGTAGCTCTTAAAGTAGCTTGACGCTCTGCCTGTTCAAGACGCCTTCACTGACTTTGAGAAGGTGTTTCAGAAGCTCTTAACGTAGCTTGACGCTGTGCCTGTTCAAGACGCCTTTCTTGACTTTGAGCAGGTGTTTCGGTAGCTCTTAAAGCAGCCTGACGCTCTGTCTGTACAAGACGCCTTTGCTGACGTTGAGCCTGAGGCTCTGCTTGTTCTTGCCTTCTCAGTTTAGCATCTTGTAAAGATTCTAGCGATCGAGCTTATCTTTTCGCTTGTCTTTGAGAAGATACTCTTGAAAGGCTGGACCGAGGCATTATGAAGTAACAAAAAACCTATTTATAAAAAACGTTAAAATACCTAAAAAGAATTAAATTTCCTTTTAAATATTTTTTAAAAGCAAATCCAAAATATCTAAAAGGAATAAATATTCCTTTTAAATATTTTTTAAAATCAAAACAACAAAACCAATTCAAGACACAACACGAATCCGAAAACGATAGCCAAATAAAAATCGTCAATATAAATATAACCAACGAAAAAAGAAGTAAGTGTATAGGTTTTTTTTTATAGGATAGGGTGACAAACGAGCACACAGTCCACCTGATGGTAAGTGATTGCTGTGGCCCATAGACTTCTACATCTATCCTCGATTACGAATCAAAATGCAGATTCGTTGTCACCCGTGAGGACTAAGATGGAATGCCTCGTTTCCAGTAAAAAGGGTCACCGGTTCTCTACACTCACCATACGAAATACAGCAGCATTAAGCTACTATTTCACGCTGGTATTCTGTGGGAGCGTGGTCCTTCCCCAGTCGAGCCGACCCATTCGTGCTACAACTATACTACTAATATAACTGCAGCATGGCTCTACCATGTATAACCGTACCGTATACACTATCTATACTATTAATATTCTTTTTAAATATTGTTAAACAACCTAAAACAACGAAAACCAATTCACTATTCTAAATAAACAAAATCCAAAATTAAAGCCAGAGTCTAAATATGTATAAAGAAATACCAACGAAATCAACAAAACCGATCCAAGAAAATACACAAATCCGAAAATGAGCCAATATAAATCCATTCAACCTTAACCAAATCACAAAGCAAATAACAAACAACCGAAATCGAAAGCAGGTAGTCGAATAAGCTACGAAATAGAAACAATTTAAGCGTATAGGTACCGTATGCACTATAAGTTGACGCACGGCTCAACGGCGGGAGTTAAGTACATGTCAGGAAACATTTCGTTACCGCGTTTTAAAAACCTAGTAACGACAACTAGCGGAATCAATTTAAATTATGTATACGTTAGTTAATAAGAACTCTCAAAAAATATTTTTCTTATAATTTTTGCACAATTTTTCTTATTGTAATACCGATTCATTCATAACCACATATAAGAACTGTATTAATTATCGTTCAATAAATATTAATAAGGCTTACTAAGAACTGTTTCTACCACAGTTAAGTAATAGTTAAGGGTGAAAGCGTGACAGGTGGTGATAGTATTTCTGATCCATACTTATAATCACGCCTTGTAACCCTTGCGGGGTAGGCAGAGCATCAACGGATTACTTAATATCGTCTGCGAAGTTATCGCCTATTCTGTGAATTACAATGCACCAAAACGTTTGAAGAAAATCAGTTGGTGAATTTTATGTTTTTTATCGCTCTCTTCCCGGTCCTGCGTGGAAAATATAGATCCATACATTTTTTATCTTAATTTTGGTAAAAAGACATAATAATCTAGATATTCTGACCTTCCTTCATCTTCCTTCTTCAATCTTTTTTTTAAATTTTTTTTGTTTCATTATTAATTAAAATCATGCATGTTCTGCTTATTAAATAATTTTTAATGCGTAAGCAGTCTTACACCTGTGCATGCATATTCTTTGTCCATTGTAATTTATATTTAAATTTCAAAAATTGTGTGTAACATAAACACTCACGGCTGTCACCCAGAGGGGTAAGCAGAGACTACAGACTTCCATTTGGCACGATCCTGACACATCTCTTTCGCCTCCTTCACATCCATACACCTACGCATACATGCTCGTCGGTTAAGGGTACTCTTAATTTGGCCCGTTTTCAATAAATCTCCAATTTGGTCGATAAATTTTCGCCTAGGACGTCCCTTTCCGACTCTGCCATTCACTTCTGCAACATAAATTTTCTTTGTCCCTCTTTCCTCATTCATTCTTTCCTCATGACCAAACCACCAAAGCATTCCTTTCTTAATCCTGGTCACAACATCATCTTGCAAACCACACTCTTCTCTTATTACACAATTTCTTACCCTGTCGTTCAGATTCAGCCCTAACATACTCCTTAACGACCGCATTGCTACTGCGTTGATTCTACTCTCGTGCTTCTGCTGCCACACCCAACTTTCACTACCATACGTTAAAGTAGGGACCAACACAGCATTGTGAATTGCCATGCGTGCCTTTTTTGACACATTTTGACTCTTCACAATAGAGTGCAGGGCCCCATTTACTCTATTTCCTGCATTCACTCGTCGTTCTATATCCTTATCATACCTCCCAACCTCCCATCCCTGCTAAATACGCGGCCCAAATATACAAACTCATCTACTTGCTCGATCAACTCCCCTTCTATTCTTATTTCACAAATATATAAGGGGGGATAAGTCGCTCGCGTCCGTAGGCTTTGACCACCTGTTCCTAGACCCACCCTACACGTATTCCCCGGGTGGTGCTAAATGAGCGACAAGCCGATACCACAGACTCGGCTCCACGCCATGGTAGCGGCGTAAAATATACTACCACATATTTCGCACCATGAGGAACCATATAAAAGAAATGGCCCCGAGTTTCCGGCGCCCCTTTAATGGGGCAGGGGTGCGAAGAATCTCCGGGAGGAAAACCGGCGACGAGGTTCGCCACCCGTCACGTTCTGCCTCCCGGAGAGGCGAAAAGTGGATTGCAGAGGCCCGTCTGGCTACGTTGAATGTATGTGGGGCAATGAATGATAAAATGGATGAAGTATGCGATATGATGTATGATAGAGGAATAGATGTGTTATGTGTAAATGAGACGAAAAGGAAGGTGAAGGATGTCACTACACTTGGCTTGTATACCGCATACTGGTCTGGTGTAGACGAGATCGAGCGGGCATGCCAGGGAGTAGGTATCATCCCTTCAGAAAGAATGGGCCAATGTGCGAAAGAGTATGAATGTGTAAGCCCAAGACTGCTATGGATACGAGTGAAAGTGGGCTTAAAGAAGTTGTTTGTGTTAGGGGTCTACGCCCCAGACATGTCTAAGCCCACTTATATCCGAGAACAGTTTTGGGAAATGGTAAGGATGGTGTTAATGAAGTGTAAGGGAAATGAAAATATTATTATGCTAGGAGATTTTAATGGAAGGGTTGGGGTGAGGAGGCTTGGTTATGAAAGTATAAATGAGAATGGTGAAAGTCTCCTCACCGTATGCATGGAAAAGAATCTTTTTGTGACGAACACTTGCTTTCGCCACAAGAGGATTCACATGTATACTTGGGAAAGAGGTGACGATAGAAGCATGATAGATATCATAATTGTGGATGAAAGATTGAGGGGCGCAGTGGTGGATAAAAGGGTTTACCGGGGTTCTAACGTAGGAACGGATCATTATTTGGTTTTTGGAAAGAAAAAAGCAAGAAAGAACGGATAAGAATAATGGAAGAATATCGGATAACTTCCAGTCAAATATTAAAATGTTCTGGAAACTTGTAAGAACTGCCATTTAAAACAGCCTATGATGAATGCTATAAGAGACGAGAATGGCTATATTCTGAATGATGAAGTTTTGAGTTTAAAGAGATGGAAGGAATATTGAAAGCGTGTTTATGAGTGAGGAGACAACGTGTGTACTAAGTGAAGTAGAAACTCCGAAAGAAGAGGAAAGAGGTAGCGAGATAAGTATAGATGAAATAATGAAAGCAATGAAAAGCATGAAAGCAGGTAAGGCTGCCGGATATGATAGAGTTTCACTCGAAATGTTAAGGGCTGGAGAGGAAGTTGTGGCAGGCCTGCTGCACACCTTGTTTAATTTATGCTGGGAAATGAAGTGGGTACCGGTAGACTGGTGCAAAGCCGTGATAGTCCCAGTATATAAGGGAAAAGGATCGCAGCGGGACTGTAAAAACTACCGTGGCATCAGCCTTCTTAGCATTGTGGGAAAACTGTATGCTAAGGTACTGATTGAAAGGGTCATGAAAGAAACTGATGGAAAAATTTGGGATGTGCAAGCGGGATTTAGAAAGGGAATGGGATGTACAGATCAAGTCTTTTCCATGCGCATGATCACGGAGAAGTTTTTGGCCAAAAACCAAAAGGTTTTTTGTGCGTTCATGGACTTGGAAAAGGCCTATGACAGAGTGGATAGGGATGTGCTATGGCAAACACTGAACTCATTTGGGTTGAGCGCTGGCTTGATACAGGCATTAGAGTCTCTTTATAAGGACTCTAGTGCTTGTGTTAGGATCAACGGGGTCTACTCGGACTGGTTTGACATCCATAAAGGTGTCAGACAGGGCTGTGTGGTTCAACCTATTTATGGACAGTTGTTTGCAAAATTTGAAAGTTGAAGAATGCGGATTAAGAATGGGTGAGTTAACCGTCAAATGCCTTTTGTACGCCGATGATCAAGTTATTCTTGCGTCGTCGGCGGCCGAGTTTCAAATGATGGTTACATTAATGAACAGATCATTAAAAGAAAGGGGTATGAAAGTGAACGCAAGTGAGACGAAGGTTATGGTTTTTGAAAGAGAAGAAATTGTGTGTAACGTGTGATTATCAAATAAATGGTTCTTTGTTTCTTTCTGTGTTCGTCCATCGTACCGTCGCCCGTCTTGTTTTGCAACATATTCGATTTTCCCACGGGAATGAGATGTTTTTCCGCGGAAAAAAGTAGTCTATGTCACTCTACAGCCACCGAACTGTCCCCATACAAAAAATCATGCCATGCCGACGCTCTGTTGCGACGTGAAAGAAGGACGAACAAACAAACAAACAAACAAACACACTTTCGCATTTATAATATTAGTATGGATACTCAAATGAATTTTGAAAATAAAATAAATAACACCTTAAAAATAGCAGTTGCTTTCAATTTATTAAACACAAATTTTTATTTTGCTTTTGCTTAGACAAATTAATTTAAACGTAAATCTAACAAAACTAAAATTATTCAATTCAGCAATTACAAAACAAATTTCTTTTAATTTAAATATGGCAGGTAAAGACACTCAAATAGAAATAGTTGACAACATTAAATTTCTTGGAGTCACCATAGACTGTCAATGAAATTGAAAATCTCATATTGAAATAATTAAAAAAATATCTAGCTACAGTTACGCATTATCCAAATTAGCAGAATACAACTTCCGTTGATGTATCAACGGCTGCATATTTCGGCCAGGTATACCCTCTATTAGTTTACGGTATTATTTTCTGGGGTAATTCTACAAACGTGTAGTCAACATTTAGGTATTCTGTAAAAGCGATGTCTGCGGAGCGTTTATAATATGTATAATATATAATATAATATGTATAATATATAATATGTTTATAATATGTACTCATATGAAACTCTAAGAAACATATTCAAAGAAAAAGGCATGCTCACTCTCACTAATATTTACATTTTACACTAATATCACTTTTTGTCAAACAGAATAGCAATTATTTCAGATTAAATGTAACTTGAATTCACGTCCAATACACAGTAAATATAGGCATAATTTATATACCTACAATTACTTATTAAATGTATTATATAAGAACACATTTTGCACAGGTATTAAAATATTTAATCATTTCTGCCACCTGATATAAAACATATGGACTTGCCAAAATTTAAAATACAACTCATGAAACGGTTAATACATAATGTTTTTATAATTTAAATTAATATTTTAATACCAAATAATTTATATCAAATTTTGTTTCTCAATTATTGCATAACCGATATGGGTAAACCGTGTAACATTTAATTGCAATGTCACTCGCAAATTATACATACACAGTTCACTGGCAATAAACATTCTGATTCGGATTCTGACACAATATCAGTGTTCGATTTTCGAAAACAACGTTCGCGGTTTACAAAGCAAGAAACTGTTGTCTTTCGCCCGCTAGCAGTCGTTTAAATAAGTTAAGGAGAATTAACCCTAACTTAGTGCGCAATGTATTAGTACCGTAATGTCCGTCTAGTAATACAAATGTAAGCCTTTTGCTTATTAAGTATTTTAGGTGTATAAATACTTAATAAGCTAAAAAAAACTCAGTCCATTGCTGAACATAGACCTGATAGAATGCCACAAAGCACGGTCCTGAGCCACTTGAATGCATTCCTGCATGTCTTACAAGTCGTAACTCAGTAAGTGGAGGGTCGCCCTATACTTCGTCTATCGGTACTAGGGGCAGCCTCGTACCGATAGACTACTACTCAAGAACCTTATCGGTTGTCGCTTCTTCTAGCTATATGGCTGGCCCATTGCCACTTCAGTTTACTAATCCGTCAACCTATGTTGGTCACTATGATTCTACTGCAGATATCATTTCTAAATTTATCATGCAGAGAAACAACAAGAATAGCCTGAGACCACGTCTCAGACACTGGCAACACCCAGAGGTTGTACAATCTCGTTTCCAGGTTTTGAGGTGTACCTGACTTGTGCTGACATGTGTTTATACTGAGATGTGTGTTATTTCCTGAAAGCTGCCCGGATTGATTGACTTGTCGGTTTGTATTTTATTTTTTAAACAAATCGATTGATCTCTCGGTCGAATTTGGACTTACCTAATCGAACTATTTATCCCAGGTAAAAATACTCGTCAACAACTTTGAGCTTAGTGCTCCCAACAACTACTGGCATTGGTGTGACATGGACGTTACACATGATTTTTGTTTTGTACTTCATCTTAAGACCTATCCACTAGAAGGACCACTAGAATGCCGGCGTAAAATAGCAGCTCAATGCTGCTGTGTTTCATATGGTGAGTGTAGAGAGCTGGAGACCCTTTTTACTGGAAACGAGGCATTCCATCTTAGTCCTCACGGGTGACAACTCTTCATTCTTCATCTGGATTTTGATTCCTAACTGAGGATAGGTCTAGATGTCTATGAACCACAGTACCATTTTTTTTTATAATAATAATTTCTTTATTCAGGAAAAATTTTAACAATATATATTTGCATCTTTTCATCATTTACCATTAGGTGGACTGACTGAAGGATAAATAATGAACAACTCGCCTACCAAGCTTGGTATTTATGGAAAATAACGGAATGCAATGAGATCCTTATGATGGCAATCTGTTTAGGAAGCCTACGGTTAGCATCAGACTTGTGATGGGCTGTAATGGATTTTTTTTATAGTAGAGGGGGTAAACGAGCATGCGGCTCACCTGATGGTGACTACCGCCGCCCATGAACAACCAAAACACCAGAATTGCAGGTGCATTGCTGGTCTTCTAGAAATGAGTAAACTCTTTTCTTGATGGTCCCTAAGTCGTATCGGTCCGGAAAAGTCACCGGTGGTAAAAAATTCCACAGAGAAATTTTACGAGGAAGAAAACTCTTAGTAAAACGTATAGTAGTGGACCGCCAAGCATACAGATGGCGAGGATGGTACCGGGAATTTGGACGCGATGTGCGTTCGTGTTTGGCGGCTGGAACTAATCTAAACAATTCTTCAGAACACTCCTCATGGTAGATACGATAGGAAACGCAAAGGGATGTAACATCCTTACGCAGCGCCAGTAAATCGTGCCGATCAGAAAGAACTCGTTCGTTGACGATTCGAATCGGTCTGCGCTGGATGCGGTCTAGTGATAGGAGCTGACTCTGGGGTGCCCCGGCCCAGAGATGAGAACAGTATTTCATGTGAGGCCAAACTTACGCTTTGTAAAGTTGTAAGCGATGTGCCGGCATGAAATACTGTCCCGCTCTGCTGAGCACGCCAAGCTTTTTAGAGATAAATTTGGCCTTCCCCTCCAAGTGACCACGAAACTGCAAACTATTTGATATGTCACCGCCGAGGATTCTGATGCTAGCTGAGGCAGCAAGGGGAGTGCCTTCATACTGAGGAGATACGACAAAGAGGTTCTTTTTAGCGGTTAACGCGCAAACTTATGTCTTCTGGGGATTGAATTGGACTAGATTAAGTCACCCCCAATCTGAAACTTTGTTAAGCAAAGACTCGACTTCAGGCACAAGTTTGTCCCGGTACTCGGCGACTATTTCTCGAGATTTCTCGGAATTTTATTGGCACAGCCGGTGTATAAAGCATCACTAGTGCTGTCGTCTCCATAGCAATGAATGTTATCAGTTTGCAACATATCATTGATATGCAGAAGAAACAGCGTTGGAGATAGCACGCAGCCTTGTGTAACACCAGCATTAATAGGCTTGTAATCATAGCACCGTCTACTAAGACCTTGATGCTCCGATTAGCAAGAAAACTAGTGATCCCAGTGCACAATTTCTCGGGGAGCCCATAGTAACGAAGCTTTGAAAGAAGCGCTTTGCCAATGCCTCCCCTTTGGACTCTACTGCCTCCACCCATCTATGAGTACGGTAGACCAGAAGACCATCAGCTGATCGACCACGACGGAAACCGTATTGGCGGTCACTGTTCAGCTGGTGACCCTCAAGGTACCCCATGAGCTGGCAGTTTACAATAGACTCCATTATTTTTGAGATTAAGGAGGTGATGGCGATAGGCCTGTAGTTGGACGGGTCTAAGCGGTCGCCTTTATTAGGGATCGGGTGGACCAAGCTGTCTTCCAAGAATTCTGGACTACGCCTTATGAGTAGGAGTACTGGGAAAAGACGCGTTAAAACCTTTTTTTATTGTGATATATTTAGAGATAATATTTTGAGATTGTGATAATATTTAACTTACCTTCCATTTGTCATTGTCGTAATCCCATTTAGAAGATAACCCGTCTATAGGGTTAACTCTCAACTCCAGCATCCTACGCAGCTGAGCCTTCTGCGCGAACTTCGAGTAGGAACTTGGTAGAGGCTCGTTCACTACAACATAAAAGTTGAGATAGTAAAAAAATAACTGTGCAATGATTGCATAAGTGTTAGAAATTATACTCCTTATAAATATAATATGGCATGTATCCACTTTTTTAAACTATTTCGCGGTTGAAAATGTTATAATAGAATTGTGTTTTAAGTTGTAACCAACTTCAAAGGAACCCCACTCTTTTGAATTCAGTGTAAATATCGGCCCTTCTTGATATTCCAATGTTTTTTTAACCGACTTCAAAAAGGAGGAGGTACTCAATTCGACTGTATTTTTGTATGTGTTACTTCAGAACATTTTTCTAGGTGAACCGATGATGATAAATTTTTTTGTTTCAAAGCTGCTTCTCATGTAGCCCAATACAAATTTAATCAAGATCTGAACAGTAGTTTTTGATTAATCCTTAATATAATGCGTATTTAATTGACTTCCACTACATTGATGATGTTCTGATTTTATTTATATTGAAGTCGGTTGTACAACATTTTTAATTTTACTACTTGTTTTATACGTGGTAGAGCCATGCTGCAGTTATATTAGTAGTATAGTTGTAGCACGAATGGGTCGGCTCGACCGGGGAAGGACCACGCTCTCACAGAATACCAGCGTGAAATAGTAGCTTAATGCTGCTGTATTTCGTATGGTGGTGTAGAGAACCGGTGACCCTTTTTTACTGGAAACGAGGCATTCCATCTTAGTCCTCACGGGTGACAACGCATCTGCATTTTGATTCGTAATCGAGGATAGATGTAGATGTCTATGGGCCACAGCAACCACTTACCATCAGGTGGACTGTGTGCTCGTTTGTCACCCTATCCTATAAAAAAAATAAGGTGTTACGCGATATCTTTTGCCTATTGTGAACCGCTTTCAACGATTTATTTTTTTATTAAATAAACTTTACTTGAAAGGGGTACCAATGAAATTAAAAAGAAAATCTTCAAAGGAAGAAAGAACACACAGTATTTATGCTACTATATAGACGATTTTCTAGTTGTCACCTTGATTTTGAGTTATTGTTATTATACTTTTTTAAATAATTAAAAATATCATTAAAAATTGTTTTTATAACACTGTAGTGACAACTGAATTTACAGTCCACCTTGTGATACAACAGTCTATGGACACCTGCGACAAACTTCAAACAAAGTTATAGATGCATTGTCTCCTCTGAGATTTAAGTGAAGTCTGGAATGCCTCACATCCTGCCGTTATACTGGCTCCCTAAAAACTTCAGAAAAGGAGTCTTACCATCTAATGAGGTGGTACAACTTCTTTTTCGAAGAGTTCATCTATTGAGGTGGTAGGACTTCATTGGTTAGAGTCCTTTACTGCTTTGTTTCTATTTTTATAAAAAGAGTATCTTGCTCTCACCATAATAGTGATAAAACATTGCAACCCAGAAGGCAAAAGAAGTGGAAACGAGAGTCCAACCCAAGATGAACTTCCAGGTGCCCGTAGGCGCTTGGAACTCTGCAAAAGTTTGGCAGAAGGAAGCACGGTACAGAGCTTTCTTTTCTTCGCAACTCAGCTGCCTCCAGTCTCCTTTCTCTCTTTCACGTAGAGCCTGTAAATGTTTCTTTTATTGTAAAAAAGGGGAAAATAAGGCACAAAGAGAAGTAAAACCCAGCTGGTTTTGATTTAATTAAAAGTTCGTTGACCAAATTGCCGATATATTGAAGATGGATTAAATTAAGGGTACTCTTAACCGGCGATAATTTAAGTAAAGGTATTTTTTTAATAGAAATAACGCAAAAAGCGAGCACAGTCCACCTGTAAGTGAATATTGTGACTCACAGGCATCTGCATCTATCCTCAATAAAGAATCAAAATGCAGGTGCGTTCTCACTCCTGCGAACTAAGATTACTCACACTCTCTAATCCCTTACTCTCATAGTCTGATGCACAGATTACGCCCTAATAGATTCCGCATACAGGCCACAAACACGCGCAACACATGCTTGCTGTAGCTAGCATACGAAGTAACGCTAAGAATCACGATATCAGTGTCGACCAAGTTTGTAGCCCGTAGGCACATCCGAGTTTTCTTGACAATTTAAAAATAGTCTTGTATCCAAAATACATTACAAATGGCTTCCTGTGCAGTAAAATAGTGCGGCAAGTCAGCTAAGAAAGATAGAATAACATTTTATCGGTAAGTAAATTCTATTCTTATCACGTTAACCTATTCCAAATGCACCGGAGTTCATCTTATACTGGTATTATAATGGTGCAAAGCGATAACAATTAAGCACCCGTTGATGTCTTCTTGAAATGTCCCTTTCACTCATTACATAAATTACAGTAGTTGTCTTTGTCTAACGACAGCACGTGTATCGATAGTATTGTGATTTATAAGTAGATATTTGTTTGGTCATCGTTTACATTTTTTAAAGTCATTATTTTATAAAAATAGTCGTGTATCATTGTCGTAGCTTTATGTTATAGGTTTCCTAAATGCCTCGAAAGGAAAAAGATGTGGATCGACGCTACTTGTCGAGGGGACCAATGGTTTCTCGTCAAAAATAGTGTGCTATGCTCAATACACTTCACAGAAGACAATCTTCATATTATGAAAAACCGTAGAAGGCTGTTGGGTTCCGCCATACCATCTCTATACTTGCCAGTTTTAGTACGGACTTTTCTATTAAAGTATAGTACCAATGTAGATTACAAAGTAATAGCGTTAAGTGGTTGATTGAAACGTGATTTTTAGGCGAATGTTGCACGTCGAAATTAAACTATTTTTAATGGATTTATAAATCATGAAACAAGTGAAAGTTATAATGTGATTATTGTTATTCTAGTGTAACATGAACTTCAGTGTTATTTTATTATTTATTATTATATATTTTATTATATATTTATTATTATTTTGTTTGCTTTTATATCTCGGCTTTTACCGGTTTACTAATAGCACGGGCCTAAGCCAAGTGTATATTAGTGCTGGATTTGGTGCTATCCTGTGAACTACCTTATTCAGTTACCTGTGTGTTAGGTTGTGAGGCAATTTGTCTAAGTATAGGAGGTATGGTTTGTTCTTCAGTTTGCAGGAACTTCCTAACTATTCTGCATGTATTCAGTATTACAGCTTTCTGTAAAAGTTTGTATGTATTGGGTGGTAAATTTAAAGTTTTTACAGATTGGTGTAATTGCTTCGGTATTACGCCGGTTGTCGATAGGACAATGGGCACTATAATTACTTTTTGAAGATGCCAGAGTCGAGTTATTTCATCTTTAAGTTCTGCATATTTAGAGAGTTTTTCAGCTATTGTAGTTTGTAGATTGTGCGTATTAGGGACTGCTATATCTATAAGGTATCCGGTTTTGTTAGTTTTATTTATCAATGTAATATCTGGTCTGTTACAGTGAATGGTCCGATCTGTGAGGATAGCGCGGTCAAAGTATATCTTCGTTTTGGGGTTTTCTAATACGCTTTCTGGGTTGTATTTATAATAGGGTTCAATAGAGTTTATTAGGTTATGTTGGTGGGCTAGTTTTTGATGAATAATATTTGCAACTTGATCATGTCTGTGTTTGTAATCTGTTTGGGCTATTGCTTTACACGCACCTGTGATGTGTTGAATAGTTTCTGGACAATTGTTGCATTTTCTGCACGTATCAGAAGTTAAGATTTTTATAATATGCTTTTGGTAGTTTCTGGTCTCTATTACTTGATCCTGTATAGCAATCATGAAGCCTTCAGTCTCTGGGAAAAGTTCGCCATGAATCAGCCATGCGTTCGATGCTTCTTTGTCGACATTATTTTGGCTTATATCATGTCGATGTCTTCCATGTAGAGACTTATCAGCCCACTCGGTGATTTTTGTTTTGTCGTCGGTCAGTTTTTCAGAGTTTTGTGTAGTGTTTTCTTTTAAGTTCAAGGGTGTTAGTTTACTATCATTTTGTACTATAACCTTGTAGAGTGTGGAAGATTCTGATTTATTGAAGAAGTATTGTCTGAGGGTCGTAATTTGCTTGTTATGTAAGTTTAATATATCGATTATTCCCCTGCCACCTTCTTTTCTTGGCAATGTCAGTCTCTGTAAGCAAGACCTTGGATGATGTTTGCGAAATTTGGTCAGTGTTGTGTTTATAATCCGTTGTAGAGCTTTTAAATCAGACTTTGCCCAATTGATAATACCGAAAGAATAAGTGAGTACTGGTACAGCAAAAGTATTGATGGCCTTTATTGTATTTCTAGCGTTTAATTGTGTCTTTAGTATTGTGTTGATTCGATGTCGGAACTGTTGTTTCAATTTTTCTTTAGTATATTTATAGTGTATTTGTCGTGACTGGTTGTAACCTAGATACTTATATGCCTCATTTTCATCTAGTGGTTCTATCTTATCTCCAGTTTCCAAAGTAAAATGGTGTTGATAGTTATGTCCTGCTGTTATCGAGTTTATTTTGCATTTATCTATTCCAAA
This sequence comes from Parnassius apollo, assembly GCA_907164705.1. Lineage (NCBI taxonomy): Eukaryota > Metazoa > Arthropoda > Insecta > Lepidoptera > Papilionidae > Parnassius > Parnassius apollo. The sequence continues at coordinate 1,310,841 of CAJQZP010000280.1, forward strand.
TTCCATTTTTATGTCATTTGTGAATTGTTCTGTAAGGTAAGCTAATTGATTTAAGTGATTTTCCGTATCAGCATAAAGTTTTATGTCATCCATGTAAAGTAGATGGTTAATATTTATGCGAATGTTATTGTTATCAGTATAATGTAAGGGGTAACCTACTGCAGATGAATTTAATAACTTAGATAGGGGATTTATAGCAAGACAGAACCACAATGGGCTCAGTGTATCACCTTGGAATATTCCTCTCTGTATTTTTATTGGATTGGTCTCTATCATTTTAGTCGGAGTCGTGAGTATTAATCGTGTTTTCCAGAGACTCATCAATGATGTTAGTAAAATGATTAGTTTTGGATGTATTTTGTACATCTTCAGGACTTCTATTAGCCACGAATGGGGGACTGAATCATAAGCTTTTTTATAATCAATGTACATGGAAAACAAGTCGGACTTCTCTTTCTGAACTTGTTTCAGTATAACAGAGTCTATGATTAATTGTTCCTTGCAGCCTTGACTGAATTTTCGACATCCCTTCTGTTGTTCGGCCAGTATACTATTGTCATTAATGTGTTTATATATAAGTTCAGATACGCATGATGTAAGGATTTTATATACAGTTTGCAAACATGTTATAGGCCTGTATTTTGCAGGGTTATTATGATCATTATGATCTTTTGGTATCATGTACGTAATTCCGACTGTCATGTAAGCTGGCATTGTTAAAGGGTTTACTATAAATTCATTAAGATGATTATAAAGGTAACTATGAATGCTTGTAAATTTTTTATACCAGTAATTGTGAATAAAATCTGATCCAGGTGCTTTCCAATTATGCAGCTTATTAATTACCTTTTTAAATGTTTCTATTGGGATATGATCAAAAGACATTTCTTGAATGTTTAAATTGCTATTTCTAGTTTCGGTTTGTATCCAGTTGGCATGAGTATTATGTTCAACAGGTCTTTCCCAGATTTCTGCCCAAAACTTTCGCATGCCCTCTGGATTAGGGCCGTCACCTAGCCAGTTTCTTTTTTTGTACGTTAGCTGTCGTTTGTTTTATGTTTCGATAAAATTGTTTTTCATTGTTCTGGAATTGATTATTTTGTTGTTTTCTTAACGTGCACGCTTTGTATCTACGTAACCGACCTGAGATGACTGCAAGTTTTTGTTTGAGTGTGTCAAGTGTGTGTGTGAGATGTTTATTTTGTTCCTCATGTACTGAATGAGTTTTGTGCTGTTGTACTATGTTTTTAATATGTCTTTCTAGATGTTTTGATCTAATTCCGTTAATGTATTGTGTTCCTCTGCCAATTTTTGTTCGCAACTCACCTAGTCTCCTTTCTAGCCGTTTTTGCCACTGTGGTTTATAATCGTCTTTAGCTTGGTAAGATTTTTTTTGAGATTCGTACGATAATTTTGCCCCGTTTACCTTAGCTGCTGTCCAAGCAGCGCAATATATTGCAGTTTGTAATGTAATAAAGTCCGTTTCTGTATTTATAGTTTCGGGAAGAGTTTTTTCATTAAGATAATGAACTATTATTGCAAGTTTTTTAGATGGCTTTTGTTTAGGGATGTAGACTCTGCTTGTGGGGTCAGTGTCTTTAAAATGTAATAATGCTTGCTGAAAAGTTTCGTCTATTAAGGGATCTCTCTCAGATTGTGATAGACTAAGTAAAGAGACTTCAATACTATTTATAAAGGGAATGTCAGTATTGTTAGCGCCTTGTGTATTTTCTTGAATTGTATGAGGTATTGTATTTGCGTCACTTGAATTATTCAGATTTATTGATAGTTGTTTATTTACTTGTTTTATTTCATTTAATTTATCGTCACTAATGTATTTATTATTTACTATTGCTCTTCTTTGGTCAGCTATTCGCTGTTCATTTAAATGAGCAAGTGTTGGGAATGCATTAACGAAAGCTTCATGTAATTTTTTTCTATAAGAAGTTCTATTTGTATTTAGTTGAGTTATCTGGTAATACAGTCTCATTAAAGTCTCATTTTGTTCCTTTGTCCATCTCATTTTAGTTCGCGCTTGTGTGTTATGTGTTTCTAAAATTTCTTGTTGTGTTTCATGAGTGGTTGGGAGTCTAGCATGATGATTTAACTCTTCTCTTACTTCTTTATAAATCTGATCTATAATTTTTTGTGATATCAGTTTATTGCGGAATATAGCTCTACGTTGGTCTCCTACTCTTTGACGGCTTACTAGCATATTTGGGTATTTCTCTACAAATTTCTGATGTAGTGGTTCAAGGTAATTTTTGGTATCAGTATCAAGGAAAGTTAGCTGAAGATAAGTGCGCAGTATAAATACATTCATTTCATGTGTCCATCGTCTGCGCGTTTTAGGGACGCCGCTAGTGGGTGCAAGCTCAGAGTCATTAATGACATCTTGCACAACACTGTCGGTCCTATTTGGTGAAGACAAGTTGGATGTTTCACTTGTCAGATACTCGGAGGGATTGAAATCGACAGATGATGTTGTTGGTGTGGTATCATCGCTTGAAGATTCAGCTGTAGCATCAACGCCGCAAGCCCGCTTGTTCAACTCACGGCGCCCGGCTGTAGCATTTTGTATTTATTATTATTATTAAGTATGTACCGTATGGTTTATTAATTAATAATACTACTTTTAGGTAAAACACTTGGCAAAAATACTATCACAACCTAGAGGACATAACAGGGACGCAAAGGATGTGACATTTTGTTAGTGAGATAAAAGACCTACATCTCGCTGACAACGAAACTATGGTCAGTTTTGGTGTTCAGTCACTATTCACATGCCTACCTATTAAAGACTGCATCTCAATTGTAACTAGGAAGCTAGAAGATAACAACGTTCCTGCAGAATATGCAGTATTACTCTAACACTGCTTCACATCTGGCTATCTATTGTGGAAGGAAGAGTTCTAAAAGCAAGTTGATGGTGTGGCAATGGGCTCACATGTATCTTCTATAGTCGCCGACATATTCATGGAGGACTTTGAGGAGAAAGCCCTTCTTACTGCTCCTGTAAATCCAAGATTCTACAAGCGATACGTAGACGACACTTTCACAATTTTACCATCTGACAAAGCAACTGCATTTTTAGACCACCTTAACTCCATAAAATCTAAAATACAACTCACAATGGAGTTAGAGGCAAATAATTCTTTAGCTTTACTAGAAGTTTTAGTCATCCGAAATCCTGATAACATTATGTTTCACATTATGTATAAGAAAAAGGCCCATACCAACCGATATTTAAATGGCGAATCTCACGACCATTCTTAACAGTTAGCTACCGTGGGTAAATCTTTATTTCATAGAGCACAAGGGATATGTGACAGAAAACATCTAGCCGCCGAGCTTCAGCACGTCAAGCAAGTATTGCCAGACAACAAGCTTTGGGTCCCATGTCTACGTCACAGCGACCGAGTGAAGCCGGCTACAGTCGATGGATGGGTGCTGCCATCTGCTTGGGATCCTATAATTAACAAAATCTACCCAAACCCAAGCATACCACCGCAAGACTTCAAGACTTAAGGTAGCCGGGCTAACTATAACATTGAGACGTCAAACGTCTCCATACCTCCTCCCCCCCGTGACTATAAATTAATTAAACGCGATAAAATCCGTATATATAGTTTTATTCAATAAGTAGTGTGTTAGGGTAGTGTAAATAGTGTTCGCGTAAATTTAAGAAATCATTAAATTACATGTACAAATATATGTATTGTTTTATTATTATACATTGTTTTTTTTTATAAATTTCAAATAAAAATTGATCAATTTATTTATTTATCAATAACCAATAAATCCCAAATTTATCGATCAACGGCCCTGTCCCATCACTATGGTTCGGAGCATTCTAAGTTTAACCTTGAATTGATAGAATCAGGCGTTACTTTGCGGAAAAAAATAAAAATAAAAATTTCTTTGCAACCTTCCGCTAAATAAATACAATGATGTGTCTTACCTGGATTGAAGAGCACCTCCCGCCCTCCCTCAATTGCATGCACTAACTCCGTCACCACTAGTCCCAGCACCACTACTCCCAACACCACTATTCCAAGTAAGACACACCATCGACGATAATACGACACGTGTTTCGCCTCTACACGAGGCATCTTCAGGTAATGTAGACTAATGTAGATAATGTAATGAATGTCTATATGTAGTAACGATACATAAAGTACACATATATAAAGATATACACTATATAAAGATTTGAGAAAATATATATATATATATATATATATATATATATATATATATATCAAATCTTTATATAGTTTACATATTTTATGACTTTAAATAACCTGTGATTGATGGCCCCTTGCCTTATGGCCTAGCAAGTGGTAAATCAGCACTAGAAAATTGAAATTAAAAATTGAATTGGTGCCCACATTTGTTGAAATTAGGTTACTTGAAGCTCTACCACGACGCTACGGTTCTAAGAAGAGACGCCGATTCTTGGTTGTTTGCAAAACGCGTTAGACCCCACGGGTTCAAACTTACTTAGTCTGTGCCATAAAATGGTACTCTGTGCCTCTGATCCCTGTGCACAGATTTTGTTCACGGTGTCAGTTCTTGTACGAGTACGTAGTATGTGTTACTTCAATGTACAATTAATGAAAAAAACTTCTTACACAGATGTCCCTAGTGTTCTCCTTAAACCGTATTGCGGGAAAGGGGAAGTGCGCATCATCCTTGTACGCTGCACTCCCGTTGATGCCGTGGCCCACAACGTCTCTGTTCCCGATCCTGCACTTACCGTGCATTAGCCTCACATTACAGTATAATGTTACAACGCTGGGTTGTCTTAAGAATACAGACATATTGCGAGGAATACAGTTCGATTGACGTTTTGCATTGCTTCATTTATTCTTTTAAAATATTTCTTTACGGACAGTGTCTTTATATTAACGTGACCTTATGTTACCTCTTTCCTAGATTGCATATTGGGTCCTTGCATATGAAATTAGCGTTTTGTCGTACTGACTAATTTGATCTAAAATATCTCCTCCTCCAAATGAGTCGTGTTCGCTTCGCATAAATAACAACTTCAAAATGCCTGGTTGTGTTCTTAAAGACTGCAGTAAACACTCCAGAACATCAAAAAAATAAGTGATGATTTAACATTTAATCGGTAAGTAGACATTAAGACGTTTAAAACTCTTTGATTTTAAGTTTTCGTTTTTTAAGAATCGGGCAAAATGTAAAACCTATGTTGTACACTACATTGAATAATACGCGTAAGCTCCATGAAATTCTTGGCGCTTATGATGTTTTGGTCGCGAGGAAACCAGTCCTTAATACAAACTAGCGCTGCATGTTTTAATAGTTTGGTTAGACGATGTAACTATAACTGCAGCGTACTTTGGTTCGGGGTCCTTGGACTATACTCTAGTAATATAGTTCGATGGTCAAATGTCACTACGTGAAGGCAAAATTTTTACATGTTTAGATGACATAGCTTTCGTATTTCGTGGGAAAACCTGGGACGAAGTTCGACAAAATGCTAAAATGGAACTACACAGTGCTAACTTATGGCTTGGCTAAACATAATCTACTGACCATAAATGTATCCAAAATCTTATTAATACAGTTTATTGATTCTCGAATAAAACAACAGAACGTGGATATTCATACTCACACATGCAAATTTTTTACAAACCATCAACGTATGACATTTGAGCCTTATAGATACGTGGTATATCTATAAGGCTTACCCTTATAATTATACAACATGTAACAAAACCCTGTGGTTTCCGTTAACTGCGTTATCAGAATCAGTATCCAACATATAGAAATATTTTTTTTTTCAAAAACTCATTTAAAAAACATAATTTTAATGAAAAAAGTATTAATTTGCAAATTGTATGTGGTTTTATTTCCTCTAACTTACAGGAGTATCGGTACTGCGGGATCTTTGACAATCCTCTTACTCCTCGGCCAATGCGGAGATAATAAAACCACATACAATTTGCAAATTATTTTTTTTTCATTAAAATTAAAAAACAAATTAATGTTTTTTTGAAAAAAAAAATTATTTCTATATGCTTGGATACTGATTGTGATAACGCAGTTAACGGGAACAACAGGGTTTTTGTTACATGTTGTATAAGGCAATACCTTTTATGAGATGATTTACACATAATTACCAAACAGCATGTTTCTATTCCTTATGACCTAAATAAATCACGTAACAAGCGTACATTTACTAATATGTACGCTACACGACAAAGAAGTTTTCTTTCCGGATACCGTTATAATAAAGTTAATAAAATTTTAAATTTCTATCCGTCATCACTTTGCGAATGTCAAACTAAAATAAGGAACTGGCTATTTACATTAAACTATGGGGATACTGATATATAAAATTACTAATATATGTGAAGTGTTGCCATCTACTTGGGATCCTATAATTCTCGTCTCGGTCGTCTCGTCCTTATATCATGGATAATCCGATCTTGCCAGAAAGTAGTAATTATTATTATTATCAAAGAGGTTCTTTTAAAATTCCGTCACAAAATTTGGCGTGAACAATTCGACCCCAAAATCGTAATCGGGGACTTCAAAAACCTTGAGATAAATAAAATACGTGTGACACTCGGGGACTATTGCATAGCACGGCGGTAAAGCTATTGCATAGCATTTTTTATTGACTTATGCAATTATAATTATTTATTTATTTTATTTATGCAGTATTTTTTTCTTTGATATTAATTCAAGTTTTTTCTTTGATATTAATTCATGTTACACTTTTTGAACGTGGTGACCGACAAGAAAACAATTTTTTTCTTTTATTGAATAAATGAGAAGTTAAATACATCTAGTCGCACGCACAGAAACACCGTGCCGAAGCCTGCTGAACTGAAAAAATAAGAAACACGGCACATTGATGCACGGCTTTCAACGCCGCACTCCTGTGCCGGTCGGGGGGGGGGGGAGTTAGGATTATATTCGTTACGGAATTTCTTGATTCGGTCGCCGCGTTCAAAGCCCGCGATAAAAGCTATGCAATAGCTTAAAAATTACAAGCGGATTCTAAAGTTTTGATCACCAACTTGGATCCGCCATCTTCAATTTTAGAAAAATGTCCAAGTCGGAGTCTTTCATGAATATTTCGTTGTAAAGTCGACACATTCTTTATTATTGAGTTGTAAAAGCAGGTAATCTTCTAAGTCTGCAGGTAAAATGTCTTGCTAGGAATCCGGAGTTTGCGCTTTGTAGTTAAGTTTAATTTACTTAAGAGGTTATCGGACTCGATCTCATTATGGAGAATTTTATTTACATATATATATTATTTACATATATAAGGTCATATTCCTTACGGCGAATAAATAAAGAAGTCACTATAAATTTGTCTTTTCTCTCACCATAGGCGACAATATTGCAAGCAAGATCACATTTGTAGCTAAGTATTCTAAGAGTTCTTTTTGGGCGCTTTCTATACTATCCGAATGGATTGTGTAGCAGGGAGACCAAATGACACAAGCATATTCAAGAATGCTACGGACAAGGCTATTATAAGCGGTCAGGAAGCTTTGAAGCTGTTTGAAGCTTAGTGCATCTCGTTATGAAACCTAGTTACTGAAATGCTTTGTTTTTAATGTACGCATAGTCCTCACGAAATGTTAATTTAGAGTCAAAGAACATACCCAGATCTTTAGCTATAGTTTTCCTGTCTAATTAATCTTCTTTGATTTTGTAGTCATAAGTCTGTTTATATCTCTTATACGTAACGTTATAATAAAACATTTTGAACGTTATATCGTTAAGCCAGCACCATTCAGATATTGAATCAGTATCCTCTTGTAGCTTACCAGAGTCAGATAAATCCTGTATTACACGGGATATTTTCTAGTCATCTGCATATACAAGGCAAGTACCGGGCGATTTACAAATCAGATCGTTTATAAATATAATAAAAATAACGGAACGAGATGTGAGCCCTGAAGAACACCGGATTTAATTATGACAGGTGATGACGTGAAACCTTTCAGAGCGACAAGTTGGCTTCTATTATCAAGGTACGAATGAACCCAGCTCAGTAGATTTCTATAAATACCTGACATAGCTAATTTTTTACTTTTTTTTGTTGAAGGAATGATTTACTTTGTTGAAAGCTTATGTAAAATCAGTGTACACGGCGTGAACCTGCGCCAACCTGGCACACGGTGAAAAACTCACATAAGTAGTGTTCGTATTCCAACAAATTGGTCTCTGTTGATTTGCTACACCTGAAACCGTGCTGCTTGCTAGATATACAAGCGGCTCAACCTAAGTAAAAATTATCATAGAACGCAGATTAAAATACCTTAGCAACACAGCACAAAATCCTAATAAGTTAATATGTCTATAATTTTCGCAGTTGGACTTAATTTCGGACTAGTGAATGGGTACGATGTGAGCCAATTTATAAATGAAAGGCAAAGCACCAGAATTTAAGGACTTATTAAATAATAATGTTAGTAGTTCACACAGTTCCCTTGCACAATTTGAGAAAAATATAGCGAGAATTCTATCATACCCTGACTCCTAGGAGGAGAATCTATTCGAGTAAAAGGCTCAGTAGATTACGCCTGACCCGCACCTGAGCGGTCAGCCACGGTAGAGTCTACATCATCTGAGGATGCCTCGTGTAGAAGCGAAACACGTGTCGTGTTATCGTCGATGGTGTGTCTTACCTGGAATAGTTGTGTTGGAAGAAGTGGTGCCGGGAGTAGTGGTGCTGGGAGTAGTGGTGCTGGGACAAGTGGTGAAGGAGTTAGTGCATGCAATTGAGGGAGGGTGGTAGGGGCTCTTTAATCCAGGTAAGGCTCATCATTGTATTTAGTTAGCGGAAGGTTGTGAAGTAATTAATATTTTTATTATAATGGATTTCCGCAAAGTAACGCCTGATTCTATCAATTAAAATACTGTTGTCATTGACTGTCTGCTAGGAACTGCTTAACTTCGAAATGTAAAGTTTCAACATAGTATGAGGAAGTTTTTGAAGATTTTATATGATAATTTTCTATTATATAAAACTTGACATTGGCAAAAGTACAACTGTACGACTCCATTACCAAAGAAGAAAAAAAAACTATTTTTGGACAGCTCTCGTTAGATGTCGCTGCTTTTTTCATAATTAGGGTGGTGTTGGTCTGAAATTTACCTGGACAAAAGTAGAGTTAAAAAGGTAAATAAATTTTATATCCAAGTTAGTGCTTCGTAATCAAATATTTTTATTTGTGCTTAAAATTTTTACGTAAGTAGTAAGTATCAAATAATTTTATTGTTTCGTCGCCAGCAGGTCAGCAAGTAGAAGTTCTAATTTTAAAATGTATATTTTCCTCTTAACGTAGAATTAACTTTGGTTTTATAGATAAGAATGTACTTAGCTTTATAATTACAATAATCAGGTCCGACCTACATATTTATATTATGCGTCAGAAGCTTTTTTCGTGTTATGTAACTGCAATCAATACACTTCATATCTAACCTTACTTTATCACAAATTATTTACTCACCCTATTTCAGTCCATAGGGCCTATCAGAATATAATAATAATAATATAGCCATTTATTTCCAAACTTTGGGGTTGGACTGAATATTAGAAACCTAAAAATTTAGCCTGCGCTTATACCAAAATTGTAGATTTTATTTGCATTTTTATGTGTTCATACAAGTAGCTATATTTTAGTTTTATTCAAAGGGTTAACTAGACTAGCAACTATTTTGATTGTTACGAAGGGATTTTCTTTAGTAATCTGCTGCATGAATATATGGTCGCCGAGTGGGTGGGGGAGGGGGGGGGGAGGGGGAGGAACCTCCCCCTGAAAGGAAAAAGTGCCGGAAACCCCCCCCCCCCTTTTTTTTATGAATTTTTAAAGTTTTGTTACATTTAAGGAAAATTCGCTTTCGTTTAATAAAAAAAGGGCGTCCGGTGACGAAAAACTCACATTCGGGTCCCGGTGGGAATGTGGCAGTATTTAGGGTGGGAAAAACGGTGGGAATTAACACTATTTTGACTCTGCTTCTGCTCCAGCGCTGTGGGAAGTGCAGCCCTTTCGCCCTTGCATAACTAAGCACAGGCACCTAGCTCACCTGCGCAGCTTCGGCTGTTTGGTCGGCCTTCGGCGGCCAGCCTCAGCCGCTACGGCTCGTACGCTGCCTGCGCTTAGTTACAGCGGGCGAGGGCTGCATTCCCTCCGCGCTTCCGGATTTTCATATACACTAGGGGTAAGAGCGGAAAGACCACGTGGAAGTTGTGGTTGACAGATTCGGTTTTGTGATTTATACCTTCTGGTACTAGGGTTTGATCAAAAGAAATGAGCAAATATAATATTATAAAAACATTTATTTATATACATGGTTAATTACTTTAATTAGTTCCATAAAAGGATCCTTTTTTTTTCTTTGCACTGACCTTCTCCACAAATATTCAATAATAATGTCTGAAAAGTTTTCCGGGTGGTTATAATTGTATTTACTGAAAAATCTTTTAACCACCCGCCATTGCGATTCGATTCTTTGAGTATGAGTGCCATCAGGGGCAACAAATGGGTTCTCAGGATCTGAATGGTTCACCTTCTTGTGAATGTACCCATGTAGCCCCAAACAATCATAAGCCCTCCAGAAGTCAGTATGGATTGTGGTGCCCTCAACCACATGTTTTTTAATTAGGGGCACTAGTATGTCCGCTGACCTGATGTTTTCAGGGCACACCTCTAGTCGAAAATCCTCACTTCCATCCTCAATGAGGCTGAGGATCCAGTTGCCCTCAATCTGCCTTCCTAAAATCAACAATAAACAATTTAGAGTTAGTAAATATTCAAGATATTTATTTATTTATTTACTCTATATTGTACAGTGTACACCAAAACCCAATAGTACAAAATTACAAAAAAAAAAAAACAAATACAAAAGTACAAAATTTTATAGCAGAATATGTACAACAGGCTGTCTTATCACTCTGAAACTGATTTCTTCCAGATATTTTGGCTTTAAAAGGTATTCAAATATATTTAATAAAAGGTATTAAAAGATAATTTGGGTTCAAAAGTAAACTTTAAAATAAATAATGTGTAATAATTTAAGACTAACATAGGTTAAGCTAATTTACTAACATATTATGGACTATATGTAGGTCTGAAATAAATTTAATTATCATTATATTATTATTATAAATATATTGTTTCAGTCTGTAATATAAGAAAATCAAATTACCTTTATTATATTTCCGTTTTCCAAATTTTGACTCGTCTATTTGGACTACTTTTCCTGGGCCACCAATCTTGCCGATGGCCTCTTGTTGCTCTATTTGGTAAATGAGGACTGTCTCCCGGCAGTAATTGTACCAATCGCAGACAGTCGCCATAGATAAGCAGCCTCCCTCTATATCTTTTTCTGGGTCTTCGTGGATTGCATCTTCATAGCTCCAGCGATGCGCATAACAATACATCAGATAGAATACCCGTGGCAATGACATTTTAATATTTTCAAACCAGGTGCCCTTGCCACGAGCTACCCTGGATCGGGCTCTGCAATTTCCTTTATTGCAAACAAAGGAGCCCACATTTTTATTTTGCCCATATACCACTTTCATTGGCACTCTATGGGTGCGGCACTCCTTAGTGGCAGGGATTAAGCCATTTTCAATGGCAAACTCCACACACTACTCTGGTACCGAGTTCTCGCACGATTCGGGGTAAATTAAAAAATTTAGCTCCTTCTTCCACATATAAACGCCTGCGCACAAAATCACCATAAAGCTCCGCGAAGGGTACTACATCCGTTGCGGCGGCGTCGCTTGCGTTCGACGGACCGGCCGAACTAGTTGACGGCGTAGAGTCGTCGGCCATCTTGGGTCTCTCAGGTAGACAGACAGGTAGGCAAAGTCCAAGAAAACGTGCAGGGGTCTTCGTAGGGCAAATCGGTGGTCCGGTATTCGAGCACGGGTCTTCGTCAAGGCAAATCACAGGTCCAAGAAACAAGCAGAGGTCGAAAATAGAGCAGGCGGTAAACGGAGGTCCGATAATCGAGCAAGGGTCAAGAATTAGGAGCAAAAAAATGAGCGCAAAACATTCAAAGTCCGAAGGCGAAAGTGGAATGGATGGTGACTAAAAAACAATACGTGGTTTAACATCGTATGTTAGAGTAGGATAGCACTATAAATAGATTAATAGATCATACAAACTATACTATTGTTATCTCTTTCTAATAATTATATCCTTGTTGCTTATTTTTTTTTTAAAACAGAGTACAGACCATGCTCTATTGCTATCTCTTTGTAATAAATATATTCTTATTTCGTATTTGTATCATTTTTAAATGGATATAACCTCAAAACTATAATTGTCGATATCTCGAAAACTAAAGATTTCCGGCATAAAAAAACAGCTAGATGATAATTAATAGTCATTGCCTGTCAACTAAAGCTAAAATGATCAAATAATTATGTTGTTATTTCGTTTCGTATCATTTTTAAATGGACATAACCTCAAAACTAAAATTATCGATATCTCGAAAACTAAGGATTTCCGGCATAACAAGACAATTATTGCTTACCTTTTATAACAAAAAATTCTTCAAATATTGTTCCATTACCATCACCATAGACCTCCTTATAGGTTGTCTCATAGGGGGAATATTGGCCATAGTACCTGCGCTTGCCAGGCGAATTGTCAAATAAAGAAGTTTATAGTTTTTTGAGTTGCTATAGGAAGGTGGTGCTGCACATCTCATGCTTCATATTCCCTCTGTTGCCTCTTAAGGCACTCATAAGAGTCACAAATAATTGGGTAAGCAAAGTTCTGGTATGCCGGTGCTACATGACAATTAAAAAAAATTGTTCCAATGAAATAATATTATAAAATGCTATTTGCCCTTTAAACATAATGTTAGAAATAGAATTCCTTGTGTTAAGTATTATAAAATATGTAAGTATAGTAAAATATCTGGTTACAGAGACATGGCCAACATTCTATTACGCCGTGCGCTAATAGATGCGATTCGCGTACCAGCTGGTACCAGGGCTTCTAGCGAGCTTGCTAAGGTAAGCATAGTAGCTGGATTGTCAATACTAGCTAGTAGTAGCTAAAATCCACCCTTATAAAATCATAATTAAGTAGTAGTTTCAAGTACAATAGTATTGATTTTTTAAATTACAGTGGAAACTATGTAACATCACTCGATTTAACATCAAACTCCCTAAAGCGTCAAAATCAATTGGCTTTGGTTAGTTTAGCTTGTCTTCCTCAGTCCTCAGGGGTGACATCGCATCTGTGTTTGATTCTTAATCAATAAATGTAGATGTCTATGGGCTATAACATCCACTTACCATCAGGTGGACTGTGTGCTCGTTTGTCACCCTTATTCTATAAAAAAAGGTTAATGTCCATGTCACATCTATGCCGGTGATTGTTGAGAGCACTAAGCTTGAAGTTGTTGACTAATATGTTTAAAGACAAATAGTCCGATTGGGTAAGTCCAACTTTGATCGAGAGGTCAATAGAGCAATTAAACTGGGTTTGGCAGCGTTTGGAAGGTTACGACACCTCATACCTCAAAATCTCAAAACTAGATTGTACAACCAGTGTGTGATGCCAGTGATGACCTATGGATCTGAGACGTGATCCTTCACTGCTGGCTGTATGAGGAAGCTCGTAAGTCGCTCAGCGAGCTATGGAGGGGGCTATGCTCGGGATTTCTCTGTGTGATAAACTTAGGAATGAAGATATACTCAGTAGAACCAGAGCGACCGACATAGCCCACAATGGATTAGTTTGACAAAGTGGCAATGGGCCGGACATATAGCTTGAAGAACCAATAACCGATGGGACAGAAAGGTTCTCGAGTGGCAGGCTTGTACCGGCAGGCAAAGTGTAGGGTGACCTCCACTAGATGGAGTGATGATCTGGTAAGACATGCAGGAACTCGATGAATGCAGTTGGCTCAGGACTGTGCTTTGTGGGAAACCTTCCTTGGGGGAGGCCTATGTTCAACAGTGGACTTGTGAAGGTCTGTAATGATGATAACGGTGGTATTTTTTTCTGCCTCTTAAATTTTTTGTGCCCAAATAGCAGTAACTGTTTCTGGTTGACAGGCGCTTCACCTTAGGCCTCAGAGTTGGTAATATATATTCTTTGTTTGTAGTTGGCTGTAGGTGTCCATGGACTTCTGTAACCACTTACCATGATGTTTTTATTCATCGAATAATGGCGACAAATGAGCACACAGTCCACTGATTTGTGCTACAACCATAATAAAGCTGCAGCATGGCTCTACCACTTATAAAGTTGACTGTTATGTTGTTTCTGACTTAAGATTTATAATTTTTTTATTGTAAACAGATTGGCAACCGTGAGTGGGTAGGATATGGTTTCAATGGCCAGCCCAACTATGCAGACAGGCCTGATTTCCCCATTCCAGCAGTTAGGTTCCGCCCTGACACACCTGACATCAAGGTAAGAAGGACATATACATATTTATTGAGAGAATAATTATATTTGCTTTTCAAATTTGTATCAATTATAATTATGTTTATTTCACCCCATACATCTCATTATGGGAAGAATATCATGGTTTCTGATAGTCTGTAGCCCATCAGACGTAGATGTAGACCATCTTGAATTGAATATTCTAAGAGAGAATAAATGAGAGTAGGTCAGTATAACATCTGTTGGATGTATATAGCTTTTATTTTTTTAAACATAGTAACTATTTTCATTTCAATTTAAAATAGAAATTAGATGCCGTGATGTTAAACATGTAATGGGTACAATCGGTATTGTAATTTATTTAGGTTCTTCGTGAAAAAGAGAAGGGCGATTGGCGTAAATTGACTCTGGAGGAGAAGAAAGCACTATACCGTGCCTCCTTCTGCCAGACATTCGCCGAGTTTCAAGCGCCCACAGGGGAATGGAAAGGTGTTTTGGGCTGGGCCCTTACCATTGCATCTCTTTCCATCTGGATCTATATGGGAATGAAATTATTCGGTAAGTTGTAAACATTAACAAGTTATCTAACTAGCTGAGTTAACTAAGTTGACTTTCTATAATTCTTAACACTAGTGCATATCATTCAAGTTTAGATTTGTTTTACAGGGTCATTCCGGTTGATCATTACGAGTACTCTGTGATTTGTGAGACCTGTTCGATAATGTCGGTTGTGGGATATTACTACACATGTAATGTCCGAATATATATATACATATATATACAATGTAATTACAATCATCAATACTTTGATGTGACCCAGGTCAAATGAAAAAATCATTCAGTATTGACACATGTCTAGATAAGTCACGTGTCTGTCACATGACCTTATCTTTATATAATATGCCTTTCCCATACAGTTTTATAGTTTTCTATTAAATGCAGAAAGTCAACTTCGCTAAACCCGCTGATGATAGAACAATCGAAAATAATACTATCACTGTTATGGTTACTATTACAGCCTATCAAAAGTTCATGACTGAACATAGGTCATTGTGGTCATGCCTGGCGAACAGGTTGGAAACCACAATTTTTTATTTTTTAGTTCTTCTAAGGAAGACACTGCTGCTCATGTTCTGGTTTCCCTCTGTCACTTTTATGACATCCACTGGACTATATGGGGTTATGGTTATTCTTACACTGCCACTGCATAGTTTATTAGCCAAGTTGCTTCACTAGTATTCGCTAATCGAAAACTAAAAATGACTGAAGTCAACAATAAGTCACGTAACAATCACGTGACCTAATGCTGTGTGCATAGTATTCTATGACAATGAATGGGAATGACATTTTTATTTTTAGTATTGTTAATAATTTAGTCTGATGATTTTTACGGTCTAACGGGCACAACATATTGGTTGTATGTTCTAGTATTGTAAGTTTTCTCAAATGCTTCCTAGCCGAGATTTTATTGCATTCACATGTTTTTTCTAGGTTATTTTTTTAGATTTTTTTTTTAATAGGATAGGGTGACAAACGAGCACACAGTCTACCTGATGGTAAGTGGTTGCTGTGGCCCATAGACATCTACATCTATCCTCGATTACGAATCAAAATGCAGATGCGTTGTCACCCGTGAGGACTAAGATGGAATGCCTCGTTTCCAGTAAAAAGGGTCTCCGGTTCTCTACACTCACCATACGAAATACAGCAGCATTAAGCTACTATTTCACGCTGGTATTCTGTGAGAGCGTGGCTTTCCCCGGTCGAGCCGACCCATTCGTGCTACAACTATACTACTAATATAACTGCAGCATGGCTCTACCACATATAAAACCTATGATGTATATGACCTACTGTTGGGGGATATGTTGAGCACAGTGCTAATTTATATTTGTTATAATGACAAAGATCTGTAAAAGTCTTTTTTTATCAAAGTAAAGATGGCAACAAGCTCACATTCCATCTTATTGTAAGAGGATGCTGTGATCCATTGATTCCTACATCTATCATTGATTAATGAAAATGCAAATACATTGTCACACCGAGGAATAAGATGTTTTGTTAACTTGTTGTTGATGTTTTGATGCCTTGTTACTTGTGCCCGGTTGACTACACTTACCGTACAAAACACAGCAGTATTATGCTGCTACTTCATGCTGGTATTCTGTGTGAGACTGGCCCTTCTCCAGTTGAGCAGACCCATCTGTGCTGAAGCCCTAATAGGGTTTGATTTCATTACAAAATTTATTTAGATTTGAATATATTTATTTTGCAGTATACAGTCCTCTGCCTGAATCATTTGATGAAGATGCTCAGAAGGCGCAGCTGAAGAGAATGCTGGACCTCAAGGTGAACCCTGTGGATGGACTCTCCTCCAAGTGGGACTATGAGAACAACCGCTGGAAGTAAACTGTGAGTCTCAAACCTATAATTGTGTATATGTTGGTTTTGATGTTATTTGAAAACCTTTTTAGTTGTTGAATAAAATCTACGTCCTCATAAATTTTGTTTTTTATAAGCATTGAAAGAATTATTAAGGTGGGTCTATGCCTGAGGAGCTGAGTATAAGCGGAGCCGCTCTACTCGCGGTGTCAAGTGTGGACGTAGAACGTGCCTACAACAATTGCACTGCGAGCGCGATACAAATCCTTTTGTGTTCGTCAAAAAAACGACAATAGGCGGAGCACAGTCGAGCACAAACCAAAAGCTCGAAGCGAGCTCATTCGGGCTTGTAAGTCGGTCCAAGCTACACGAATTTGTATTTGGTTCATGCTCTGTTCTCGCTTAGCTGGCTGGTGTAGATCCACCTTAATATAATTTTTTTTATAGGATAAGGGTAACAAACGAGCACACAGTCCACCTGATGGTAAGTGGGTGCTGTGGCCAATAGACATCTACATTTGATCAAGAATCAAATGCAGATGTGTTGTCACCCCTTAGGATTAAGATGGAATGCCTCAATTCCAGTAAAACGGTTCTCCGGTTCTCTACACTCACCATTCGAAACACAGCAGCGTTAAGCAGCTATTTTACGCTGGTATTCTTTGAGAGCGTGGTCCTTCCCTGGTCGAGGCGACCCATTCAAGTTACAACCGTAATATAGCTGCAGCGTGGCTTTACCACATTGAAATTATGTGAGAAAAGTCTTTATGCTTGAACAAGTCTGTTGAATCTTGCCTGCATTAGTGTCTTGTTTGAATATTGTTTATATTCTTATAGTAACACATTTTGCTTGATTGTATTGTAATTTCTATTGGAATGTCCCGTTTTGGGATTATTCTTGTGATGCAACATGCAACTGACTAATGTAATAATATGATACATTTGGTAATTATATTCTGCTTTGACCAATTTTAATAAGTATTCTCTATGATGCACACCGTCACTGTCATTCTTTCCTTGTATAAAAGGTTTTGATGATATATTTCATTATGTACATATATTATGATATAAAATTCATTAACTATAGCGAGTAAGCAACATGTTATGACATCTATGGTGCTCACTTATATCCTTTTTCTGGTGATAGTGTTCCGCTTATTGGTCCATGGTCGATGGTTTCTAAAGAAACTGTACCCGCAACTAGTCATAGTCGCTGATGATAAGGCTATGTGTTGTATAGGCATTCAATGAGTAAATCAGCCAGCATTCCTGGCACTATACCACTGGGAGTACACCTTAGGATAATTGAAGTTTTCGGTTTTTAATTATTTTAATAAATATTCCAATCAATATTGAATAAAATGATTTTAAGAATATCCACTACCCCGTATCATCCCATGGAAAACAAATCAGGAGATGGTCAGTAGCATCTTCCTAGTAATGACTAAAAATAAAAAAACTGCTGTTCCCAACCCGCTTGCCAAGCGGACAACTTTGCCAAATATCTTCCCTATGAGGCAATCTATGAGGGAGTCCTATGTCCAGCAGTGGACTTTAAAAGGCTGTAACGGTGATAATGGTATTGAATAAGAAAAAAACAAAAGTCTTGCCTTTAGCATTGGCCTATACATTTGTGACAAAGCTATACATTCAAATATATATAGCACATGCCCTGGTAATCGTGAGTACCTTTCCTAGTTATTTTACATTGCCTTATATACAGGGTTGGCCACAGGAGAATAAAATAAGGCATGATTTAAAATTATTGATGAATAATTTATCATGTAACAATAATTTAAATTTGACATTTAATTGTAACAATTATACCAATAGAATTAATTTAATAGATATTAATAATTTAATTAAGAAATTTTTGACTACAGATAGGTATTACCTATCCAAATATAATTTAAGACAGATAGCAAATGTGCTATCTTATTATTTATATACTAACTCAGCCAAGAGCTTGTCTGGTTGACTGTGACTGTATCTGCTCCTATTGAGCAGCATTATGATTTGTCATGCAATTTGGAATCCGTTCCAAGTAATTTAAATTAGAAAATGGGACAATGGAGGTAATCTCTAGCAGTTATAATAATTTAAATAATTTAGAATGTAGCTTACAAATCCTTAATAGTTGCAGTTGTATAACTCCACAAAATGATAATAAAAATTGTTTACACCTGGTGCATCAGAATGTACAAAGCATTGAAAGGCAAAGAGCTAGAAATTGAATTGTTCTTAAATAGCAACAATATTCATATTTTATGTATTACTGAACATTGGTTAAAAGCTAATAATTTAACTTCAGTAATCACCAGGTGGTCAGTTCTTTCAATAGAGAAACGATTTTAAGAGGTGGCTTCTTAATTTTAGCTAGTAAATTATTATCATGTAAAGAACATAAAGATATTGTGAGCCTCTCTGTTGAGCAAACTGTAGAAATGGCATGTGTTGAGTTTGAGCACCTCATTGTTGTGAGCGTTTACAGACCCCCATGTTCTTTATATGATACTTTAAAAAAATATGGAGGAAGTTTTCGCTAAACTTAATAAAAAGAATAAAACTGTTTTAATATGTGGAGACTTTAATATCAATCTCCTAGAAGCTTCCTCCACCAATATTAAATTTAGCTCATTGTTTAAATCTTATGGTCTTTTTAATTTATTTTTGGAGCCAATACATATTGCTGAATCTATTGCAACATGTTGAGCTCTGATCACTGTGGACAATTAGTTTCATTACCTTATGTTCACAAAAAGCGAGTAGATAAAAAAGTAGTGTTTGTTCAGTAAATGCACATCGCTTGGTGAAGTTTAGAAGTAACATAGTAAAAAAACTTCCATTACTTTCATACCAAAATAATCATTCATAAAGTGTCATCAAAAGATATTGTAAAATATTTTAAGACTATTGATATTAAGAGAACCGCCGATGTGTGGGGGATTTCTGTTAAAGTTATTGCGTCTATAATAGATACAATCGCACCTCAACTATCTATTATTTTTAATACTAGTATCGAATCTGGTGTGTTTCCTGATTTAATGAAGCATAGTAAAGTAATACCTTTATTTAAATCTGGTAGTACATTGGACCCCGCTAATTTTAGACCTATTTCTGTACTGCCAACACTTAGTAAAATTTTTGAAAAAATTATTCTTGATCAAATGTTAAATTTTTTTAATGTAAATAATTTACTTCATAAAAATCAATTTGGTTCCACAAGGGGTCGCTAGACAATTGATGCGGGTGTTGAGCTGATTAAATATATATTTAATGCATGGGAGAATTCACATGATGCTTTGGGTGTGTTCTGTGACCTATCCAAAGCCTTCGATTGTGTTCACCATGAAACATTAATCAGGAAACTTCAACACTACGGTGCAAGAAGCGATGCTCTTAAATTAATTATTTCATATTTAAGTGACAGAACGCAAAAAGTTGTCATAAATAGTAAGATCTTCCGGGTAGATTGTACAAATGGGCGTGCTCAGGGCTCAATTCTCGGCCCCTTTCTGTTTCTTGTATATATTAATGACTTACCTTACATAGTAGGGGATAACCATATTATTTGCTGATATACTTCATTAATTTTCAAATTAAAACGACAGTTATTAAATTACGACGAAGTAAATAATGCTATTATAAGCTATTTAACTTATATAAGTTAGTCAATTGGTTTAATGTTAATAATTTGCATTTGAATGGAACTAAAACTAAATATATGAAATTCGTCACTCCTAATGTTAAACATTTCAATACTAATGTAATTTTAAATGGGGAGGAACTGAGTCTTGTTGATACCACCATTTTTCTTGGAATCGCACCGGACGCAAAGCTTCAATGGCTCCCCCATATATCAAAACTAGCTAGCAGACTTAGATCTGCAGCATATGCTGTAAAAAAAGATTAGAACTCTTACCAGTGTTGAAACAGCTAGAATAGTTTACTTTAGTTATTTCCATAGCATTATGTCGTATTGTATTTTGCTATGGGGACACGCGACTGACACTGAAATTATATTTATTTTACAGAAGAGAGCCATTAGAGCAATATATAATTTAAAACCAAAAGAGTCACTGAGACAAAAATTTAAGGAAATCAATATATTTACTCTGGCCTCTCAATACATTTATGAAAATGTAATGTTACATACACAAAAATAAAAGTAGTTTTGCGAAAATAAGTGATATTCATTCTGTAAATACTAGGAGCAGACACAAGCTGGTAGTACCAGTTACTCGACTCTCACGGAGTCAGTAATTCATTCTTGGGGCGATGTATACGCTTTTACAACAAAATCCCAGAAAATATACAAAATTTGTCATACACAAAGTTCAAAAATGTTATTAAACTAAGTTTGTATAAAAAGGGTTATTATAATATTAAGGAATTTATGGATGATAATAACCCCTGGGAAGGGTGATCGCTACCAAGCTATTTCTCATTTGTCTTGTGTTATTAATTGTAAACATGATTGTAAGCTATTATTGTAAAAAAAATAGTCCCGCTGGGTTTCTTGCTGGTTCTTCCCAGGACAGAGGTTTTTTTTTTGCGAACCAGTGGAAAATTAAAAAAGTGACTTTCAATAAGTATTGTTATAATCTACATTGAATAAAAAAGTTTCTGTTTCTGTTTCTAGTGTAGGTGATCATCGTCATCACAGTCAATCAATGTTCACTGCTGAATGCAGATCTTCTCTATAGATTTGGGGTGTATTTTCTGTAGTTGCTCTGCTTAGTAGGCGAGTGAGCAGCCGCAGTTTTTTATTATTTTTAAGTTATTATCAGGAAGATGCTGCTGCTCATTTTATGTCTTATTTCCTTCTGTCTCTTACAATGCCCATGGAATGATATGGGGTTGGGGATTCTTTACTCCACCTCTACACTTCCCATAATAATGTAACAAGTGAATAAGATTTGCCTCAACTGTCAGACTTAGTAGACGGATTGTCGATAGCAGTAAGAACATTGTTTCGGTATGGTGAGTGTAGAGAACTGGAGCCTCTATTTAATGGAAACAAGGCGTTCTATCTTAGTGTTATTTGTCCTCGGAGGTGACAATGCATCTGTATTTCGATTTATCAAGGATAAATATAGATGTCTTTGGGCCATAACATACACTTACCATCACATGGAATGTGTGCTCGTTTGTCACCATTATCCTAAAAAAAATATTACGCGTTTTTCAACTTTCAGGCTGGTTCTGGTTTCTGGTCTGGGTTTTATTATCTGGTATATCAAAGTTCATTTATTATTAATAGGTATTATTATATTATGCAAAATAATAAGCTTTGTCTTTATTTGAACTTTCTTTCGAAGGGAATAACAATAAATAAATACTGGTTTTATTTACAGATGTATGGTGGGGCTTCTCTTTTGGCTGACTCGAGGCGGAGTAGAGTAGACATGTATATATAAGTGAATTAACTCTGTAAGATAAAACAATTAAATTGTAATTCCAATCTAAGATTCATCTGTGTTTTATTTATTTGCATACAATTTAATCCATAATGAGATGTTGCTAACAGTCTGCACTGCTGCTGCTGGCAGCACATTTTGAAATGAACCCTTAGGATTTGTTTTAACATCAAGTGAATAATTGATAGAGCAACGTGCGTTGGATGCTGGACGCTTTTTGGAGCAAGTTTTTTTAAAAATCCAAATTATATTATGATTTTGGCGCCCCCTGAAACTGCCGCCCGGGGCGGGTGACCCGGTGAGCCCTCCTCTAGATCTGGGGCTGACCAACAGTCAACTTGGCACCGCTGAAGGGATTGTAGCACCACCTAAATTTCAACGGAATAAAGAGTTGTCTCATTATCTATATTACGCAAGACAAAGTGGCATATTGTACTCTTTGGTCTTCTGTAGTCGCAAGATGATTCGTAATGACTCTCAGAAACAACATGGAAACACGGCTCAAAAGGGAAAGCAGTTTGTAGTTATTCAATAAAGCGCCTTTCTTGAAGAACAAGACCACTGCACTTCTGCTCCACGCCTCCGGAGAGTGCCATCATGAAGTACAGAATTGAAGAGCTTCTGAAGCACCGGTATATATCGTTTAGACCGGAATGTATCGGTTTTTCATCCTCGCCCGTGGCCTTGACGTTATTAAGATGCTTGAAATTGTAATCTCACTCAGACTGGCGTCCAGAATATCATTAGCATATGGTCAAATGAGACTTGTCTTGGATCGCTACTCATACGTGAGGCTCCAATGACGATGTGTACAGCTCTCTTTATATTTCTTTTTCAACATATACATATTAAATAGGTGGTAGAATTTCTAAGAAGGATTCTTGGAAAACCTTAGGAGTCCGTCTGAGTCAGTGTGTGCACTGCTATGTCGTGATTTGAAGAGCCAGAATAATTACACAGGCTATGAGCCATTCCGGCTTAGTTCTCAGATGTGACAACGGATCAGCAGCCTTTGTCTGAAGTTGGTTGCAGTTGTCTATGGGGTTCAGTAAGCACTTATCATCAGTAAAATACGAAACTAATTACTGCCTATATTTATGTCTCATGCTGGACAAAGACTCATTTCTTAGACATAAAATATGAATCTGAACTTATTAAAGGATTTGTCTGGCTAGCGATATTTTAGATTTAACTGGTTCAAAGAAATTTATGGATCATAAATTTCTGTGTGGAAAACTAGCATTGCGCATTCTCTGTTGTAATACATAAAACTTTTGCAATAAATCGTAAAAATGAATTAAATTTGCATATTCTATCAAATAAAAACAGTAGATAAGAGTTAAAAACAAAACCCATTTTTGTTTTATTTTTTTAATACAGTGAACGTATCAAATATTTGAATTTCGAATTGCAGCCATTGGAATTTTCCATGTTCTATATTTTAAAAAAAATTGTTCTTTTTTGGTTCTTGAGTAGTTTTGTTGGTTTTAACGCACTTATAGAATTACCACAAGTTGAAGTTAACGATCTTGTAACAACAGAAAAAATAATCAGGACTTCTACAAACAGCATCTTGTCCATTCTCAATTGTGTGAAACCTGAAAATAGTTCAAAAATTAAAGAATATTCAACTCTCCATCGATATTTCGTATCTGTGACGTTGGAGGATTCAAACAATTTAAAACGTATAGCACGTTTAACCAGAGTTGATCATAAAAAATTTAATAACTCTACAGAAAATTTAACGGCAATTTTAAACGACTTGCTCAATGAGAATCAATATAAGCTGATATCGAATGAAACTGCTGAAAAGGATGATGATACTGATGTAGTGCTACACGTAGATACTTTTCTTGCTAAACTAGAAGCATTAAAGGAAATTTATGGTGTCAATAAAGTATTTACTGATATTAATACGAATATCATAAAACTTTTCAAAGAGACCAGTGAACTACAATTGATACCAAAGTCAAATAATTTGACAAGCCAAGTTGTAGATAATGATACTATAGTTGAGAGCAATGAATTTTGGGGTAAGCTTTATTCTTGAAGTGAAAGTATTGAACAAAAGTTATTAAATGAAATAAGTTGCGTAAAGATAGCAAATTCCGACTTTCACGTAAATGTATAAACTCGACTAAGGGTAGTTTCTGAAGAATATCATGGTATTCGATAGGTAAAAGAATTTCTATCTTAAATGCTTCAGATTAAGGACGGAGCAATGTTTATTACTGAGGTCGCTTCTTAACTTACAAACTAAAAGAGTTATGTCCAGAAGTAGATTTCGTACAAGCTGATAGTATAGCTAAAATAAAGATAGATATATTACCGAACTAGACGTGAGGGGTTTAAAGAGGTAAAATGACAGTAGTCGAGTGTTCCCCCTCTCGCCTCTTGTGACTCTGACTGGACGATATGGTGTACTGGATATCTTGACACCGCCACTACACTGCATGTCGCCGGTTTAGGTCATTTTTGTTTGGCTTAAATAAGGTGCTTATGCTACTTGTAACTATAGGATGTTGTGATCTTTCTGATACTATAAATAGTCGCCTCTTACAATAACCACGGGACGAAAGGTGTCACATGCTTATATATTAAAAGTTGGACAAGTTTTTATTAATATCGGCTAGAATGCTTTCATTAGAAAAACCTATACCTACATAATATATATAATATGTACAGTATAACTGACAATGTTTATTTCGTTCAGTACCTAGTGGTCGACGCATATATAAAGGACAGAGGACAAAAATTAAACACTTTCCATTCATGGCTAGCATCCAGATATTCAATACGTTCCAGTGCGCTGGTTCTATTATAGATTCGGACCTCATCATCAGTGCTTCTTCATGTCTGCAATTGTAAGGTTACTTCTTCTTATACTTCATTATCCCGTATATGACTGCCTCGTTGACCTAGTGCTTGTTAACGCGACGCTAGTCATGCAGTCCCGGGTTCGCATCCCAGGTCAGACCACAAAAGAAATCAGTTATTGAGTTTTTCTGTCAAGAAATTCTTAGTAGCGGCTCGAAATCAGAATTGCCGTGAACGAAACTCGGTCTGGAAGACATGGTTATCCCGTATAAGTTAACTGCTGGTTTATAGGACTCTCCAGTTGTAGGAAGGATTTTCCTTAATCTTCACACATGGTTGGCAGATTGACACTCGCAGCAAACCAGACGTTTCGCAAATTTACGCTTCCTCCCGTCGCTGGTGTGAATATTTTACGCCACCACCATACGGCCTGATGATGATGATGATTACAGTGCTTTAAAATTCTTAATGTGTAAAATCTCATCAATCCAGGACCAGTATATTCACACGCTCCGGTATTGTGTGATATCGCCCTGGTAAATATGTTCTTTTAAGATAATTTAAATAAAAGCTTGCTTTCAAAATGCTTTTTTTACTATTAATTTATTAGCTATTGTAACTTGGTTTTGTCTTTTATTTATTAAGAACATTGTAATACTGTGTTACCTACACCTATCCCTAGATTACTTATTACAATAAACATGCAGCGATGTGTGTTTATTATGAATAAATAAATAAAAAATGCTTTCAGATAAATTATTTAGATTTCTGGTGTAGTAATTTTTGTTTAATAACGTTCATCAATTAATCGAGTCAAAAATACAGTCGAGGGATGCTCATCCCAATTTACCTGTCCGGTAGTTGTGGTATGGTATACGGGTATGCGACCCCGCCTACCCTAGCTATTACTGTCCTATCCCTTGCCCTCATGGACGGTAATATCCTACATTTCCTATTTCCTACCCTAACTTACCTTACTCTTCCTTTTCACACCACCTATCCTTCAAGAGAGGAAGTGCAGGTACAGCATTTGCCACCTTCCACGGAAACGAATATAAATGTTGATGAAAATGAGATAAGCATGGATGAAATAGTGGAAGCGTTGAAAAGTATGAGATTAGGTAAGGCTGCAGGGTATGACAAGATTACCGTCGAGATGCTGAGGGCTGGACAGGGCCTGGTGGCTAGTCAGCTGTACCGCCTTTTCAATCTGTGCTGGCGAAATGGGCAAGTGGAGCTTTTGTTAGAAAGGGAATGAAGATGAATGTAAAGAAGACGAAAGTGATGGTGTTTGAAAAAGATGAGGCAGTGACAGACTGCAATATCGTGATTGAAGATGAACAAATTGAACAGGTGAAAGAGTTTGTGTATCTGGGGTCAAAGTTTACAAAAGATGGAAAGTGTGAGAGTGATATCGAAAGAAGAGTGAATGCAGGAAACATGGTGAATGGAGCTTTGCACTCCTTTATGAGCAGTCGGAAAGTGTCTAACAAGGCTCGTTTGGCTGTGCATGAGGGGGTGTTGGTTCCGACACTCATGTACGGAAGTGAAAGTTGGGTATGGCAAAAGAAACATGAAAGTAGAATAAATGCTGAGATGAGAGCATTAAGAAGTATGATAGGAGTTAAACTGAGTGACAGAATAAGAAATAGTGAGATAAGGAAACATTGTGGTCTGAAAGAAGATGTAGTGACAAAAATTGAGAAAGGTATGCTGAGATGGTTTGGCCACATCGAGAGAATGAATGAAGAACGATTGACGAAAAAAGTGTATAAGGCGAGTGTGAATGGAAGTGCTGGAAGGGGTAGACCTAGGCGGACTTTTCTAGACCAAATTGGGGACGTCTTGAAAAAAGGCCAGGTTAAGAGTACCCTAAACCGTAGAGCATGTATGAAGGGAATAATGAAAGTAGACGAAACGAAACAAGTATGTAAGGATCGTAGCAAGTGGAAAGAAGTGGTCTCTGCCTACTCTACGGGAAAGAGGCGTGATTATATGTATGTATGTATGTATCAATTAATCGGTATTTACAGGAAGGGCTCACACGTCCAGGCGTAGGTGTTATGCGAGTAAACTCCCATGTGCTTCCTTATTAATACCACATTTCCTTAGTAACTTTTTTATTAACATTTTTAGAACATTACGTACGATTGATGCTTTAGTTTGTATTCGATTACGGCACCAATTTCCACTTTAAGACTATCAAAAGTTGTCAACTTGGCAGGTTTTACGTGGTAGATCCACTCTGCGGCTGCAGCACGAATGGATCCGCTCGATCGAGGAAGACCAGCTTGCACAGAATACCAGCGTGAAAAAGCAACATAAAGCTGACTGTGTTTCATATCTGATTGATTAGAACTGGAAACTCTTTAAATAGCAGGAAGGTATTCTATTTTAGTCCTCAGGGGTGACAATCGAGCATTTTGATGCTCAATCGAGGATAGATGGGGCTTAGCCACAGCATCCACTTTCCATCATGGACTCTATGTGCTCTCACCGTTACGGTATCATTACTTTAATTATTTAAAATATCGGATTAATTTCCCACACGGATGTTCCTGCTAAATCTTATAAATTAATAAAAAACCTGTTCTGGGCCGAGAGACGGATTATGGGATCAGCGGTTACTTTAGTAAATAATATTTTCAGGGCCTGGAATAACCGATTTTACCGCGAAAACCCGGCATTCCTATCGGTCCGAGTCGGGTCTTCTTTCTATAATGGTGGTGGGGAAAATATCCCAGTGCTGGAGATATATTTTCATCCGGATTACGATCCAAAGACCCTGCGGAATAACGTATGTTTGTTACGTTTATTAAGGCACATCAAGTTTCGAAGGAAAAACCGAAAGAAATTCCAGAAAATCTTAATAGACAAGAACCCTTGGAATTTGCCAGTGACGACTCCGGGGGTTACTATAATCGGTTGGGGGGCTAAGGGGGTAAGTCATAGTCTGATAAAAATGAATACTAAATTATAAAAAATTTAAACTATAAATGTAAGGCTAGAATCAATTTTCATCATCATGTGTGTCACTAATATAAGTATGTTTATTGTTTTGTAAAGTTTTTTTTATTTTTTTTCGTTTCCTTCCAATTCTATATAGATTTCTTTTTCTTATCGTTTTTTTCTTTCTTGCTTTATTTTCTTTTAATGTATAAAGTAAGTACGATAATAAATGGTCTTGTGGCTATGAAAATGATTTATATCAGGAAACTTTTCTATACAAAGACCTGTTGATCACAGTATGGCATGATGTTATGGGCTATGAATGATCCGTAGAACTTAATTGCCGCCATCCCAAAAACGTGTGTATGTCTCTGAAATGTGTAAGATTGTAGTGACGATGAAAGAACATCCACTACCTCATATCGTCCCGTGGTTGTGGTATGAGGCGACACTGAACCAAGACTTGCACAGCAGTATCTTGCCAATCCTTTTGCCAAGCGCGGCATCTAAAGCAATTATGCCCTCTCTGAGACAATATGTGGTACGGACTTTAGATACGCTGTAAATGTTAATTTATATAAATAATTATTTTTGATGTTTCAGTCGAGTAACACGGTGTCTAATCCCTGGCGGAATATCCTTTCTTACTCCTTGCTTGACGTTTATCCACTAAAAGAATGCGAGGAGGTTTATTCCAGGTACTTCAAACCTTATTTTAATTTTTTTATTAGCCCGCAAATTATGCATGGTTACATAATACATGGTGACATAACCCTCCCCCGTTTAAAGAAGGATTTATTTTATATAACTTAATTTTAGGGTAGTCATAAGATTACACTTTTCGTTATAGTGGTGACGCAAGAGGTTCCACTATCACTGACCTAACTAACCCTGTACCTTTCCGAGGGTGTCGTAAGAAACGATTGAGGAAATCAAACAGTAGATCAGCAGCAGCACTTTCCTGATGAAAACTTAAATTAACAGAATAAAGGTAACCAACGAGCATACAGTCAACCTAATGGTATTTGGGTGCTGTATCCTAGACAAAGAATTAAAGTGTAGCTGCCGATAAGGATATAATGAAGTTTGGACTCGAGTCCTTAAACTTCTACTGCATTCGTCAAACTTTTTATAACATTTTATATTTCTTTTCCTTCAATAATAATTATAGTTATAATTTAGTTTCAGTTTTTTTATGTATGAAATATTACATAAAAATGGTGAAACATAATGGACACGATGAAATAAAATCAAATCGCGATTGATCATGCGATCATAAACTCCGAGTGCTTCACCATGTTGTGGCGGTGTAAGAATATCCAGTACCCTGTGTCATCTGCTGGGTCTCGTTCTTACGAGGGTGATAGAGGGAAAAATCAGGAGATGGGCAGCAGCGTCTTTCTAAAACGGCTAAAAAAACTGCGGTTGCCAATCCCGCTTGCCAATCGTGGCAACTATGGCAAATACTTCTGAGGCAATCTAGGGGGGAGGTCTATGTTCAGCAATAAACTTTTAAAGATTGTAATGGATGGAGGGATGGTGTAACCAAGTATTTATAACAGAAACTGTTTTTGAAGTTTTTTAAAGACATTTATAGCAGTCTTGAATCAATTCGTTGCAGGAAATATGTCACCAAGAAAAACTTCTGCGCTGGTTTCTTCTCGAAAGGCGGCGGAGCTTGTAATGTATGTTGACTATTCAAGTTATTTATTTATTTATTTATTGGGTCTACCAGCGATTTTACAATACATACGTTACATACATTTCTTAAAGTATAATTACTATATTACTTGCACAGAGTATGTAAAATCATTTAAAGGTAAACACTACATGCTATTTTTGCTAGTATTAGTGTATAACTCTGAAATAAGTTAATAACAGAAAAAGAAAACAAAATCAGAAACAGACTAAAAAACACAATAGTAATTTTGGTAAAAGCCTGTAAAACCTTATCAATTTAAACAACAAAAGAGATTTAATCAAACTAATAATTTGTCTTTCAATTAAAATTACAACTTAATTTAACAACTATCATAATCTAGCCCAACTAAATATATATTATTAGAATTTAAAAGAGAAGATATACGTAATAAGTAATGTTACGAGCTTGAGGTTCGTGACAATAAAAATTGCCGATAAAATTACCTAAATTAACACTTTAATTTACTTTACACAATTAAAGTTAAAACACTAATAATTTAAACACACTAATTCACTTAATTCCACTCCGAAGCTTCGCTTGTTTCGCCCAAATCAACACTGCCTCGATCGCATCTTGCAGCGCCTATATATTTGAATTAGCAAAGAAATATCCAGAATGTTCAAGTAAACACGCGGAAGGTACCGAGCGTTCGTTTTACCATCCACACCATCTGGATGCTTGGCGGTCCACCACTGTACGTTTCAAAAGGAGTTTTCTTCCGCGTACAACCTCTCTGTGGAATAATTTACCACCGGTGATTTTTCCGGACCGATACGACCTGGGGACCTTCAAGAAAAGAGCTTACTCCTTTCTAAAGGGCCGGCAACGCACCTGCAATTCCCCCTGGTGTTGCGGTTGATCATGGGCGGCGGTAGTCACTTAACATCAGGTGAGCCACATGCTCGTTTGCCCCCCTCTTCTATAAAAAAAAAAAAAAAAAAAGACTAGGCGCTGTCAGTTGAGCGATTTGTGATGTCATTTTCTCAATGCTCCCCTCGCTCTCGTTCCTGACACTAGATGGCGCTAGTGTATCGTTGACTGGAGCGCGTAACACTGCCCCCTCCTAAGACATGCTCGTCCCGAGCATTATCGGCCCCATAATAACGCGCCAAGCGATTCACATGGACGATCTTAGGAGTCCCTCTTGCGCCTTTCTGTAACGGCTCCGCAATGTCAAGGGCTGTCCTATCCCGTTGTGCACCAACATTGTACAATTTCGGTGCTCCTCTACTACGTGTCCGAGGTCCCCGCTCGGCCGCACAACTTGTACATGTACGACACCAATCCTCGACATCGTCACGATAATGGACCCAGTAAAACTGTTCTCGGACCTTCAGTAGAGTTCGTTTAACTCCCAGATGGACTCTTGAACGACCATTATGGCACAACTGTAGAACGTTCGGCACTTTAGCTTTAGGGACAACCATTTGCAAACGACAGCTGTCTCTTCGACCATTGTCCCATTTACGGCACAGGACACCATCCTGAATCAGCAAGCTGTCCCATTGGGCCCAATAGCTTTTCGTGGTTGAACTCATCGCTGAGACGTCCCTCCACTTAGGCTTGGTAGCACGGGCCTTCATCCATCCCAGAATCGGCTTGATGTCCGGATCTTCCTGCTGTGCATGTCGTAGGTTGTCCTTCCATTCGTTGCTGAGGTGGTCCGTCCTGAGCATCCTCACGGATACCACCTCCTTACTCTCTTGCCTACTACAATGGTTGCAATCTTCAGGACAAGGTCTTCTTGACAATGCATCTGCGTTGCCGTGAGATTTCCCGCTGCAGTGTCTGATAGTAAAGTCGTATTCCTGCTGCTGCTGGGCGGTGCTGTTAGCCGCACTTCCTTTCTGAGACCGTTCACCTTCCCTTCCTAGGGTGTGCTTAGGGCAGCTGGACCGAAGATGGCCCCTTTCCCCACAGCCATAGCACCTAGGGCTGTATCTTTTATTGTGGTCGCGAACCGTAACTGCTGTAACCTCCCTAGCGTGAGGTGAACGATGATCCTGTCGCCGCCAGGCAGTGCCGTTAGCTGCACTACCCTCTCGAGATCGCTCAACTCCCCTTTCCACGGTTCGTTTAGAGCAGCTGGATCGAAGATGGCCCTTTTCCCCACAGCCATAGCACCTAGGGCTGTATCCTTTGCTGCGGTCGCGGACTGTAGCTGCTGCAACCTCCCTGACGCGATGGGAACGATGATCCTGCCGCACGGCTTCCACCTCCAGTGCATGGGCCAAGGCGTTCTTAAGCGTGTCGTGGTGCCCGAGTCTCACAGCAGCTCTGACCTCCAGGTCGCGGATGCCGTCGATAAATGTCTGCACCAGGTTCCCTTCAATGAGCGCAGGTACAGACCGGTAAGCTTTTCGCACCAGCTTCTCCACCTCTAGAGCCCACTGCTGCAGGTTTTCGTTGATGCGCTGCACACGATCTTTAAGCTGCGCACGAAAGACGTGTTCCAGGTGAGCGTCGCCATATATCGCCTCCAATGCCTCAAGGAGTTGCTCATAAGTCACTTCCTCACCGAGAGCTTCCAGAACTGTTAAGGCCTGGTCGCGCAGGCCTAGTGTGAGAGCAGTCATGGCCTGACTTTTATTCCAGCCGTTCGCCTTCATAACAGCCTCGAACTGGATTTTGTAGGCTGACCAGGAAGAGGTACCGTCGAACGGTGGCACCTTGAACCCACGTAGCGAAGGTGTTGTAGCTACTACGGGAGCTGTAGCTCCATCTCCAAGTTTGAGTTCGTCCAGTGATTTCTTCATGTCAGCCATTACGTTGTCAACCCGATTGTTTACTTGGTCGATTCGGATTTCAGCTTTCTCGATTCGGTTTTCAGCTTCCGACAGGCGGTTGTCATGGTGAGCAACCCTATCCTTCACCTCCTTTATCTCCTTCCCGAAGGTAGCGTGAAGGTCCTTCATGAGGAGCATCTGTTCCTCCTGTCGGCGGGCCTGTTCCTCGTGTCGGCGGGCCTGTTCCTCCTGCTGCTCTTTCAACTGACGGGCCTGTTCCTCCTGTCCGCCCCGCAGCTGCTGCAGCATCACCATCAGAGCACCTAAGTCAGGTGCCACAGACGTAGAAGCTGCTGACGGACCGGCTTCCGTGGCCGGCGGCTGGCCCTCAGACATCTGCGGCGTTGCACCACCAAATCTCCTCTGGTCCGTCTCCTGTTGGCGTTGACTTCGGGTACGGACACCCTCCGTTTCCTCCTTAGGTAAAATCGGCATTATTTTATCCCACTTCTGACACCAATTGTTACGAGCTTGAGGTTCGTGACAATAAAAATTGCCGATAAAATTACCTAAATTAACACTTTAATTTACTTTACACAATTAAAGTTAAAACACTAATAATTTAAACACACTAATTCACTTAATTCCACTCCGAAGCTTCGCTTGTTTCGCCCAAATCAACACTGCCTCGATCGCATCTTGCAGCGCCTATATATTTGAATTAGCAAAGAAATATCCAGAATGTTCAAGTAAACACGCGGAAGGTACCGAGCGTTCGAGTTTCGACTAGGCGCTGTCAGTTGAGCGATTTGTGATGTCATTTTCTCAATGCTCCCCTCGCTCTCGTTCCTGACACTAGATGGCGCTAGTGTATCGTTGACTGGAGCGCGTAACAGTAATATGAGAAAAAAAATCACACTCAGGATGACTGGCTGACTAGGCTATTGATAATTAATTTACGAAAGGTGTTAGGCGAATTAATGTTGATGTCAATTAACTGACTGAAATTATTATATAATTTACATAAACGAGGGATTGTGGAGTTGGCGCCGAAGACCGTCCTGGTGCGTGGAGGCATGACTGGAGTAATAGCAGTACGTGGATATTTGCGTGGTACTCGAAAATTAATTTTACTTAGTAAACTGGGGCAGTCTAACTTATTACTTAGTAATTTGTATAAAAACATTAAATCTAACAAATCTCTTCTTTAGTCAAGAGTCATGATATTAAAGTATTTTAGCCTTTTTTTATAGGACACCGTTTTGTCAATCTTCGCTGAGTATGATAGATGCCACATGAATCTTTTCTGAACACGCTCCAGTCTTAAGTAGTGTGTAGAATAACGTGGACGCCATACAACGCTACAGTACTCTAAGTGACTGCGGACAAGGCTGTTATAAAGACAGACTTTTGTTTTAGCTTCTTTAAAAGTTCGACCTTGTCGCATAATAAAACCTAATAATTTAGAAGCTTTGTTTATTACACTTTCTATGTGGTATAGATAAGTCAATTTTTTATCAAGTATAACACCCAAGTCTTTCACGAGCTCAACTTCCTTAAGACTATTACCGTACAATTTGTATGTCGTTGGGGTAATATTATTTTTCCTAGTAAATTTAATATGAAGACATTTACTGCAGTTGAGTTTCATGCCATTAGATTTACACCAATTGCTTAGTTTATCTAGATCGTTCTGTAATAAAATCTAGATGTGTATATAAGTGTGATAAAAGTTAGATGATTATATGTTTATATGTATAGGGTTTTTTGTTAGGAAATGTCTACGCGTACTCGGACCGACTAAATTGGTGCGGATTGCTAGCGCATAGGTTAAATATAGCCATATCTACGGTGCCTCTGCTCACGGAATAAGTACAGATGTAGTCTATAAAATGTTCCGGGTCTAGATGCTCGTCTATGTACAATTTATATATGTAAAACTTTTCCACGATATAGGAGAAATTCTCAGTTAGTACTGTAGTTTAGAAGTACTGTTTAGTAAGAAAAGAAAAGAAAGTACTCCCATGGTGCACTTTCACTAAAACACGTACACAGACGTACACACACGCACACACACACACACACACACACACACACACACACACACACACGCACGCACACACGCACGCACGCAAGCACGCACGCACGCACGCACACAAGCACGCACGCACGCACGCACGCTCGCACGCACGCACGCACGCACTCACGCACGCACGCACGCACGCACGCACGCACGCACTCACGCACGCACGCAAACAAGTACGCACGCATGCACGCATGCACGGACGCACGCACATACGCGCACACACACACACACACACACACACACACGAAGGATGATTTATTCTTTACTGTCGCCTCTTAAGTCACCCACTTGAAGTTATAGGGTAGTAGATATTTTTATATCACCACAACACGGTAACTAACATATATTGCCTATTAACACATACAATTATCTATTTCTGCAAGAGGGTATAGAGGGTGTACACTGTACAGAGCCTAGCCAGAGTATAATGCTGTGAGCCATCCCGTCAAGCTACTAAGCCTACGCTGTCCGTCCGTCCGTCGATCTGCCTGTCCGTCAACGGGCTGTATCTCGTGATCCGTAATAGATAGAAGTTAAAATTTTCACAGAATGTGTATTTCTATTGTCGCTATAACAAAAAATAATAAAAATAAATTATAACTTAAAGGGAGCTCCCCCTACTAGAAACGAGCTATTTTGGCTTTTGTTCGATCGATCCTAATAAGGGCAACAAGTAGACGCTTGAAATGCTCACAGAGTTTGTATTGCTCTATATTAGCTAAACATGATAATGAAATAAAATTATATTTAAAAATTAAACGGGTTGCCATACAGGAAACGTGTTTTTTCTTTTACAAAAGTATTTAAAAAAGGAACTACATAGTATTAAACCTTGTACGATGGTACGGAACCTTCCATGCGCGAGTCTGACACGCACTTGGCCGGTTTTTTATAACATTTTGTTGCGGTTGACTATAGAAAATGCATGAAAAATCTATTGACGTTGTTAGATAACTGTACAACCGTCTAGAATATGACAAACATGGAATGACTTTTACCACGGTAAAATACTTCATCGCCAGAGTAGACTGAAAAATTAATTGAAATTATGTAACTCTTTGTGTCTATAAACAAGGCGAAGCATTGGGCAAGCAAAAGTGTAAAATAAATTTCCGAAGTCGTTTACTGTATGACTAATATAAAACGTAGTAGGTGGGGCAGTACTAACTAATGAATTTTAATTTGCCACAGCAACAAGTTAATTATTGGTAGTCATTTGTTCGGTCGATCGTCGGTGGATGACGATCAATAGACGTGCGATTTAAAATGAATAGTGACATAAAATATAAAATATTGGGCCATGATGAAATATACTTATTTCTTTTTATAGAAAAAAGGTGACAAATGAGTACACAGTCCACCAGATGTTAATTCGGTACTGTGGCCCATGGAGATCTCCATTTATCTTCGATTTATAATCAATACGCAGATACATTGTCGTCCCTGAGACTAAGATGGAATGCCTTGTTTCCAGTAAAAAGAGGTCTCCGGTTCTCTACACTTACCATTTAAGCATTTAGCTGCTGTTTAACGCTTAACGCTATTATTCTGTGAGACCGTGATCCCTCCCTACTCTAACCGACCCATGCATACTGCTACAGTATAGTTGAAGCATGGCACTACCATGTCGAAATTATATGTTTTTTATAGATCAATACAGCAGCTATATTACGATTGTAGCATGAATAATGAAGTTATATGTACCAGTTACTCGACTCCCTGACTGCCTCGTTGGTTTAGTGGTTGTAGTAGTGCGACTGCTGATCGTGAGGTCCTGGGTTCAAATCCCGGGTCGGGCCAAAAATTTAATTATTGAGTTTTTCCGTCAAGAAACTCTCAGTAGTTGCCCGGAGTCAGGAAGTTGGCGGTGTCTCACCCCCGTGCCCTTTGCCGTGCAAAAGCACGTAAATCCATTGGTCCTGCGCCTGATCTCTCTCCGGTTGTGTCGGTTGACCGTCCCATCGAATTATGAGAGTGAGAGAATAGAGAGTGCACCTGTACTTGCGCAGACACTTGGGCACTATAATCCTGTTCTGCGCCGATGGCTAGCCTCATTTAAGGCACGCCGCCATGGCCGAAATTTGGTCTCGAGGACATTACTCGACTCCAAAGAGTCAGTTATTCCTTCATGAGCATTATACGCTTTCACTATAGTCTCAGAAAATATGTAGGCCTTATGTATCAAAAGGATTAAAAATTTTATTAAGCAAAAATTTTTAGAAAGGTTATTGTACTACTAAAAATACATTATTGATAATAACTCCTGGGAATGAGGTGGTGTTTAAAATCTCGATGGGTTTTTTCGAAGGTCGAAGAATTATTTTTTTCAGAACCAGTGGTAAAGCTTAAATCACTTTAAATGAGTTCTTGTAATCTGTGTTCAATAAAAACGATTCTTTTCTATTCTAACGAATGGGCTTGATAGGGAAAGTAGGACGCTCTTACAGAACCATTATCATAATCATCATTACAGCCCTTCACAAATCCACTGCTGAACATAGGCCTCCCCCAAGGAATTCCACAAAGCACGGTCCTGATCCACCTGCATCTAAAGACTTCCTGCATGTCTTACCAGGTCGTCACTCCATCTAGTGGGGGGTCGCCCTTCACTACGCCTACCGGTACGAGGCTGCCACTCGAGAACCGTTCTTCCCCATCGGTTATCGGTTCTTCCAGCTATATGGCCAACCCATTGCCACTTCAGCTTACTAATCCGTAAAATAGCTGCTTAAGGCCTGATTTTTGGTGATATTTTTGAATTTTGATATTTAAGTGAGGATAGGTGTAAATATCTACGGTCCACATAATCCACTTTCCATTAGGTGGACTGTGAACTCCTTTTCACATTTAAAAAGAAGGATTTGGTAGATATTCGATCTTATAGCACAAGTGCAAATACATACCTTTTTGCTTTCTGTATACAGTATTGTGCTAAATATCCTGCATAGTCAACTTTTGTAACTTAGAATAGAAGGATGTAAGTCGCTTGTTTAATCGGTGAATTTTCATTGTCTTAATATTCATTATTTCATTCTTTACGGCTTACTAAAAATACATAGGCACATAGGAGTGAACATAGACTTCCTTGTAGATTGTCACATAGAGAGTATATTTGCCATAACTGCCACACCAATCGGGTTAGCAACCGCAGTTTTTTATTATTTTGAGTTTTTATCAATAAGATATTAAAACCTACGATTTTATTTTCCACATTTTTTACGACACTCACGAGATGATCAAGGGTAAAAATACTTTTACGCTACTATAATACGGCGATATATTTGTCTGTAATTATTTTTCATATTCATGGTATTTTTTATATATACTATTCAATACACAAAGTGAAAAATAAATAAAAATACAATCATGATTTTATTTGTTTATTTGTCTTTTGTTTCAATGCATTATATATTTAAATAAGTTTCATAACAAAAGTTTTAGAGTAGTATGTATAGACCTATACTATCTTTACGCCTGTAGTACTATCGATTTAATGTTCATGGTTATGATGAAGTATATAATATACATTAATGAAATTTATGTAATAGAATACAAAATTTTTAGCATATTTCAAATGTTATATCATCCAGCTAGAAATATTAAATTGTGTATTTAAATTACTGGGTCGATTTAATATTAATTTTCGCTGTTCATGTTTATTAATATTCAATTTTATGGCCAGGGAATCCCATTTTGTCTTTGTATTTTTTGTATTCTTACCCCTTTTTCAAAAAAGAATCAGCCCAGTAACTTTTGACTCGCAGCTTCTCATGTACATATTATTCACTAAGTATAAAAATATTAATTTCAGAATATCATCTCAGCATAATGAAACAAAATAATTTTCGTGAAATGAATTTATAAAAATAGCTAATAAATAATATATTATCATCTCATTTGTACTCCGTCCCATCAGAGCAGCTGGCTATGTACCATTAGGTTATGTATATATAGTTACTGTACTAAGCACAAAACACGTAATTATTGTATTATGTAATCAAATTTTTTATTAAATACAAACATTATCTATAACAATCCGTTGAATAAAATTAACGATATTATAGTATTTGAAATTAGTTACCTCAGAGGTGACAACGCATCTGTAGCCTTTTCTTCGAAATTGATTGAAGGTGTTCATGTGCTGCAGTAATCATTTACCATCAGGAAGAATGCCTCGTTTCCAGTAAAAATGGTCTCCGGTTCTCTACACACACTATAGAAAACATAGCAGCATTGCACTGCTATTTTACGTTGGTATGTTGCGAGAGCGTGGTCCTTCCCCGGTAGAGCCGACCCATTCATGCTACAACTGTAATATATCTGCGTCATGGCTTTACCACGTAAAAGCTGTTAAATAATGTGAAAACGATGTGTATATAAGGTAACAACTAGAATATAGAATTTAGACTTAGAATATAGAGTAACGCTGCATCTATATTATGATTGTAGCACGAATGGGTCGGATCGACCGGGGCAGGACCATGTTCTCACAGAATGCTAGCATAAGATAGTAGCTTAACTCTATTGTGTTTCGTATGTTGAGTGTAGAGAACCGGAGACCTTTTTTACTGGAAACGAGGCATTCCATCATAGCCCTCAGAGGTGACAATGCATCGGCATTTTGATTCGTAATCGAGGACAGATGTAGATATCTATGAGTCACGGCAACCATTTACTATTAGGTAGAGTGTCACCCTTATTCTATAAAAAATGTTCTTTTTTTATAGAATAAGGGTGACAAACGAGCACACAGTTCAACTGATGGTAAGTGGATGCTGTAGCCCATAGACATCTATATTTATCTTCAATTAAGAATCAAAATGCAGATGCGTTGCCAGTCCTGAGGACTGAGATGGAATTCCTCGTTTCCAGTAAAAGGGTCTCCGGTTCTATACAGTTACCATACGAAACACAGCAGTATTAAGCTGCTATTTTACGCTGGTATTCTGTGAAAGCTTGGTCCTACCCCGGTGGACCACGATCCCAACCCATTCGTGTAGCAACCACAATATAGCTACAGCATGGCTCTACCACGTAAAAATGTCATACCTATCTAAGTATTTATTTGAAATTCAAGCTTTTATAACGTTATACAATGGTTATAGCGTGACGTAGGAGCTCCGGGCGTGGTCGATGGTGTCCTCGTGGGAGTTGTCAGCTTTGGCTCCCCTGTGTGTGGTACACCTGACGCTCCAACCGTCTTCACTAAACTTGGCTATTATAGCAACTGGATTAAACGAATAATGGAATTGGTATGATCTACTTTTTTCTTTTCTTTTAAGCTGTTGTCTATTAACAAAAAGTAGGTATTAGATTATAGTCAATGCAGGCAAAGGACCATGCAGCTCACCTGATAGTAAGTGACTACCGCCGCCCAAGAACAGTACCAGGGGAATTGCAGTTGCGTAGCCGACCTTTGAAAAAAAGTAAGCTCGTTTTTTGAGAGTTCCCACGTCGTACCTATTGACCCAGAAAAATCGCTTGTAGTAGTCAATTCCACAAGGAAGAAAACTTCTGTTAAATTGCGCAGTGGTGGTCCGTCAATCGTCTAGATGGTATGGATGGTATTGCGAGTTCTATCGTGACGTGCGATATTTATTCGAATATTAATTTATTTAAGGTTAATCTAGTAAATATTAGCCTTTTTTTTGAACGATTGACGTTTAGCGGCGGTGTAAGAATACCCAATAAGCCGTGTCGTCCCGGGGGTGTCGTAAGATGCGACAGACGGAAATAAACCAGAAGATGCAGAGTTTTGCTGAGTATCGTACAGATTATTAACGAAAAGTTGCTGTCAATCCGCCTGTCAAGCGTGGTAACTATGGTAAATACCCTCTATATGAGGGCAATCTGTGGGCTAGGCTTTGGTTCAGCATTGGACTTTTATTTGTCGTTATGATGAAGCTTTTCAAAGATTCCACTTTGAGCACGCGTATGCGCTTTTCTGCACGTATTTTTTATAGAACAAGTGTGACAGTCTCAGTCAGTCTCACTCAGTCAGACTCAGTCTACCTGTGTGAAACGTACCTAACCTGCCTAAGTAAATGTTGTGGTTCGTAAATATATATCCATCTTCGATTAAAACGTAGATGCGTTTTCACCCCTGAGGACTACGATAAGTAAATTGTTGTCGATTTAAAACAAATGAGTAAATATTAATTAACTTTTTTGACTTACTCCATGTGCACAAACCTTATAAATAGTTATTTTGTTAACTGAAAAAGGAGGAGCAAACTACTGAAGACGTAAAATCCACTAATAATTATCTATGCTATGCATCACAGAAATCTAACAGACTTTTTCAAGAAACACTTTTGTGAGGGTATCAGGTCACCAAACTTTATCCCCAGCATGCTGAGTATAGGCAAATCTTTTTTTTTTTATAGAATAAAGGGTAACAAACGAATACACAATAGAATAGACTAGAGTAGAATAGAATCATTTTTATTCTCCTATTGTGTATTTATGAATACCCCTGTCCTGGGAAAAATCAGCAAGAATTCCACCGGATTTTATATTAAATAAAATTAATTTGTACTTCTTTATTATATACAATTAGTACAAAAACATTTAGAAACAGTATGGTAGCGATCAATCACCTCATTCCCAGGGATTATTATCGATCATGTCCCCATTAATAGTATAATGACTCTTACTAAACAAGTTTTAAACTTTTTGTAGAGATTTTCTGGGACTTTGTTGTAAAAGCGTATACATTTTATATATGGTAGAGCCACGCTGCGGCTATATTATAATTGTAGAACGAATGAGTCGGCTCAACCGGGAAAGGACCACGCTTACGCTTAATACTGCTGTGTTTCGGATGGTAAGTGTGGAGATACGGCGACCAAAAAAGGACTAAGATGGAATATCTCATTTTTGGTAAAAAGGGTCTCCGGTTTTCTACACTCATCATACGAAACACAATAGCGTTAAGCTGTTATCTTATGCTAGTATTCTGTGAGAACGTGGTCCTGTCCTGGTCGATCCGACCCATTCGTGCCACATGTGAAACAGCAGGAATAAGTTGCTATTTTATGTGAGAATTCATCATCACATTTTGTTCCGTGGGGGTCGTAAGACCTTACGGGATATACCAACAAAATCTTATGGCTGGTGATATATGTGGATAGTTATATGCGTTGGAGCAACGCTGCAGCTATATTATAGTTGTAGCAAGAATGGGTAGGCTTGACCTTGGAAGAATCCTGCCAATTGTGGTGAGGACGTGTGCTCCAGAGTTGGCACCGGTTTTAACGCGTCTTTTCCGGTACTCCTACTCCCTAGGCGTAGTCCCAAAATCATGGAAGACGGCTTTCGTCCACCCGATCCCTTAAAAAGGCGATCGCTCAGACCCGTCCAACTACCGGCCTATCGCCATCACCTCCTTGTTCTCCAAAACAATGGAGTCTATTGTTAACTGCCAGCTCATGAGGTACCTTGAGGATCACCAGCTGATTAGTAATCGCCAGTACGGTTTTCGCCGTGGTCGGTCAGCTAGTGATCTTCTGGTCTACCTAACTCACAGCTGGGCGGACGCAATAGAGTCCAGGAGGGAGGCATTGGCCGTTAGTTTGGACATTGCGAAGGCCTTCGATCGGGTTTTGCACAAAGCGCTTCTTTCTCCGCTCCGATTACATGCCTATTAATGCTGGTGTTCCACAAGGCTGCGTGCTATCGCCAACGCTGTTTCTTCTGCATATCAATGATATGTTGCAAACCCGTAACATTCATTGCTATGCAGATGACAGCACTGGTGATGCTCTTTACACCGGCCGAGCCAATATTTCTCGGGAAAACGTCTCCGAGTGCCGGGACAAATTTGTGTCTGAAGTCGAGTCTTTGCTGAACAGAGTCTCGGATTGGGGGCGACTAAATCTAGTCCAGTTTAACAAGTTTGCGCGTTAACCACAAAAAACCCCTTTGTCGTATCTCTTCAGTTTCAAGTCACTCCCCTTGTTGCCTCAGCCAGTATCGGAATCCTTGGCGTCGACATATCGAGTGACGTGCAGTGGTTACTTGGAAGAGAAGGCCAAATTGACCTCTAAAAAGCTTGGCGTGCTCAGCAGAGCGGGACAGTATTTCATGCCGGCACACCGCCCGCAACTTTACAAGGCGCAGGTTCGGCCGCATATGGAATACTGTTCCTATTTCTGGGCTGAAGCTCCCCAGTACCACCTCCTTCCACTTGAGCGCACACAGCACACAGCGCAGAGCGACTCGAATCGTCGACGACCGAGTGCCTTCCGATCGTCTCGATTTACTGGCGCTGCGAAGAGATGTTGCATCTCTTTGTGAATTTTATCGCATCTATCACGGGGAGTGCTCTGAAGAATTGTTCGGATTACTACCAGCCGCCAAATTTCGTGAACGCACTACGCGGCAAACGTCCCGATACCATCCACACCATCTCTTCTATAAAAAAAAAGATAGATAAAGAGAGAGATAGATGTTTCAATAGTCTTTCAAATTTTTAAATCACCATTTCAAATAACGAAACCCCTCCTAAAGATGTCAAGCAGCTTATTTAATAAATTAAAACAGGTAAATAGCATAATGATTTCTTATATTTACGCGAACACTACACATTGAGATAATACTAGTTTTTACGGAATTTATCGCGTATATTTTAACTTTTTAAATACCCGACGTTTCGAACGCTTTACAGCACTCATGGTCACGGGCAGGACTGAGATGTTCAACGTCCATATGTCATAGTTAACCGCGGTTACCATAGATTAAAATTTAACTTTTGTTCCGATCTATGCAGTATGAACTTATGGTATCTTGAAGTCTTGCAGTTGTATGCTTGGGTTGGGATTTAATTTTATTTATTATAGGATCCCAAGCAGATGGTAGCACCCAGCCATCTTCTCTATTGAAATTAGGATGTTTTTTGATTTCAATAGCCTCGCGAATCATCCTTGGAAGGAATCGGTGTTCTTTAGCGAGGATCTGCGGTCTATCAAATCTGATGTAGTGACGGGGGCGATCCTGTACGTGTTCACAGACTGCAGACTTCCCGGAGCGTCGATTCTTCACATCAGCTATATGTTCTTTAACGCGGGTTTTTATCGATCTTTTAGTTTGTCCTATGTAGGAGAGACCACATTCACAATCAAGCTTGTACACTCCTGCATCTTGCAGAGGGACATTACACTTGACCGATGGTAAAAACTGACCAATCTTCTTCAGCGGCTTGAAGTATGTTTTGATGGAAGCGCGCTTCAAGATGTAGCCAATCTTGTCAGTGACTCCTCTAACATATGGCAGCACAGCAGGTACACGCTGTTATGTTATCCTTCACAGTTAGCTACCGTGGGTAAATCTTTGTTTCAGAGAGCACGAGGGATCTGTGACAGTAAACACCTGGCTGCAGAGCTCCACCATGTCAAGCAAGTTTTGCATGACAACAAGCTTCGAGTCCCGCGCCTACGTCACAGTGAACGAGTGAAGCCGGCCACAGTCGAGCGTGTACCTGCTGTGCTGCCATATGTTAGAGGAGTCACTGACAAGATTGGCTACATCTAGAAGCGCGCTTCCATCAAAACATACTTCAAGCCGCTGAAGAAGATTGGTCAGTTTTTACAAGCTTGATTGTGAATGTGGTCTCTCCTACATAGGACAAACTAAAAGATCAATAAAAACCCGCGTTAAAGAACATATAGCTGATGTGAAGAATCGACGCTTCGGGAAGTCTGCAGTCTGTGAACACGTACAGGATCGTCCCCGTCACTAACAGATTTGATAGACCGCAGATCCTCGCTAAAGAACACCGATTCCTTCCAAGGATGATTCGCGAGGCTATTGAAATCAAAAAACATCCTAATTTCAATAGAGAAGATGGCTGGGTGCTACCATCTGCTTGGGATCCCATAATAAATAAAATTAAATCCCAACCCAAGCATACAACTGCAAGACTTCAAGATACCATAAGTTCTTACTGCATAGATCGGAACAAAAGTTAAATTTTAATCTATGGTAACCGCGGTTAACTACGACATATGGACGTTGAACATCTCAGTCCTGCCCGTGACCATGAGTGCTGTAAAGCGTTCGAAACGTCGGGTATTTAAAAAGTTAAAATATACGCGATAAATTCCGTAAAAACTAGTATTATTTCAAGGTAAATAGCATTTAGTTGTATTCAGATTGACCAGAACACAACTAAATGCTATTTACTCATTGCGTAATAATACTATTATTTTTGCCAAATGTACGGTTACAAGAAAAACAAATTGTAATTTTTTTTATAGGATGTCGCACATGGTAAAAAGAGAACTACATTGAATTACGATTTCTATCCCTCGCAACCTTCACCATTTTCCACGACAACATTTAAAATAAACCCATTGAAAAAAGGAGAAAAACCACCTAGTTTTGCAACTGAAGAAGAAAATGATTTGCGAATTCGTGATGATAAGTTGTTCCCAGAATTTCTGACAA
This sequence comes from Parnassius apollo, assembly GCA_907164705.1. Taxonomy (NCBI): domain Eukaryota; kingdom Metazoa; phylum Arthropoda; class Insecta; order Lepidoptera; family Papilionidae; genus Parnassius; species Parnassius apollo. Next base: position 1,355,783 of record CAJQZP010000280.1, read on the forward strand.
GCATGTTTGACAGTAACCAAAATGTTTTGAATCAACTAGGAAATGGCATTGCTCGTGAAAATAAAAATAATAAAGTCGAAAAAGAGATGATAAATCCAATAACCAAGGGTTATACTACTGTTTCAAAGAATGGTAACTCTTATAAATTACATATTCCAATTACTGTCGGATATGCGACGGAATCCGAAGAATATGTTTCGGCCACAGCATATGTGCCTAAAATTAATGATGATTTTGAAACTCAGGAGTATTTTTCTGGGACAGAATATAGACCTGAAGCTCAAGAAACATACCATAAAACAAAATATATTCCATTGCAAAAACACACTCCGAAGATTGAGAGGCAATTGCAAGTAACTAACTATGTTCCTATCAAAGAAAATCACTTCCATAGACCAACTACTTCTAAGACGATTGATACACCTAAAGAAATATCCTTAGAAGTTACATCAGAATCTAGTGATGATTCAAATAATTCTGATCAATTTCAGTCTGATATTAAAAATGCGGTATCTTTTAACAAAAGTTCAGAAGATGCTTTATCAGGAGATATTAGTGATGTTCCTGAAGAACAAGCTATTGCGGAACTTTTAGATGAAATAGATTTAAATCAAATATTAAAAGACATATCGCCTAATTTGACCATCTCAACAAAATCATCATTCCAAAGCCTTTTGAAGGATTCGACTAAAAGTAGATTTGTTATTTCCAACACAACGACGGAGATCCCGGAGTTCGAGAATAATGATAATAATAATAACAATCTTAGGAACTTCTATATTCAAAATCATGTCAAGGGAGACAATGATTCAGTACTGAATTCAATGTATTTATCTGATACTGAAGAACAAGATAAAACTAATCAGTATATCGGAGACGTTGGTACGGTAAACGGCAAAAAATACGAAAGAACGAAAGAAAAGACATCTCCCCTCAAGAAAAATTCGGTATCAAGAACCTGTAAGGAATGCAATAAAATGTACAACCTTGTACCTAAGAGTCAGTTGTACAACATAATTTCACAAGTTTTAAGAGCCGCTAACATAAATAAAAATATTGATACTTAGAATTTTTTCATTTTCCGTTCATGTGATTTTCATTAGATGAGTTATGATGAGACTAAGATATTTGACAGCCCGATGTCACAGTTAGCCCGCATACTTTTAGCTATGTTTGGGTTTAATTATAGGATCCCAAGCAGATGGTAGCACCCATCCACATTCTCTATTGAAATGATGGTTTTTAATTTCAATAGCCTCGCTGATCATCCTTGGTAGGAATAGGTGCATTTTTTCGAAGATTTGTAGTTTTTCAAACCTGATATAATGGCGGGGATTTTGAACATGAGCGTCGGTGCTTCATGTCAGCTATGTTCTTTTACGCGAGTTTTTACAGATTTTTTTTCATTTCATCAGTAGCATTAAATTAATAAAATTCAAAAGGTCGATTTATGGTAATAAAATAAAGGAACTTACAACAAAATTGACTTGTAGTCAAAGCGATTAAATGGATTTTAAAGTACGAGGTATCATTAAATTCCCACAGTTAAGATAAATATCACGTATATTTGTAATTACGAGTATGTACAGGACAGGATTTTAGTGCCCAAGTATATGTGCAAACAGAGGAGCACTCTTTATTCTCTTACTATCATAGTCCTATTGAACGGTAATCCGTCAGACCAGACAGAGAAATTAGCGCTGGACCTACGGCCTTTTTACGTGCTTTCCGGAGCACGGGGGGTGAAACATCGGCAAATTGCTGACTCCGGGATGTTACTGCGAATTTCTTGACGGAAAAATCCAATAAAATATTTTGGCCTGACCGGGATTCCGGACTTCATAATCAGAAATCACAGTAATGACTACTAGACCAACGAGGCAGTCTATAAGTCTCATTTAAAGGGGTGTGTCAGGATCGTGCCAAATGTAAGTCCGCAGTCTCTGTTTACCTCTCTGGGTAACAGAGAGAGTTTATGTTATGTTTAGAAAAGGGAGTTAATTGAACAGAAAAGCAATAAATGGAAACAATCATTTATTCATATTTTTATATAAAACAATTTTTCAACATAAACACAATCTCCATTCAATGAACTTCGTCACAAACACATTTCATATGTATATTAGGAATAATAGACAAAACTACATAACATAATATCACTTTACATATTTAAGTACCTTTTAAGTACTTTTTTGTATTTTGTTTTTATTATTGAAGAGGAGAAAAGTTAGATAGTAAGCAAACTAAATAGGCAACTAATTTGAATAGGTTAGATCTTGTTTCACTTTCTGGATCAAATTAATGAAATCTAATATGGACATACTCAAGGGGTGGCGAGGTTTGTTTAGATGTAATAGTATTGCTGTGCTTTATCGTTGGCTTGTGCCTTTACCTCAAAACTAAAACTCAAAAAATGCAAGACCTATGAACTTTTTGTATTCAGATAGATATTTAATATGCATCATATTATATGACAGTGCAGGGAACAATATGTAAATTACGAGACATTTGGTACTAGGTTCATCTGTTAATGGTTGCGGCTATAAGTAACAAATACATATCTGTTTAAAATTAATCGTCATAATTATTGCCAAACATAAGACAATGACGGAACGCTGAGTATTGGCGTTACAGCACTGCATAGTTTACGGCCACTATTGACACTAATATGTTATTAAGCGGTATAAGAAAGTATACGGAAACTTATTTCCAAATGTACTAGTATAAAGTGATATTTATTTTAAAAGCTTTGCACCTTTTGGCTGACAATAATGCTAATGATGGTCTTTAAGGGTCTACCCACACACCACAATCCACTCCACAACCACAACCACAACTCGTGGGCAGGCGCATTTTGTATTGGAAATGAATAGTACAATTTAGATGTACCACATTTTGAAGTCATTATCGATTACGTGAGTGATACCGACCACGACGTAACCACGACGCAACCACTACGGAACCACACGGAACTAGCGGCCGGTCACATCGCAAACACATTGCGTCGACGCCACGACTAGGGATGCAACGCAAACACACCACAACTGCAAAAAGCTGCAGCGACACTATTCACACATGACCACATTTTGTCGCTGCTATGTGGTGTGGTTGTGGTACGTGTGGGCCGACCCTTATATGACTGAAACAATTGTTTACGAAATCTCACATCATATTAAATATAGGATATCTTTTTATATATGTGTGTGGTATATATATTCTGACTTCTACTATTTTGACTTCTTAAGTCTAAAAATAATAATAGGATAATAGTAAGACTATAACCTATATAACTATTTTTTTTATAACAAAGATAGACGGAGTGCAGTTTACTTTTCAAGTGATGCCGAAACCATACTTAACTTCTTGACACATTTCTCTTCTTTCTTTATTGACCTATAACTGTATTGTTAGTTGCAAATAATTTTAGATCATAACGTGTGTACGACTCGTACGTACTCGTACTCGTACTCGTACGTGAGTGCGTGTTCGTACATTAAGTTTAGCATGGTTTTGGCTTAGTTTTTGCGTCACGTAAAATGTACGCAGTGTCGCATCTTTCTTAATCTTTCTTTGTTGGTCTGAAATCGAAAGACAATATTATAAAAATATAAATGAAAATTAATAATATAATGAATATTATAAAATTAAAAATATGAACACTCTATAATTAGTAACTTAGACGAAATTCGACTATAAATTACGATAATGCAAAAATAAGTAGACAATTAAAGTTTTTTAATAACTTTTTGAAATTAAATTCGAGCTTGAAATAAATTTCGAAGCTTTAATCATACCATGAACAATAAAAATAACTTTTAGTGTCAGAAGACAGTTGTAAATATTAATTTCATTTAGCAATGAAAAATAATAACCATGGTATAGTGGTTTACTATATTAGTTATAGCTTTTAACATTGGATTTATAAAAAAATAGCACTATTTTTACCGTGAGATATATTACCAATTAAAAAAAACGTTAGATGCTTGTGGATCGTACATGAAATAATAAAATCTTTGGGGACTGCTCGTGAACTTTTGAAAAAGGGCACTCTGGTAATGACATCGCGGCACAATGCTGAGTCGGTTGCCATTTTGTTGCTGACGATAATGTATCTAATATTATAAATTCATGTGGTGCAATAATGTTTACGTAGCTGCAAATAAAGATGTTTCTTTCTTTCTAACGTTACCGCTAACGACCAGAGTCGAAATAAAAACGTGTTGGAGAGCAGGTCTTTGTAACGACTCTGGTCTGGAGAAACAGGACGCAGGTACGAGTAAACCTCAAAAGCTACAAGTAACAGGCAGCAGCTGAACATTGTGATTATCTGCTCTTTGCTAACAACGATAACATCTATAATTAATGATGATGTCTTTTTCCGTAGGATATGGGTTTGTTACCTCTTTGGTCTACTTGACATAGATTTATAAAGAAAAATAACTCGATAAAACGCTATTTTTGCTTTTGATTTCTACAAGAATAAGTATTTATAATTATATATTCTTTAGAGTTTCCTACATTTCCACAAATAGAAGAGTATGTAGAGATAAAATGTCATTCGAAGAGCGCTTACGTTATTTATTTTAAAGCTAATTCTGATTTACAATGACACCCAAAGCGACATAGAAATATATAGATAAATTGGTTGATACATTTACACTAAAATATTGAACTTTATTCCTTATAGTAATCATAAGAAAATTTCTTAGGAGCTACCGGCTCCATACATATAATTTGTGAACAATTTTCTGATAAATAACGAACACACGACTAAAATCATTACTGTTATTAAATTTTAGTATAGTTATAACCTCAGATTTGAATTTATGAAAGTGACATTTAAAAAAAAGAGATTTTTTACATGTACGTTACACATACGTACGTACGTTTTTACATTTTACACGTAGTTTACGATTGTACCACGCGCCATTATAAAAACGGCATTATGAAAACTAAAAATTACGTACTTTTATAATCTTCAATTAAATATAGTATACATACATATATGTGCAGTTCAATATAGTATACTTACACATATAAATTTCCTAAAAATTGTTCACGTATTATATCAATAATACACAATTAAAAAATATTCTATGACTTATTAACATCGATATTTTTATTACGTTTATACAAATTTGTGTTTATTTAATTCTTCACAATACTTTTTAACATGCTATGTAATTAGGCTTAATACTTCTTTTATTTATCTTCTAAATTTTATGCACCATTTCAATAAATAATATTTTTCTAGTAAATGAAAATTTATATTTTTTATTCATGCAAGATCATTATAAGTCATATAGACTTAAATTTTAATTAAATAAAAATCTACTAAACCTTGGCAGTAAGTGCTTTTACTCGTTAATGATTGTTTAATAGTGTTAAAAAATGAGGAACAAACTATGTCTTTCTATTCATGTATGTTTAATAAAAGGTAATGAATGACGTATTAATTATTTTCAAATTAAGGATAGTCTACGTGATCAAGATCTAATACTAAAACGCAACTTATACGTATTGATTATACAAAAAAATGGAATTTTTTATTCCGCAGAACTTTTTCCAGTTAAAAGGTCTTAATAGGTTATTTTACCTTTCAATTCGTTTTCAATTGGTTGACACTTCGTCTCTTTTGCGTGAGAGATCCGTTCTTAAATGGATCTCGTTACCTAGTTTAATAAATTTAGTCTCTCATGACCTACTTCACAGTTAGATATTATACGCACACGTTTAGAATAAGATAGCAATATTCGCTGATTATACCGCAACCACTATTCTTTTACTGCCAAAGAATAATGAAAACATAGCTTTTTAAGTAGGTAATGTGAATTTAAAAAAAATTGATAGGTGAAAGTGGTACGATTTTATTTACTAATTGTCTTCGCATATGGACGATGTAATAAGTGCTTTGAAGACGATTCAAATCCCAAATTATATTTATCTCCTAAGGCGCTTTGAGATACTATCGTTATTAACTGTCCACCAGGCTAGAATCTTCAAACACTACGCAAATTGACGCGTTAGCATATTGTGAAGAATTATGTTAACTAAATACACGTCATACTAGACTGTATGGTATGGGAGTAGATTCTTTGCGTTCAAATAATAAAAAAACAAACAAACAAGTGCAATTTCGTAACTGGTGGGAATTATTTGATCAGATATATTTTATTACTATTACTTCGTAATCTAAAATACGATAATGATAAAAAAGAAATGATTTATTTTGATACATTTACACCATTAAACGAAATCAAACACAAAACAAACAACATATTTACACAATCGTACTGTTAATATTTCAGATCAAAAATAAGAAATCATATAATACTAGGCTGCACTAAAAGTATCGGGAATGGAATATTTCCACTGTTCCTGACATATTAAAATCTTTTTAATTGAAAACTCCTTGGATTTAAAAATCGAATACCATTTATTTATTTAAAAAAAGATTGTCGGTCTTGTCACAAGATTTTGTATATAGATTACTGACTATATACTAGAGATTTTGTCAAACTTATTTAGTCGTTGAGAAAATGGAATTGACTCGAGAAAATTCAAGAGCGATGATTTATTACCTATGACTTTCGAAGTGGTTTAACACAAAAACAGTGTGTTGACCGGATGATTTCTGCATTTGGTGATGAAGCTCCATCCAAAACCACAATTTATCGCTGGTTTGCTGAATTTCTACGTGGACGTGTCAAGCTTGTTTTTTTGCCACAGGTCGTTTCTGAACTCCGTAAAGAGAACTGCAACCGCCGCATCATCCTTCATCACGACAATGCGAGTTCTCACACCGCACACAGAACAAAAGAGTTTTTAGTGCAAGAAAACATAGAATTATTAGACCATCCGCCGTACAGTCCCGACCTAACCCCTAGTGATTTCTATACATTCCCTAAAATAAAGAATAAATTGCGTGGACAGAGATTTTCACCACCTGAAGAAGCTGTGGACGCCTACAAAACGGCCCATTTGGAGACCCCAACTTCCGAATGGAATGGTTGCTTCAATGAATGGTTCCATCGTATGGAAAAATGTGTCAAATTTCGCGGAAAATACTTCGAAAAGCAATATATACATTTTTAAATAATGTTGTGTCACTTCCTTGATTCCCGAAATTTTCAGTGCTGCCCTCGTATTATGTTATTACTAAGTTATATATATTTTGTTTTATTTTTACAATGTTCCAAGTTTCCAATTTTAACATATTTATAAAATATGCGGCTTTATTTGAAGAAAAAACACATAGAATTGAAATAAGTGTAAAGTTGACGAAGCAGTTGGAAAGTTTAGAGCATTGTCTCAGCATATAAATATTTTAATAATATTTCGCCATATTACTCGTACTCGAAATATTACTTTGACTATTATATAATACCGTATATTTTTTAATGAAAGAATGTAATTAGTTGTATTTTAATTTTAATTTACGTGTTGACGTGTGATTTTTTATCATTAGGTTTAATTTAGTAAGTATTTATTTACTAAAATATTGTTAATAGTCATGCAGAATTTAAATAACATCAATGTTTTTTTTTTTCATTTAATTTTATTCTCGATGTAAATATTATTTTATATCATTAATTTCTTAATATATAATTTAGAATTTCCAACATTATTTTGCGTCATAAAACTCTTTATGAATATTTCTGGAAAATGCCTTTGATTTATTTAAGGTTTGTATCATTTAATTATTTATTTTAAACTGAAGCATGTGTATAATCTATCAAGCTATTTTTATCTCTATGCCATAAGGGACCGGTTGACATGTGATTCCTTAAAGTTAAGTTTCAAAAAGACGCGGGAATGAAGGCATCCACGATTTCATTTTTTTCCACTAGGACTGCGTTACTTAGATTACTAAGGTGAAATATTTGACATGAAGGTAGGAAGAAAAATTTGTTAGAATTTGTAAATTTTACTTAAATTATCTAATATACCAAATTTTAACGTTTGTTCGTATTTTATGCGCTACCATACCGTTCATCAGATTGCGGTAAAATTTCGCAACTTAGTGGTTGCACCTGTGCGTAGATTAACACAGGTAACAAATACCGCACAGAAAAAAAAAAAGTATTAAAAACTAAGAATCAAACCAATGATGCACTGTTTTGTGTATTTATATACTATAGAAAGGAACCGAAAAACTTTTATTTTAAACGCAACTTCTCAAATAAAATGACATTATACAACACAATAACTTCACCTCAGTTACAACTACCTACATCTGGTGAGCGGAAGATTAATAAGCCCTCACTGAATCTTGTCTTATTTACTTTTCTTTTCTTCGATTGTTCTAGAAGAAAGGTACGTCGCGTACGTATGTAAGTCTTTTATACGTAATACAAGTAATTAATTATTAATCACGCATAATCAACTCTCAATGTCTATTTTAATCAAGTAGTATTATGTTACTGTGGTATAAAGTAACAATTTTTCTTTATAAATGGTGATTCTAGGCTGCACGGGTGCAACCCATCGGCTAATGACTAGTCGCGAAATGGAAAGAGCCCCCCCACCCCACCGGCGTCCCAATCGGCAAGCTCCACGGGGCCAAAGCACTCGTCGAAGAATTGCTCCATTGTTTTATGGAGATGGATGTACGATCGCTCGAAGTTATGTCCTTCATCTGGGTATACCTGGAACAATAAACCACACTATACGATACTTTACCACTTAGGGACCTCCCAGACAAGAGCCTACGCTTTTTAAAAGGCCAGCAACACACCTATAATTTTCCTAGTGTTGCAGTTGTTCATGATATTTACCATCAAGTGACCCACATGCTTGTTTGCCCGGTCAAGAAAAAAGCACTAAGTATTTGGCATTATTGAATAACTCCAGTGGTACTAAAACGTAACTATGTATATCGAAACATTTGAATGAATTGTTATTTGTATTATAGTCGTTTATAGGCTAACGCTTCTTTACGTTTTAAAAGTTATTTTGTTTATCCGCCCTAAAAAATCAACCCCTAGGGCGGATACTCAGAAATGCATGCTAACGCTCCACCTTGAGAGTTAAACAATTTTTGTTCTATAAAATAATTTTACCTATAAAATGAAGTAGACGTCGCTATTACAAAGCGATCTTAGTCGAAGGAAAATATTCTTTTAATTTAATACAATAAAATTTAATATACATAGATATAAAAATTACATTTAAAAAATAATATACATACTACATGTCTAAAAATAAGGATTGTAACAATCATGTGCTATAAAATTAAACTTTTATCTTATATTTTACGCCACACTTGTGGTTGAAAATTATAAAATTGTACTGGGTGACTATTTACCGACTGGAAAAAATAAAGTGTCACAGGCACTGTTATTGTTATTGTTAAGCAATTTTACAAAAAATAAAAATATTTTTTTTTAAATTTTAATATATAAATCAAACCTTTTGTTAGATAAGACAATGAATTCAGTAAGCCTCTTTGTTATTGTCCTTTCGCAGGGTCACAGGCTCAAAGGCAAAGCCGCCCGCACTCTCAACCCTCATTTCAGTTACCCGTGAGATTAGCTGCGGCGTGACGTCGCGTCTTTTTCGTATTGTTTATGTTTCCGTGTGTATATCGTAAACATGTACTAATAATGTGATGTCCAGTATCTTACAGTGACGAAATTTTATGTCTTGTCTGGTGAAAACTTAGACGGTGAGACGAATCGATTTGTGCCCGTGGTGGAATTTACAACGTGCACAAAATCCACACAAAATCAAAGAACATACTCATCAAGTTCGTTTCAGTGTTAACGTTAAAATTAAATAAATAACGGCAATCATTAACAACCACACCATTGGTGCAATATGGATTGAAGGTCGATTGATGGGAGTAACGTATCTGCAAATGACGTATACGTTTCGTCATCGACACAGTGTTGGAAAAAGTTACTCTGAGCTATCTGAAAGGAATGTATTTCAAATTTTATTACGAACGATCTGTGTGCGTATATCTGGACAGCTAATTCGGTGATAATAATAATAATAACAATTATTATTGATTTTCTCATCACATTAAATTAACAATATCGAATTTTGCCAAATAGAAGGCAAAAATTAATGTGTAGGACTGATGCATAAACTAGGCGACGAACCTGTATTTCAGGTTCTCAGGTCTCCCTCCCAGTTGACAAATACAAAAGTATGTAATTTTAGAATACGTGTTTTAATAATCATGATACGTTATAATCCATTTACTTGTGTTGAGTATTATTATAAGTAAATATTAATAAAGTTATCTTGATGGAATAAGAGAGAGTTCCTTGTTAACTTTATAATACAGGTATCTGCCAAGATAGCAAAAAAATCTACTAGAGAAGTAGGTATAATACACCCCCGGTCTTTGCGTCTCGTGTGTTGTGAATTTTTTGGGTCATATTTTAATGGAGCATGTTTTTTTAGGACTGTGTACTCGTACCTATATAATAAACAGTTGCCGGAGTGTAAGAACTTTGAAAATTTTATAAAGTTGGCTGGTTGGAAATTGGTGATAGGTGGACAGGTCGCGGTGGACCTGTGAATCGGCCGGTAAGATCACCAGACCTAACACCTCTAGACTCTTATTTGTGGGCCGAACTAAAACGATTAGTATATACAGAAGAAGCACAAAGTGTAAGTGATTTAAAGAGGCATAATAGACGCATTTTATGTGATAAAAAGTGATAGAGACACGCTTCGAAGTTAAACAAACAATTTACAAAGACGTGCTAGTTGTTGTTTAGAAGGAAACGGTAGACATTTTGAATAATAACTGCGATATCGTTAAAAAGGTAATTTTTATTTGCAAATAACATTAATGTAGTATAATTTTGTAAATATCAATCAGTGTAATTTGTAATTAATATGATGTCGATCTCTTAAATACGCTAAGATGTTGCAGTATACGGTAGTCACAAAAATTATCATTAGAAAGTGTAAGCTTTGTAATGCAAGATAAAATTTTACATGTAATTCTACTCTCCTACATCATATTTGACGGTCCTAAGCCCGTAAAAGTATGAAGGAAAGATCAAAATCACTAAAATAATAATCTGAAACGAAAGGTAGCTTTTTGCTATTTGCCAACATGCGACACGTGGCGTCATTATTAATGAAAGAGTGGCAAAAAGAAGTGCTGCCATTTTAAATCTCTTTCTTTTATCGACCAAGTATTTTACTATCGACCAGTATATGTTGAACTTGCATTAGTAGGCTGCAACTGTTACTGGGAGGTCTACTTACACTGAACTATTTAAGGCCATTGACATAATGCGCGAACGTCGTAAGATGAATTGTTTTTATGTATTTTTTTGGGTATTCTGAAATTTTGCCTATCTAGTTATATTTTATTATATTTTACAAATATTTTCGAAGATAGATTCTATTCCATTTACACAAAACACCATATTATTTTCCACACAGTAAAAATAGTCACCCAGTATAAATCATTTGTCGTGAAATATTTCTGTTTTATATTTCATTTCATTTAAAGGTTTCACTTCTACAGCGTGTGAACTGCACACATGTTTTTTTTTAAATAGAATAAGGGTGACTAACGAGCACACACACCAACGCTTGATGGTAAGTGGATGCTGTGACCCTTAACATTTTGTACATTACTTGTGTTATCCCTTAGGACTAAGATGGAATGCCTCGTTTCCAGTAAAAAGAGTTTACAGTCCTCTACACTCACCATACGAAACACAACAGTCGAGAAGACCTTTTTTATAATAGAACCATAATATAGCTGCAGGGTGACTACCACGTATAAAAATGAACGCCCATGTTTTTTTCATTCTTTTTTTAAAAACATTACCTCCAGACTAATATTTTTTCATGTATCGTGAGGGAAGTTTTCATACCTACATAAATTTTCACGAGAACAGGCATCCAGAACGGGAACACTTATTTGTAAGCCATTCAAATACTTGTTCCGTGCGTGAATTGAATCAAACATTGTTAAGCTACTGTGCCACGCAGCCGTCAAATTAAATCCATTATTCCTGAAACCCTGCTTTTTACAACTGGTGAAACCATTGCGATTTATTTTTAATTATTTATTTAACTTCATATACACATTAGACGTATATAGGCGGACTTAATGCCTGAGGCATTATCTACCAGTCTACCTTAGAGTAGTGCAGAGATAAAAGTATAATAAGTCATGGTAATATATATATATATATATAATATATATATATATATATATATATATATATATATATATATATATATATATATATATATATATATATATATATATATATATATATAATAAGTCATGGTCAGGTAGGGTTTTTTCTGCTAAATAGAATTTAGAATGTATCTCTCAGATTTACAGAAAAGTTAATCTTGGTAACATTATTATTTTATTTCATTTACTTTTATTATTTGGATCACTCATCCAAAAATAATTTAATCCCACGTAAGCCACTATTCTTATTCCATCAGCATGGTTTTCAAGTTTTTTATTTTGTTAGTGACATCTCAGCGGTTTTTATTAACGGACACGGTGTTTAACTTTACAAAACATTTGAAGCCAACTGCTGCGGTCCGACTTTCAAAAACTTTCTCAGGTCGTTTAATTCGTAGTTTCAAATCCCTTTCAATATGAGTTCCGTTAAGTATGCTCCAGGGCTCTCATCTGAGCTCTGCTAAGCTGTCATGTAAATGAATTCTGCGCCGAAATTAAGTCATAATTTTAAATGTTTGCAGTCGAATTAAAAAAAATATAGAGAAATTAACTCTAACTGTAACTATAATGCGGCTGTAATGCTGTTAAGGACTGGTGTGTAAATTATAAAATGAACCTAATAAGAAGAATACTCCTGGTGCGTGTTAACGCGATGGCAGGTGCCGCGTTCGTCGCACGTACCTGGTTCCTGTACAGCGCACTTGCTCGCACGTACCTGGTGCGTGCACAACGCGCTCACTAGCACATATCTGGTGCGTGTATAGCGCGCTCGTCAGCAGTGGCGTGCGCGAGTAGCAGACGTCCCGGTGGCAGGGGCCGCGCTAGTCGCACTTACCTGGTGCGTGTATAGCGTGCTTGCTCGCACGTACCTGGTGCGTGTATAGCGCGCTCGCTCGCACCAGAGCACGAGCGAGCGCGAGCGCGTGCGCGGGCGGCACGCGCTCGTCGGCCGTGGCGTGGGCGAGCAGCAGGCGGCGCGGCGGCAGGTTGCCCGCGCGCCGCCACAGCGCGCCCGCCGCCGCGCCCGCCGCGCCGCCGCCGTGCCGCTCCGTCCAGTACGAGTCTGTACGATTGCAATTTTAGCCATCAACTGCAGTTTATCAAAAGTATACTACTATATACTATTTAATAATTGGCATCCCGACTAAATTATCTCATAGAGAGATATTTGCCATAGCTGTCGCATATTGCCGCTTCGCAGATGGGTGAACGATCGCAATTTTGAATATTTTAAGGTGTAATCAGAAAGATTTTTTCTTAACTTGAACTTTATCATTGACATTTATTGCTAATATAAGAAATAGTACCCGGTTGACCGAGCTTTGCTCGGTATTTTTCGCTCGGTTTTTTTTAATTCGTGTGTTTTGAAAATTATATTTAGATACAAATTACATACTGATGAAATACGAATAATATTTTTTGATCTTAGCGACATAATAAAAAAAACTGAACTGGTTATTTGAATAAAAATCATGAGTGCATTTAGTTTAATTTAAATTGTCGTGTTGTTTAAAATACTAAAAAAAAGGGCTCGAAAAAATAGATTTTCTCAAAAAAAGAAAGGAACTTGAAAAAAAAAAATTAAAAAAGTCGGTCGGTCAGTCTGGGCTCGAACCATGGTATTACGATTATGTGACCGCCAAATATACCAATTAAGCTATTTGTAATCATTAATAAACTGTCAAAATTTATCTTCCTATTCTAACGATATGGTGGCAGTTTTTCATTGCCTAAAAACATGGACAAAAAGACATTTTCTAAAAATAAATCCTAGCTAGATCGATTTATTGCCCCTTAAACTCCCTGCACACAAAATTTTATGAAAATCGTTGGAGCCGTTTCCGAGATTCCGAATATATATATACAAGAATTGCTCGTTTAAAGGTATAGGATATATTACAATGAAAACACTAATGCCTCATTTACACTCAGTCTTGTTGGGAAGGGAAGTGAGAGGGGAAGTGGGTAGGGCTGTATAAGCTACTCGCGCTGCCACTGCCCGGCGCTTCCTCGATTGTCGGTTTTTCACGCGAAGTCAAAGGACGGGCAGCGCGACCACGAACGAGTGCTTACATTCTCGCTCACTTGCTGCCGAAATTCGACCGAAAAAGAACGTGCTACTTTTAAAAACGGCAATTCATTTACTAATCCGTTCTGTGTTTAAATGATATTTAGTAATGATAAATCAAATAAATTTTTAAAATTTTATGTAATTAAGCGGGTAATATGGGATCCACATGATAAAAATCATAATTTGCACGTAGTAGCTACTTACACTGAACAGACATAATGCTGTTACACCAACAAACTCGGCGTCAGTCATTGTTGTGAGTTGATCGATAAAGAAGTAAGAAGGCTGAGTGTAAACACCCACTCTCGACGTTATTGCCGCAGAAGTATTTACGAAAATATTTCCGGCAGCGACAGGAGCAGTAGCAGTGGCTGAGTGTAAATGGGGCATTAAATTACCATACAATCAATCTCCCTACGATACAATATCCAGAAATCTAGCGACGTCACCTAGCTAAATAGCTATACATAGCCATTTAATATACCAGGTCTGAAAAGAGAACGACACCGGCAAGGCAGCGCATGACACTGTGAGTGTGTGCAGAGCATAGCGTGTATAGAGTTTGCACAGATACAGAGTAGACGCGTACTGTGGTGCCGCAGGTCGGCGAGTGGAGCGACGGCGGCGAGACAGCGTGTGACATTGCGCGCGTCGCCTGCTGCCACCGCGGCCGCCGCACCGCCACCGTAGCCACGTCCCCATGCTCCTACCCGTCCACCATCTACCATCTTCAAGTTGTCGCGCAGATACCTGCCATCAAGAACAAAATATCAATTAATGCCGAATTCGTGTGAAATTATTTGTCCTCAGGTAGTGTAGGAACACTGCAAAAGAAACTTTGGCATAACACACATAATATTTTTATTTTAGTTTTTATTTATTTATCAGAAAACTACAACATGACTAAAATAATAATATAAAACTTTACTTAGTCCTAAATAAAGCTAATTACAGTTTTCTTACGTTAAAATCATAACTGAAACGTACGAACAAAAAGGCTGATATATATATATATGATTTTACATAAGCTTTAGCCAGTGGTTTTAAAACGACTAGATTTAATGTACGCCCGTAATAGTGTTGGAGTCTTTGTAATACCTTCTTGCATTTTCTCTACGTAGAAATTACAACACTCCTTCTCTCCTTCTACTCCTTCTTTCCCAGCTCGTCATAATCACTTAGATTCTTGTACTTTTTCCGCCTGGTGTGCACCGAACTTTTAAGCTATTGCATAGCTTCTATCGCGGGCCTTGAGTGCGGGAAAATCCAGAAATTTCGTAACGAAAAAAACCTCACGCTCTCCGACGGGCACGGAGGTGTGGCTTGAAGGCCGTGCATTGTCTAACGATGGTCTAACGCCGTTTCTTTTCCTCAGTCTTCGACACGGTGTTTGTGTATAAAGTGTTTTGAAATTTTGAATATGAATGAACAAAGTGCATTTATTATTAATGAAGAAAGTCACGAAAAAATAGTGAAAGAAAATGAGTGAGTACTCTATATACATACCTACATTTTATTATTATCATAAATGCAGTACTAATTTTGAATTGAAAATATAATACTGCTATAAAGATAACCTAAATTTTTGATATTAAAATGAGCGATATTAAAAGTAGCCCTCTTTATATACACACAAACACACACACGCGTATAGTTTAAATTCTCAATTTAGATTCTCAATATGTATATATATACTCGATTAACCGGACTAATTGTTGCCGTTAGGGATTCGGATAATCGAAAATCCGGATGATCGAATGAAGGAAAGCGGGTTTTGTGCATTTGTAGTACATATGTACATACATAATGTTATGTGTTTATTAAAAACAACAATTTCAACGAAAATCAATGTTTATTAAGAAATTATTATTTTTTAATAAACATTGATTAAATTCCATGAAGAGATATAAATCTATATAACCATCCGTTACTTGCGACAAACGAGCCGCCATCACCTAATTTTTTATTTAACTGTAATGCTTTTTCACAAAGCAAAGGGCCAGATATCATTTGCCCAGTTGATCGTTTTTGTAAAAACCAACAATACAAAGCGTCTTCTAATTGCCAATTTACTCGCGGACATAGGTCCTTATGTCCGGGACGGGGGTTTGTTAGCGCCTGATAGTAGATCGTCTTATCTCAAGCGGTGTGAAGCGACGATTAGTGAGGTGCGGGAGGGGGAGGCTAGCTGCATTTGTGCGCGCGGTCGGTCACCCCTAAAGTTGGGCGTTATAACATACAACAGATAATATATTTCATTATATATTTTTAATCTTACAACACATTAGAATAATGAACCATTGACTGTTATAATATTATATTCATTATCGTTAGAAAGCGTCATCTGTTTACGTTTACGGTCCAACCGTCGCGTCGGCCGAGACAATGGGAGTCAATAAAATACTACCTACATTCATTATGCCACAAGGATTGCGTATAGCTTACACTAATTTAAACTCTAAGCTAACTTAATAAGAGCTTATTTTACTAACACAAACGCGAAGCCGGGTTGTTCATATATTGAAAGTCTCCTTGTTTTGTCTTAGACTTATGTTAATAGAGCGTGCCTTTGAACTTAAAGACAATTAATTGGACAATAAATAATAAGTGACAAATCTTGCCGTGGAGCGTGGAACTGAGTAGTTGCGCGTCTTGTTAATATAATTGCCGTACGGCCGCCCTGACGTATGTACTGCGCGAACCTGAGTTTTTTGCGACGCGGTCCGGTGATACAGTATTTTTCACAAATAGTGAAACGCGGGTTCGGTTAAATCTGGTTGAATTTGATTGGATTAACCTAAGTAACTTGAATTAATATCAAAGAAAAAGAAATACTGCATAAATAAAATAAATAAATAATTATAATTGCATAAGTTGATACAAAATGCTATGCAATAGCTTTACCGCGGCAGTCCCCGAGTGCCACACGTCTTTTTTTTATTTAATAATGGCTATAAGTGATTTTGAAAACCATACCGGGGTTATATCGTCTTAATAATTTGTACTTTGCGACGAATTTTCCTATGATTTAGTATAATTCAATATATAATATATCGACGCTCTCTTCGGTTAATTTACTACTCAACTAGCTGACCCAGTAGGCGTTATTCTGCCCTTTCTGGCTGGTTACGCGATGAGTTTCATTTACATACGCACACTTTTCTATAGACTTATTTAACATAATACGTATAGCTAAATACTTTTTATAACTAATAGAACCACCACAACTGTTATGACAGTAAACTTCTAATTCATTATTTATACTTTCATACTCGTAGTCCCTTTTATAAAAGTTATGCTTAATCTGTGGTTAAGATTTACGATCAGAAACTAGAATTTCAGAAGCATCTACTTCTGTTACTGTATGAAAATGATCTTCTAAAAGTAAGGGTGTATGTGGGTCGAAAGCTTTTAGGTGTGTATTACTGATTAATAAGTAGCGATACGTATTGCTCAGATGCCCAGTGTACGAACTGCAATGCTTAAAATATTCATACCAGTTCTACGCCATCCCGACTAAACTTTAATCTTTCTAAAGGCTACACCTAAATGCAACATACCGACTATCACATGTTTCGTTTGATGAAAAACTTTCATTTAGCAACGTCTCTGTAAATAAGATTAAAACGTAATCATTCAGTAAGTCATTTCGGTATAGTTAACTTTGGTTCGTAAACCCCGAACGTTTTGATAGTTAATGCGCTACGTATTTGAATGAATGAGGAAAACTAGTAATAATATTAATATAATCTGTTAAAATAATAAGATAATTATTTTGGTTTACCAAATCTGTCAAGATCCCTGTATTAAATACATTTCTGAATGAGAAATTAGAGAAAACTATATGTAACATCACTGATAAGAGATAAGTTTGGGTTATAATGTGTGTGTGTGCGTGTGCGTGTGCAAGTGCGTGTGCGTGTGCGTGTGCGTGTGCGTGTGCGTGTAACGGTGTAAAATGTAACAATGATCAAGAAGTAAATAATCGAGCATACACATATAAAATTAATAAATACAATTGTTGATAACTATAATTAATGATAATATTATATGGTTAATGAATCTAAAGTGAAATATTATGTTCTAATTATTTTCGACAAATCTTTTTCCGAAGTTATGATGACATAACCGCTGACTCTTCTTTCTTTACGGTAAAGATTTGACGGTTTTTTGTCCATACAAAATTGTACGCCAATTCTGTTGCCTTTTATTATGATATGCATTATATGTTCGCATTATGACAAATTGTGGAAACATCTGCGTAGTAGCTTAAATTGATAAGAAATAATACTCATAATACCTACGAATGTTTATAACGAGCTGATTATGAATGAATTTTGCGTTATCCGGGTGCCTCCCAACTTAAATACTGCTTCCAGGCTCGGAATAATTTCATCTGGCAAATTTCCTGCCTTTTGCTTTCTGTCCTTGCATGAAGAATGAATTTTTACTGGCCGATGATGACTGGTAACAAGGCATTTCATCTTATTCTTCAGGGGTGACAACGCATCTGCATTTGATATTTAATTAAGGATAAATGTAAATGTCCGGACCACAGCATCATGTGGGCTGTGTGCCCGTTTTTACTCTTATTTTATTACAAAGAACTAAAAATGTCTAAAGGAATTCAATACTTACGAAAGAACAGCTATTTGGTCTTCTACGTCAACTGATAACAATTTTTGATATATTTCTGTTCTGAGTTCTTCACCCTGAAAACAGAAATAATTATGATAAAATAATAAGTTCAGATACGATAATGCTCTACCCCATATCATCTCGTTGGTGTCGTAAGAAACTTAGGGAAACTGAACCAGTCTTCCTAAAATCAACAAAAAAACTGCAGTTGTCAGGTGTTTGCCAAACGCGGCAACCATCACAAACATCCTCCCTATAAGGCAATCTATGAGGGAGACGAAGATGCAGCAGTGAACTTTTGATAGGCTGTAACGGCACGGTAAGATAAATTTAAACTCAAACCTGGCCTCCGGAGCCTCTGGCATCAATTTCGGCTACGATGAAGTTTCTAGCGGCTGCCAAGTACCAACCCCAGTCTGGTTTCCATCTCTCGGTCACTAATTGTCCGCCTGGTTCCGCTGAACTGTAAAGAATAAAGGTTTATGCAGTAACATATTTTGTTTAATTTTACTACCCACTATTTCCCGTGGGTGTCGTATGAGAAGACAGAGGCAAACAAACCAGAGTATCATCTTTCTGTTAACAACTAAAAATTAAAAAAAATCTGTGCTTGCCCACACGACTGCATTTTTATATACAATATATAACAAAAGCCCTGTGGTTCCCGTTAAGTGTGTTATCAGAATCAGTATTCAAACGTATAGAAATAATTTTACTTCAGAAAATTCGACATAAAAAAAATTCAATTAAATTTTAATTACATAATATTTGTAAATTTTATGTGATTGATTGACTCTGTCTGGAATTATCAAGAGCCAAACGCAGCAGCAAGCAGTGGCAGCCGGCGGCGGCATACATCAAAGACAGGGCGCTTTGGTGCTTTAGTACTCGATCACAATTTTAAATTTTATTTCGACCGATTATGGTAATTATGCACAATCATTAATTTATCACTATGTGGAGTAGCAAAGTACTGTCACATTTCCCGAGACACATTAACCTTTTAAAATATCCCTCGTTTGAGTTTGAGAGCTTTGCACACAAGTCACCTACGGCGGACATTAAATTGCGCAATATAAAAAACAGATTCGTACGGAAGTAAATTACGCGGGTGACAACAGCTATCAATACTGGTGATTTTGTTTTTTGTGCGTGGAAATGAAAAGCGACTGTACTCTACAACATAATTTTGATATTTTCTAAATCGAGGCAATTTGTTGAGATTTTTGATCGATTTTGGTAGAAATAGTGATTATTTATTTATTTACTTCAGGTAGAGCCCGTAAATGTTATTAACAAATTAAATTATAGGAAAGATTTGTAGAAATATATTTAAAAACTACAATAACATGAAACATTTTAAAAATTGTGGGATAAATCCACACCATGACATATACTTAAACTGTTATGCTGCTGTATTTTTCAAAATCTACTAATTAGAATTTTTTGTTGACCGTTTATTGGGACAAAATTTTATGTTTATAAAACTTCCCACGTTTTTAAATATTACAACTAAATATGAGCACAGAATAAATAATAGATACTAGGTAGATCAAAGTAAATGGATAAAAATAAGTTAGTCGGCATATGGTGGACTTACCTTTGATCACTCGAAGGGTGGGGTTTTTTGGGTCTTTCGTATACCTAAGTTTGCGGTGTTTCAGAGGACCTAATGCATGTCTTGATGAATTGTGCCAACAACGCTGCCTTTCGTATTGATAAGTGCCACCACATTTTTCGCTGATTGTAATATAATTTTAGCTAAGCCACATTCTGACGATATAAAAATATTAGTCAAACTTTACAAGGTGAAGTTCTTGGATCGATCACTCACTTCTCAATGTGATTGATCTGGGAATTTTTCATTTTACTTTTTGTACCTAACTAAATGCATATCTTCTTCAACTTTCTGTAAATAATTATTGATTTGAGATCTTTATAATGTAATAAGTTTAAGCATACCTAATGTAATTGTTTTTTTGGTGATGAATTAACGGAGCAACATATTCATATTGTGACTAAGCTCATTAATAAAGAAATAAAAAAAAATACCTAAGTCTTTCGACGGCTAACAGTTTTGAGTTTGAGGAGCGCGCGAAATGCTGCGTATTTTATAGTAATTTTGTTTTAAATCAATAATATGAATTTATTTAAAAATAATTCCTGCTACATATTCTTTATCGAATAAAATTTCATAAGAGACAATATATACTAATTAGTCCTGTAGCGGCGCTATCGTCGCGCCGCAAGCGAAACACACCGAAGGCTAAATCACGCTATCAACATTCCGAATCATAAACAGTATATATAGAACATCTCCAAACTATCACATTTGCGCCCTCCTTTCTGCCAAGGAGGGTCGCGTTCGTATACGGCTTAGAGATCTCTAGTTAGACCGTTAAGCCAGTCCCTAAAAGGTGGGGTTTAGTGGGTAAAAGTCTCTACATAACCACGCAGCCGGCTGCGTGGTATGCTATGAGCATTCCCCACCTCCCTCCCCCGTTTTTCGGAGGGTTGCCCATATTTGCTTCGGGCGCAAAAAAAAAACTATCACATGGAGTGTCGGCCGCTCCCCGGGCACAACACCTTGCCCGGCGGGAGATCTCCTTTTTACTACTACGGCCACAGTCCTATAAACAGTTGCGAATTTGGAATTTATTACGATATTTTATGCTTAAAATAACTTTTTTTTGATATTTCTCCCAGATCTATTTAGTAATAAAGTGGAAAGTTATAACGTAAGTATTCAAATATAATGTGTATTGGGATTGAAAAAACCTCGAAAGTCCTCGAAAAACCTGAAGAGTCCATTGGGTGTAGCACCATCTGCACAGCATGTTCTTAACAACAACTGGATCCAAAGAAAAAAAACTGCGATTTCCAACCCGCCTGTCAAAAGTGGAAAGTGTGGCAAATACTTTTATTTATATATATATATATATATATATATATATATATATATATATATATATATATATATATATATATATATATATATATATATATATATATAATCAGTATCAGTAATTAGTAAGATATTATAAAATATAAAATAAATATTAATATATTAAATATTATTAGGTAATCAAGGAGGGAAATTAAATATTAATAAACTGCCAGCACATTATTAAATATATATATATATATATATATATATATTTGAAAAGGAACTCAGGTTCGGTGTCCTCTTGATCCTGAAAAGGACCAATTGAAAAGGACCTAGCGGATCGGGTACTAAGAAACAGGAATCGAGGCTTCTCTCGATCCGGCCTCCTATAACGCCTACGTTGGGTTCGGGAACAACGTATGTGATCTCCGCAACGGAGTAACACACTAGGGCGATAACCTCTTCCTTTTCAGCAAGTAGGTTCAGACGGGGATTACGGGTCTTCCGAAGTCGTCCCGGTCCCGACGCCTTAATTCTTCGATGTGGACTGTATAACTTAAAGGATCTTGGGAATGAAACAGCAATTATCTTCAAACCGTTCCGTGAGAGAGTAATCACTTTTCCCTATACTGCTGGTTTTTCACTTTTCTTGAACTTTTCCTCGGATTTTCTTATTTATTTCCGAACTATTTCCGAACTTCCCCGAAGGATTCCCGAACTATTTCCGAACTTCCCCGAAGGATTCCCGAACTATTTCCGAACTTCCCCGAACGAATTGCAATAAAACCCGTTCACTAAGCTACCCCAGAGCTATACGCGAAAGTGAGCCGCGCCATCTGCGCGCTTGCGCAACTTAATTACATGAATTTGTACTATTACTCTCTCACGTTTCACTCAATATCTTTATTTATTCAAATCATATACAAATACAATTTATCAATATAGGTAGTACAAAACAATATCTACACCATGATATACATCATATCTTCATATCATAAAAAACCTTTTATTTATTAAACGAAAACTGCCTATTTTACTCACAAGTTCGAAATCGAAATTTCTTAAATATTTAACACAGAAAGTTAAAACAATGTTTCTCACTTGAATTTATACATAAGCTAACCAATACAATAGTTTAATTTACATTTTTTTCTATTTACTTCACTATTAAAACACTTTTAAATTTCTTATACAAAACTATCATTATTTCACTTATACACAGGAATTTTCACATGAAAATAACACAGAATTTACCTTTTTAGCACGTACAATTAACCTGAAATATTTTACAAGTAATTTTTACATAAATCACTGAATTACAAACATTTTAAATTTTTACATATTCGGCCTCCTAAGGGCGTGGCCAGCGTGCTTCCGTGTACTCGCGCTAGGTGAACAACTAACTTTGCACGGCTCTCGGCTATCAGAAAAAATTAAATTATGAAATACACCAATTTTGACCATATTAGGCAAATTAAATGCTTTTATACAATTTTCGAACTGTATGAAACTATCTTTAATCAGATAACAATATAAATGAATGTTCTCATTAATCAATCATAACAAATAGGCATTTGTTTTCGTACAAAACGTATCAAACTTATACAAAACAACATTTATGCAATTAATATCCATTAATTCTGCCTATGCACAGAGTGATTATCTCGACCGGGGAACAAATCCGGTAACATAATTTATATCTTAAATTCCTTACGAATTTATTAAGCGATATTACTTAGGAAAACAAACAAACTAGTCCGGCCTGGGAGTCGAACCCAAGACCTTCATATCATTAATTCGACATTTCTTAAAGATTTAACTAAGCATTCTCTTATCAGAGCGTCGTTGCTCGTGACTGCCCCTTTTTTCATAGCAACGTCATCGGTTGATTTAATAAACTGAAACATTTTTATAGGCGCGTCGCCAACAATCTCCCCCCCCCCCGTGCGTTAGCACCATCATTTGGGAGGCGTCGCGGGTACCAGGACTATTATTCTGGATGTAGGTCTCCTCAAGATACCTGTGCTAGTAATGACGTCAACCACTCTGGTGTGACCGTCTGGTCCCGGTAACGTTCTACTAATTTTACCTTTTGGCCACGTATTTCGTGGCAACGAATGATCTATTATCAAAACAATATCGCCTTCTTTAGGTTCCATGAACTTGCCGTTATCACCTGTTCGAGGTATTAACGTAGGCATGTATTCTTTCAGCCATCTTGTCCAAAAATGGTCGGCTAACCTCTGTGCAGCTTTCCAATTGAGTTGACCCGTCAGATGTCGCTCTAAAAATAATCCAGGTGGTCGATCACCACATGAGCGTCCCAGAAGAAAATGATTGGGTGTCAAACCCTCTTCAGGACTATCCATACTGAATGTTACCAGAGGTCTGGAATTTACCGTATGCTCTGCTTCTAAAAGTAACGTATGTAGAACCTCCTCTCGTGGGCTCTTCTCCTTAAGCGTAGCGGTCAACGCAATTTTAATCGATCTTACTAACCTCTCCCAGGCGCCACCCATGTGCGGTGCTCCCGGAGGTATAAATTTCCATTTAATATATTTCTTAAATGACTCGTTTTTCATGCCCTCATAGCATTCTTCGCATGCTTTCAATAATTCTTTATTTGCAGCTTTGAAATTTGTCCCGTTATCGCTGTATATAACGGCTGGTTTTCCTCTTCTGGCGATAAATCGCCTTAACGCCATTATCATTGACGCTGGTGTCAATGAGGCTGCTAATTCCAGATGTACTGCTCTGGTGGTCAGACACGTGAATAAAACGCCCCAACGTTTTTCGTGTCGCCTTCCTATAGTCACACTCATAGGACCAAAATAATCTACAGCTGAGCATGTAAAAGGTGGCTCATGATGAGCTATTCTTTCCAGAGGAATATTTCCTTGTGGCACGTTTTGCGGCTTTGACCTGTATGTCCTGCACCACTGACAATGGTGTGACACACTTCGTACTACATTACGCAAGTTCAAGACGTAAAATTTTTGGTTCACCTCATTCATCACCGTCTGGTGATTGGCGTGTCCAAAATGATGATGAACTTCTCTAATCATCATTTTAACGATTTCGTGTTTACCGTCTAATATGACAGGTTTTCTACTTTCCTCGGTCAAATTAGACTTGAAAGGTAAACGTCCATTTAAACGGAGTAAGTTATCCTCTCCTATTTCCATAGATAATTTACTTAAGCGTGAACTTCTTTCAACGCTTTTGCCTGCTTTCAAACATTTTATTTCCGAATGAAAACACTCGTCTTGAATGAATTTCCAAATTAATATTTCCGCCTTTTTCAAGAGCGCTGTGTCCAACGCGCTATCGGGTCCTTTAACCGACTTTGCTAAAACTTTGTTGGAACACATAACCGACTTTTCGGTTGCGTCGTCGGGTCCTTTAACCGACTTTCTTAAACTCTTGAATTTTTCTACCGCTTGTAAGGTGCGTGTAGTTGCTCCAAGGAATTTCTTAAAGCTGCTAAATCGTCCGTAGTCGGGTAGACTTAACGGTTCTTGCTTTCTTAACGTATTTACGCCCTTTGGCGATTTTTCTTCACCTGTTTCTAAGCTATTTATGGTGTCCACTTGTTTGGGCCATAAATCAGGACTTTTCCTGAGGAATTCAGGTCCTTGAAACCAGCGATGACTTACATCGAAGGTGGAAGGAAAATTTCTAGTGGCGTCGTCTGCCACGTTTTGTGACGTTGGAACCCATCGCCATTCACATGGCTTACTGTGATCTTCGATCTCAGCCAATCGATGAGCAACGAATGGTTTAAAAGCGCGAGGATCCGACTTAATCCACGCTAACACTGTACGTGAGTCTGTCCAAAACACTCTCTCGGACATCTCGTACTTGCTCTCTTCACTAACCGAAGCAGCCAGTCTGCTGCCCATAAGAGCTGCTTGCAATTCAAGCCTTGGAATCGAAATTGGTTTCAATGGCGCTACTCTTGCCTTTGCGGCGATCAGCGTAATTCGCCTTATTCCTTGCTCGTCCGTGGTGACGTAATACACCGCGGCAGCGTATGCTTTTTCACTAGCATCCGTGAAAGTATGTAACTCTCCTTTGCCGATGCCTTCAGCAACGGGTCTAGGTACTTCTAAGTGACCTAATTTCTTCACTTCCGATATCCATTTACAAAATAACACGTGTAACTCGTGTGAAACTTCTTCATCCCAAGAGATGCCTGTCCTCCATACTTGCTGGATCAGCGACTTCCCTTGAATCGTTATGGGTGATGCGAGTCCCAAAGGATCGAAGACTGACATCACAGCGCTAGTTATCTCCCTCTTCGTAGGCGGTCGTAAACCCTCCATCACCTCTTCCGGTGTGCTACGAAGACTTGTGGAAAAAACTTATTATATCCCGTTTGATATTCCAAATCAAACCTAACGTGCGCTCTGTGTGCTCTTTATCTCCAAGCGAAGCACTGTCGCTCTTATATTTATTTTCCATATTACTTAAAACTTCGGGTCGGTTGCTAGCCCATCCCCTCAGTTGGAAAGAAGCATGCTTATGTAATTCATACATATCGTTTACTATCCTTTCGGCCGTCGTCACGTCGGGAAATGCCTGTAGGTAATCATCCATATAAAAATTGCTTTCCGTAGCGGAAGCTGCTTCTGGATAGATATGTGCGTTGTCCTGCGCATTTCTATTCTTTACATATATAGCGATGCATGGTGATGATGCCGCTCCAAATATGAGTGACGTCATTCTATACTCTTCTGGTGGCGCGTCACGATTGTGCCGCCATAAGAATCGAAGGCTATCCCTGTCTTCTTCCCGGATTTTCACTTGCAGGAACATTTCCTTAATGTCTGCCATTACTGCCACGCTTCCTTCTCTGAATCGTAGCAGAACTCCGAACAACGACTTCAATAAGTCCGGTCCGGTCAACAACGCATCGTTAAGACAACGTCCGCCCGTCCTTGCGGCGGCGTCGAAAACTATCCTTATTTTCTTCTTTTGTGGGTGAGTCACTGCGAAGTGAGGAAGGTACCACGTACGTGGGGAAATGGAAATATGGTTCGCTTTCTCTGCGTAACCGTTAACGATGAGATTTTCAATTTGCTTCTCGTATTCCTTTTTCAACTCGCTATTTTTGTCGAGCTTTTTTCTCAATATTAAACAGGCGACTTTCAACCTGTGCCCTATTCGATGGCAAGCACTCATTGTCTGTGCGCCATAACAAAGCAGTCTCGTACCTATTATTAGGTATACGACGTACCGTTTTGTTCAAAATATTTAAAGCTCGTTCTTCTGGGTCGTTCACGGGCTTTCTAGCCGATACTCCCAGAGATTCCAAACTAAAATAATCCTTGATTAATTTATCCATATCTTCCTCCTTCTTGGTGGAAATGTGGTTAACAATCTTGATTGGTTTAATGCCACCCGATATGTGACCATGCAAAACCCACCCCAGTTTGGTGAGCGATGCTACAGGTAGGTTCTTACCTCCCGAAACCAATTCACGAGTAACTATGAGATGCCAATTGTCCTGACCAATCAATATGGTAGGCTTGGACCTCTCATACATCAACTCATCCTTGATCGGTGTCAAATGAGAACACCGTTGCAATAATTCTCGGCTTACCGACTGAGGAGCGAGGTTAAGTGACTTAATTGTTTGTACACTTATCTCTTCTAAGTCGCTCGAATAAATGCCTTTTATTTTAACGTTTAAGCGATACGAACTATCGTCGTTAATTCGCTTACCTCCCACGGCTTCGATACGTAATCCCTCTTTACGTCCGCGAGGCGCTAACTTCTGAGCCATCCACTCCTCTATGAGTGTCATGGTCGATCCCTCATCCAGAAGAGCTGTTGTCCTGACCTTTCCTCTAGGCCCATGCAACTCGACCGGTATGATCTTTAAATATGCACATGCCAGTGCATTTACTGTACTAACAGTTGTAATTTGAGCATCTTTACCCCCCCTCGTCCCCTTGTGGCGAGGTATTTTCATTGGGGTATCGGTGTAGCATTCGATGATGTGACATTCTACATCCTTCTACACCACATTTTTTCGCTTTGCACTCTAACCTCCTATGGTTAGGTGACAAACATTGGAAACATACTTTGGCCTTTTTGACGGCTTCCCATTTCTCGCGAATATTCATGTCCTTAAACTTGTAACAACTCACTATAGAGTGCTCCTTGTTGCATATAACACACTTATGTGTAACCCGACTTACAGGCTTGTCCTGGGTTATCATAACCACTTGTCGGTTGTGCCTTTTATTATTTCGGCGTTCTAAACGCTCGCTCATATTACTTCGGCGCATATAGCGCTCGCTCTCGGCACAGCTGCGTACACCTCCCTTTGCAGTGTGTACAGTTTGCTTCCTGAATTCAGGTCGCTTCCTTTTTTCAGGCGCATTTTCATTGCTTAAGGACGTTCCAAATTGTTCACTCAATAAATTTAAAAACTTGGCCATCTTCTGTAACTCTGGCTCCAAAGGATATTGAGCTCGATATTCAAACCATTTAAATTTAATCATAGTTCCAAGTTTCTCCACTATGCGGCTCACTAACTCCGGTGAGTATAAATACTGTGGTTGATTCAACGCTTGTATTGTGGCAACCACGTTCGTAATACGACTTGCAAAAGATCCTATATTTCGGCAATCTTCTGCCAATCTTGGCATACGCTTTACATTCTCGATTTCGGCTAGAATGAGCATCTCAACCCTACCGAATCTTCTTTCGAGAGCGTTCATTATTTCTTCAGGTTCACATAAAGTAAATAACAGTGACTTAACCGCCTCTTTAGCGGTGCCCTTTAATGCCCTCCTAAGGCGTGCGACATTTTGCACCCCTGAAAATTGGCCTTTTGTGTCTTCAAACACCGTTTTGAAAATTATCCATTCGCCCGGGTCTCCATCGAACACCGGTAATTCCTGGAGGAAATGAAGCTGGGAAGATTTATCTTTACCAGCTATTTTTATTGCACTCACAATCGCTTCGGTCAATTCTGACACCTCACTCGCGTGTGTTTTCTGTGCATTTCCTAGGTTGCGCTCGACCTCCGCCCCTTTGCGGCGTGATCCTTTACACGCTTCCTTATCAGTAATATCGGGTTGTGCTACACTAACCGGCGCGCTCATTATGGTTTGCTGAACCCAACTCCTTACGAAAGGTTCCACCTGAGTATTCCGCTCTTCATCATCCTCACTCGAGTCGATTTCCTCTTCTCGGTTGAGTCGTGCCAACTCCCATTGAGACTTGGCTAAGGCAGCAGCTGCCTGTGCTCGTTCGAGCTCTGAGCGTTCGAATTTAATCCGCGCCTCTAATTCGGCTTTCAGCCTCGCCGATCGCGATGACCTACTACCTCTCTGTGACCCTTTATCACTAGTGTGCCCGATTACTGTCCTTGACGATGCCGCTTCTTCGGTCCTTTGACCTACTTTTTCGACCACCGTTTCACTCCTGGATATAACGGATTGTTGTGCGGTGCTGGCCTGCGTACCACTGGTGTCCGTCCTGTTGCTCGTCGTTGCCATGGACGTCCCTGAGTCCCACGTGCATGTGGACGTGTCTGTGGTGGCTCCACTTGAAGGAGTTGCTCCATTTGACGCAGTAGCTGTGGTCGCTCCAGATGATTCCGCTTCTTTAGCTTTTCTTGAGAGCCCTGTCCTTGTCCTGCTCCCTTCGCTTCTCCCTGTCTGGTCTTGTGCCTTCTTCATCTTGCAGGAAGGTGATTGTTGGCCTACGGTCCCTAACTGTCCCTACGGTCCCTACAACCCCTTCTACACCCCAACCTAACACCACTACCCCTCCCCCCTTTATCTCCCAACCCTACAACCCTACTACCACCCTAACAGCCCTATCAGCCCTATCAATCCTGAACGGGGCCTACCGAGGTGAGCCGTCCAGGGATGGAGTCGTGCAGGAATGGAATGGAGGAAAGGTTTAGGAACTGTCCCGCCAAGGAATATGACGAAACAGTCGAGCGGTAGTGCAAGCGCAGTCACGCTCGAGAGAACTGCTCCACCCGAAGGTGTTATGCCAGAGCCCAACCGTTTGGCACCGTTAGGTGGTCGGGATGTATGCTGTGCTCGCCGCCCAGTTGCCGGTGACGCCTCGTACAAGCGCCCTCCTCCGGCCGCGATGCAGTCAGGTGCCCACGCGCACCCTCGCCCGGCAGCAGCAGCGGTGGATGCTTTTTGCACCCTGATGACCCGACGGGAAATGCCGGACACAGTCGTCCGACAGGAAATGCCAGACACGATCGTCTGACAGGAAATGCCGAGCACGCTTGCCCGACAGGAAAAATGCCAAGCCCTGCTTGGCCACGATGAGTGCCTTCACAAGACACCTGCGCCCGGCTGCGATATGTGCCCCATGCGAGCACACGCCCCAAGCTGCAATCCCGGTTTTCTTTCTTCCGGTAGTTCCAGGTCCAGCCCTTCAGTGCTGCCGTCCTGGTCTTCAGGCCTTTGGTCCTATTGCTTCAGCTCAAACCTCTGGCTTCCTTCGGTTGCTGATCTTCACTCGGCTTCCGAAGGTCTTCTTCTTCCACAACCAGCAGTCCACAGCTGGTTCCTTGATCCAGCTGGCGGGGTTCGGGTGGTCTTCAATCCGGCTCCGAAGGTCCAATTGAAAAGGAACTCAGGTCGGTGTCCTCTTGATCCTGAAAAGGACCAATTGAAAAGGACCTAGCGGATCGGGTACTAAGAAACAGGAATCGAGGCTTCTCTCGATCCGGCCTCCTATAACGCCTACGTTGGGTTCGGGAACAACGTATGTGATCTCCGCAACGGAGTAACACACTAGGGCGATAACCTCTTCCTTTTCAGCAAGTAGGTTCAGACGGGGATTACGGGTCTTCCGAAGTCGTCCCGGTCCCGACGCCTTAATTCTTCGATGTGGACTGTATAACTTAAAGGATCTTGGGAATGAAACAGCAATTATCTTCAAACCGTTCCGTGAGAGAGTAATCACTTTTTCCCTATACTGCTGGTTTTTCACTTTTCTTGAACTTTTCCTCGGATTTTCTTATTTATTTCCGAACTATTTCCGAACTTCCCCGAAGGATTCCCGAACTATTTCCGAACTTCCCCGAAGGATTCCCGAACTATTTCCGAACTTCCCCGAACGAATTGCAATAAAACCCGTTCACTAAGCTACCCCAGAGCTATACGCGAAAGTGAGCCGCGCCATCTGCGCGCTTGCGCAACTTAATTACATGAATTTGTACTATTACTCTCTCACGTTTCACTCAATATCTTTATTTATTCAAATCATATACAAATACAATTTATCAATATAGGTAGTACAAAACAATATCTACACCATGATATACATCATATCTTCATATCATAAAAAACCTTTTATTTATTAAACGAAAACTGCCTATTTTACTCACAAGTTCGAAATCGAAATTTCTTAAATATTTAACACAGAAAGTTAAAACAATGTTTCTCACTTGAATTTATACATAAGCTAACCAATACAATAGTTTAATTTACATTTTTTCTATTTACTTCACTATTAAAACACTTTTAAATTTCTTATACAAAACTATCATTATTTCACTTATACACAGGAATTTTCACATGAAAATAACACAGAATTTACCTTTTTAGCACGTACAATTAACCTGAAATATTTTACAAGTAATTTTTACATAAATCACTGAATTACAAACATTTTAAATTTTTACATATTCGGCCTCCTAAGGGCGTGGCCAGCGTGCTTCCGTGTACTCGCGCTAGGTGAACAACTAACTTTGCACGGCTCTCGGCTATCAGAAAAAATTAAATTATGAAATACACCAATTTTGACCATATTAGGCAAATTAAATGCTTTTATACAATTTTCGAACTGTATGAAACTATCTTTAATCAGATAACAATATAAATGAATGTTCTCATTAATCAATCATAACAAATAGGCATTTGTTTTCGTACAAAACGTATCAAACTTATACAAAACAACATTTATGCAATTAATATCCATTAATTCTGCCTATGCACAGAGTGATTATCTCGACCGGGGAACAAATCCGGTAACATAATTTATATCTTAAATTCCTTACGAATTTATTAAGCGATATTACTTAGGAAAACAAACAAACTAGTCCGGCCTGGGAGTCGAACCCAAGACCTTCATATCATTAATTCGACATTTCTTAAAGATTTAACTAAGCATTCTCTTATCAGAGCGTCGTTGCTCGTGACTGCCCCTTTTTTCATAGCAACGTCATCGGTTGATTTAATAAACTGAAACATTTTTATAGGCGCGTCGCCAACAATATTTCATTATAATTTCTATTATATTTACATTTTCGGAGAATAACTGTCCAGATGGTATAACAATTTACACAAAAGTTTTAAGAGTCTCGCGCCGTGCAGCGGCTTGGTTTGTGGCGGCCGTGACAGTAACATCACAGCGGCCGCAGATGATATGTCGACACGTGTCGGTAAGTTCAGAGGCAAATAATATTTTTAGAAATATTAAATTAAGTAAGTTATCTGATTGGAAACTCTAAAACCCCATTTAAAACAACCAAAAAAATTTTCATTATCATAGTTGCAATGCCTATGTGAACACCTATACGTCCCCAAAACGACCAACGGGTGTTTTGTTTCAAACTGTATATATTAAGTATTCCGTGTATTATTCATGAAAACCTAAGACAACTCCATCCTAATATCATAAAAGTACCCTCAACTCTCAACAGCGATTAGCCATCTGCGCAGGACAGGATATTTTTTTTAGCTAATAAACGTTATCCCTACACTAGGATTTTCTCCTGTATCGTGGGGGCAGTTTACAAACATAAATTGCACAAGGACAAACATCCAGACCCGGAACAATTAATTGTAGGCAATACAAATACTTGTTCCGTTTGGGATTAGAACCCGCGACCCCCAGCGCAGCCACTCATTGCTAAGCCACTGCGCCACGGATTCGTCATAGGATTATATTGTCCAAGTATTATACGCAACATAAGCACCCTCTATTTTCACACTCTCATACTCCGGCAAGCTGCCACGACTGGAGAGAGATCAGGCACTAGATCAACGGTAACCAATAGACCCCGAGGCAGTCACACAAACATATAAAGTGTATGACTCATCAAGTTGGGGAGATATATGAAGATCAGATAAACCACGAAAAAAACATACGTGCAGCTCACACGCAACAGAAGTGAAACCTTCAAATGAAATCAAATATAAAACACAAATATTTTAAATGATTTATTTAATATTATAATTTAAACTACAAGTTCGGCATAAAATATAAGAAAATTTAATTTTATAGTAAATAAATGTAACCTCGAATCCTTTTAATATATATAATAAGCACCGATATTATATTACTCTTTTCAATATACCTTATGTATAGTACTCATTACAAAAAGATTTATATCAATTTTACCTATTACGAAGTTGAGTTTTGGCCGTTCTTCACTGCTAGGCACACGATACCTTTGTAACTTGTTGAACAAACGTGTAAGCGACGCCGTTTCCCGTTTCGGCGGCGTTTACGACTTTTTTCTCGCGAGCATTGAGCTAAAATCTATAATGCTTCCTATCTCATTTTCTCTCACATTAAATCTTATCAATTTATGTGTCTGTCTCTTTTTACTGTCGCTTTTTCGTTTCATAGACTTTCGAATCACAACGATGCTAAAGAAGTTTTTACTTCAGAAGTTTACTTAGATAAAGAAAACAATAAAGGAGGCTTTAATCAATAATTTGGCTTGTTTTATTTTTTGTTTAGTTAGTATATTTTGTGATATTAAGAACATTACTCACACGTGTAAAACGAGTGGTAGAGGCAGGTCATCTGTTTCTCGTAGCCCTGGTGGCAGTAGCAGACGCACTCGGGCTTCGCGGTGAGCTTGTACCTGCAACGCATTACGTCATTGGTTAACCTTGTTTATGGAGTAGAGAAACAATTTCCTTTTCTAGAATAAATAATGATTATACGGAATGGTGGCGGAATTTAAAATTTACGCTGACTTTTTATAAAGTCAAAAGTACAGGGCGACCACATGCTGGCCACTGGTTTAAAATAACTGGGAGGACTGTGCTGTATAGTAAAAGTATGTGTCTCATACTTGAATTGCTGGCAAAGTCACAGTTAAAAGTGAAACAATCTTTCAAATATGTCAAACCGAAATTATCTACAAGAGAATCAAACCACAGTAAATCTACCTAGTTAAGTTTCGGGAGCGGTGCTGAAGCTTTTTAAAAACAACCAAATATGTCTCGATGACATTTATTACTATTTCATTACAATAAAAATTAAATGAAATACTGACTTATTTAACTAAGTGATTACATTACTACGATGAGAACTGTAAGGAATATAATTCTAAATGCAATTGCTTTTATAGGATGATCAAAACAAATTTTGGACTGAAAGTAGACACCTTGGTTTGACCAGCGATAATAATTATACAGTGGAGTCAGCGTCTTCTGTAACATTAAACTTTATAACATGTTTCAGTAATCTAATATCAAAAGCTTAATCGGCAGAAGTGCGGCGGTCCGTTCTTCAAAAAAGGCGAGAATGCGCTCTTGAAGAATTACAGAACGATTTCCCTTCTGAGCTGCATTTACGTGCTGTTTTCGAGAGTCACTACGAATCGTCTCGTATGCAGACTCGACGACTTCCAGCCTCCCGAACAAGCCGGTTTCCGAAAAGGCTTCAGTACCATAGACCCCTACATACCCTGGGGCAGATTGTACAAAAGACTGAAGAGTACAATCTGCCACTTTGCCTGGCGTATGTGGACTATGAGAAAGCCTTTGATTCCGACGAAATATTGGCGGTGCTACAGTCCCTTCAGCGCAGCGGTGCCAAATTGACTGTCGGTATATCGAAGTGATTAAGTATTTGTACACTAAGGCTACGAAGGCTATCCAAGTACAGAACCGGAGTACGAAACCAACGTCCAACTGCAGAGAGGTGTAAGACAAGGTGACGTTATATACCCGAAACTTCACCATTGCATTGGAAGACATTTTAAAGCTACTGGACTGGAAAGGATACGGTATCAACATCACTCACCTATGAAAGACTTCAATAGTGTCTCCCAAAGGATAGGTCTTAAGATGAACATGTACAAAACAAAGATCATGTTTAATGTCCATGTCACACCTATGCCGGTAGTTGTTGGGAGTACTAAGCTCGAAGTTGTTGACGTGTATGTTTACCTGGGACAAACCCGCCTGCAAAAAGTGGCAACTATGGCAAATCCACCCTTTTTTAGGCTTTCTATAGGGAGGCTTATGTTCAGTAGTGCACTTTGATAGGCTGTAAAGGATAGGAGCCGCAAAATATCTCAAGTATTGAAGCGCAACAGTGTCTTACTAATACGTATGAACAAATTTGTGACGTTACAAAATGGCATTGAAAAGAAGAATGATATAGAAGAATACAATAAATTTTATTTAACATAGGTTACAAATAATACTAATTGAAAGAAATTTATGCTTTTACCACTGGTTCTGAAAAATCCTTTGACTCGGAAAGAACCAGTAAGAAACTCAGAAAAAAAAAGAACTTTATTTACGAAAATTGGTCGAACTTAACCGGTACTAACCGAGAATATTATGACGAGACGACGAGAACACAATATTTTTGATTTAGATGATGTTGCTGACAATAGTACTTATCGTTATGAAAATTAAGTTGAGAACTGATTGTCGTATGCATAGTAAAGTGCAGCTGTGTGGTGACGGTGTAAGGTCCACTATCCCACATCATCCCGTGGGTGTCGTAAGAGGCGACAGAGGGAAACTGAAAAATGAGAAATGCAGCAGCATTTTCCTAATTACAACTTAATGTAATAAAACACTGCTTTTGTTAACCCGCCTGCCTTCCTACTGGCTAAGCGTGGCAACTATGGGAAAGCCCCCATCTAAGGCCTCCGCTATAGATTGCTTCTTAGGGGTTTTTTTAGGTGGTAATAGATGGAGGGATAACAGTAAAGTACAGTACCTCTACTCTGAAGACCTTAAATTGTGGCGTGGCAAGCGCAGCGAACATCTGACGTAAGGGTTGGCCATCCCAAAGTACGGAGCGACGCACACCGTTGGCGGAACATAGAAACGTTGCTGGGGGACCAGGACCTAAGCATTCCTGTGGTGGATACAAAAATTATAACAACGCATATATATATATATATATATATATATATATATATATATATATATATATATATATATATATATATATATATATATATTAATTTTTTAATTTTTATTAGGTTCGTGGTTGCTCAGATGGTTAGCGCTCGCTGTAAATTTCACAGTACGCGAGCAAACCGGGTTCGAGCCCCGCCGGCACCAATGAAATTGTTAATTGCAATTTTAAGTGCTGATTTACCACGTGCTCGGCGATGAAGGAAAACATCGTGAGGAAACCTGCATGTCTGAGAAGTAAGAAAAAAATCGAAGACATGTGAAGTTCGCCAACATGCATTGGGGCAGCGCGGCGGAGACTTCCTTGCCCTAAAACCCTCTCAGAAATAAGGGGAGGCCTGTGCCCAGCAGTGGGACGTATATAGGCTGTAACTTTAACTTTTTACTATAAAAATATAACTATGACATTGGGACGTCAAATACTTCATTCCCCCCGTGACCATGAGTGCTGTAAAGTACTCGAAATGTCGGGAATATAAAATAAGTTAACATGTGCGATAAAATCCGTAAAAACTAGTTTAATTTCAATGTGTAGTGTTGACTTAAACCTAAGAAATCATTATGCTTTTATATTTCTAAAATTTGCGTCAGTACCTTACTTATTCATCTATGTACAGACACTATAAGGAAAAATATGTATGAGGTCTTAAATCTGAACCCACCTGTACATAATAAGAGAAATTCTTGCTGAATATAACTCTGTTGTAGAGACACGCTGTGGGCAGGGAATCGTTCTCGTGGGATACGTGCGGCAGTACCGTGGACGTTGGCCAGGGTACTAGAGACGATGTTGAGTTCTCGTATTCCTATAATAATACATCAGAATTATTTTGGATTTGCAATCTTTGATTTTACATAACTAAAAAGCAGTAAGTTTCGCTTTATTTGATAATTAATTGCTTATAATGGAAGCTGAATTAAGATGTACAGGTTATTCATGAGGGTAGAATGCGATATTTCTAGTAAGAGTTGCGTGGTCGGGCCACGTTGTAGCTTATACTTTTAGTAGAATTAATGAACCGGCTCTACCTACTCATTATATTTATTTATTTATTTATTTAACTTCATATACACATTAGATGTATATAGGCGGACTTAATGTCTGAGGCATTATCTACCAGTCTACCTTAGAGTAGTGCAGAGATAAAAGGATTATACGTGGTAGAGTCACGCTGCAGCTATATTATGGTTGTAGCACGAATGGGTCGGTTCGACCGTAGAAGTAGAGGTAGTAGAAGGACCACGCTCTCACGGAATACCAGCGTAAAATAGCAGCTTAATACTGCTGTGTTTCGTATGGTGAGTGTAGAGATCCGGAGACCCTTTTTTACTGGAAACGGGGAATTCCATTCAACCTTATTCTATATAAATAAAAATAGTCCAAATACACTCTCAAATACCATCCTAAAATATTATTATTTTACCGTTTGTAGTTAAGTTTTCCGTTATTGTAACATCTTTTTTTTAATAAATAAAGAGTTGTTTTTTATCTATGTATTTTAATTCTCAGGGGCTATGAATTTTTATCGTTCGGTGGACTGTTTTTCTTATTACTTAATATGCTGTTCATTATAGGGTTGTTATTAATTTGTTTAGTACGTAGTGTAGCTAAGCGCTAGGTTGACCAATTGTTGTAGTTAAAAAGTATATTATACTATAAAAACTACGCTGCGTACATGAGCGACGACCGACTTACGACAGTACCGTCAGAGCCGTCTGAAAGTGTAAGTACTTATCGCAGTGGGTACACCATCCAACTTCCCATGGCCTCATCAGACCTAAAGACCATATTGGTTGAAATATGCATAAAGTGCTGGTTCAGAGTACTTGCCCACGTGACTTATTTTATTGACTCGCTACAAGTTGTATAATCTACTTTTTGTCCCAAATACGATAATGTCTCAATACAATGCAAGTGCAGTTGTGGTTCCGGGCAAAACCTTACCACGATTGTTTAGACCTGCTACTCCTTTGGTACCAATGGTGCGTGAACTACCACAGCCGCAAAAGTTTGCCTCTGAGCTCACTAGATCCACGTAGTGGACCGATCCCGCTTCTTCACGAACTACCTTATACCCATCATCTTCTTGCTTAGTCTATTTGGCATAATCTGATATTCCCACAGCACGTGGTTTCGGTCCTTAGGAGAATAGCCACAATCGTACATGGTCGCAGCAAATTTTAATCTCCCATAAATCTTTCATCGTAGGTACAGTCGATAGTCGTAGTCGAAGGCATGAGATACCGTCATGTACAGGTGGTGGGCTGGTAAGCCACCACTTGTTGATTAGCAGGTAGATTGGCTGCAGCGAGGAGCGAGCGCGCAGGGGTGGCACCGGGGCAGGTAGGAAAGTGCGGTGATGGTGGCCAGCTGCCGTCGCCCAGCACCGCTAACGGTACAAAACGTGCATAAGCCCTTACGTTTGGTGGAGCATCACCTGTTGGTCGACGGGTAGGTCGGTGTCAGCGGTAGGCAGTGCGGGG
Organism: Parnassius apollo; assembly: GCA_907164705.1. NCBI lineage: Eukaryota > Metazoa > Arthropoda > Insecta > Lepidoptera > Papilionidae > Parnassius > Parnassius apollo. Next base: position 1,394,221 of record CAJQZP010000280.1, read on the forward strand.
GGTGCGGGGGGGGCGCCGGGGCAGGTGAGGCAGTGCGGCGGCGGCGGCCAGCTGCCGTCGCCCGGCACCGCCACCCGGTACACGTGCCGTTCGCCAGCACGCTCGGGTGCCGTGCCCGTTACGTACCTGCCCGCAAACATGCGCTCACAGAATTTTTTTTATAGAATAAGGGTAACGAACGAGCACACAGTCCACCTGATGGTAAGTGGATGATGTGGCCATAGACACCTACATCTATCCTTGATTAAGAAGGTTCCGTGGTGCACGGCTTAGCAATGAGTTGCAGCGCTAAGGTCTGCCGGTTCAAATCCCGCACTTAACAAGTATTCGTATGGCTTACAAATAATTGTTCCGGGTCTGGATGTTCGTCGTTGTGAAATTTATGTACATAAACTAAGTACCTCATGATACAGGAGAAAATCTTAGTTACACTAAGATTTAAACGAAACGAAGAAAGTTAACGTTTTAATGAATAAAATAAAGAATTAAAATGAAAATGCGTTGCTTGAGAGCTAAGATAGAACGCCTTGTTTCATGCAGCGTTTCTCTACCATGTAAAAAATAAATATACATAGGTAAGTGTTACCGCTTACGACCGTCAATTCATTTTTGAGTTTTTTGCTCTATAAACAGTAAAAAAATGCTAAAGAAAAAAACGTAAAAAAATATGAAGAAGAAGACAAAAGTTAAGACCGACGCTACCGGTTGTAAAGACCTCTATGTTTAGTACTGGATCGGTATTACCTGTCGGTTATTCTGAATACCGAATCGGTAATCGGTAATAAAACTGTGACACAGCTGTGAAACGCAGAATTGCGGGCGGGCAGCTGTTGTATTTTTACCGACTTTCAAAAAGAAGGAGGTATTCTATTCGACTGTATGTTTTTTTATGTGTTAACTCATAACCTTTCCCTGGGTGAACCGATTTTGATGATCCTTTTTTCATCTGAAAGCTGCTGTTTTATGTGTGGTCCCATATAAATTTAAATAAAATCTGACCAGTAGTTTTTGAGTTATCTTTAATAAAGCGTATTTAATTGACTTCGAATACATTGATTCGATCGTATTATGACGTTATATCCCCGAAACTCTTCACCGCTGCATTGGAAGACGTTTTCAAGCTACTGGACTGGAAAGGATACGGTATTGACATCAATGGCGAGTACATCACTCACCTTCGATTTGCCGACGATATAGTCCTTATGGCAGAATCGCTGGAGGACTTAAGCACTATGCTCAATGACCTCAATAGTGCCTCCCAACGGATAGGTCTTAAGATGAACATGGACAAAACAAAGATCATGTTCAATGTCCATGTCACACCTATGCCGGTAGTTGTTGGGAGCACTATGCTCGAAGTTGTTGACGAATACGTTTACCTGGGACAAATAGTCCGACTAGGTAAGTCCAACTTCGACCGAGAGGTCAATCGACGGATTCAACTCGGCTGGGCAGCGTTCGGGAAATTACGGCATATCTTTTCGTCAGGTATACCTCAATCTCTAAAAACTAGATTGTACAACCAGTGCGTGTTGCCAGTGATGACTTACGGATCTGAGACGTGGTCCTTCACTGCTGGCCGTATGAGGACGCTTAAGGTCGCTCAGCGAGCTATGGAGAGGGCTATGCTCGGAGTTTCTCTGCGTGATAGACTCAGAAATGAGGATATCCGCAGTAAAACCAGAGTGACCGACATAACCCAACGGATTAGTAAGCTGAAGTGGCAATGGGCCGGCCATATAGCTCGAAGAACCGATAACCGATGGGGAAGAAAGGTTCTCGAGTGGCAGCCTCGTACCGGTAGGCGTAGTGTTGGGCGACCCCCCACTAGATGGAGTGACGACCTGGTAAGACATGCAGGAAGTCGATGGATGCAGGTGGCTCAGGACCGTGCTTTGTGGCATTACTTGGGGGAGGCCTATATTCAGCAGTGGACTTGTGAAGGGCTGTAATGATGATGATGAGATGAAAGTCGGTTACACAAAGTTTTCAATTTTACCACTTATCACTTCATGACATGAGCATCGCACGTGCTGAGAGGAACCAACTTAATGATTTCTTACGCGAACACTACACATTTAAATAATACTAGCCTTTACAGATTTTATCACGTATATTTAATTATTTAAATACCCTGCGTTTCGAGCACTTTACAACACCCATGGTCACGGGGGAGACTGAGATGTTCAACGTCTAGATGTCATAGTTAACCGCGGTTACCATAGATTAAAATTATTAATTTTTGTTCCGATCTATGCAGTACAAACTTATAGTATCTTGAAGTCTTGCAGTTGTTTGCTTGGGTTGGGTTTTAATTTTATGAATTATAGGATCCCAAGCAGATGGTAGCACCCAGCCATCTTCTCTATTGAAATTAGGATGTTTTTTGATTTCAATAGCCTCGCAAATCATCCTCCAACGATGATCGGTGTTCTTTAGCGAGAATTATTCGGAAATTCGGAATCCTGACAACACCTTGAGCCACATTCTGTATAGAAAAAAGACCCATACAGATAGATATTAAAAAGGTTATTCTCACCACCATCCTTCACAGTTAGCTACCGTGGGTAAATCTTTGTTTCAGAGAGCACGAGGGATCTGTGACAGTAAACACCTGGCCACCGAGCTCCAACACGTCAAGCAAGTTTTGCATGACAATAAGCTTCGGGTCCCGCGCCTACTTCACAGTGAAGTGAACGAGCGAAGACTGCCACAGTCGAGCGTGTACTGTAAAATGCTCGAAACGTCGGGTATTAAAAAAGTTAAATATACGCGGTAAAATCCGTAAAAGCTAGGATAGGAACCAACTTATTTTAGCTAATTAACGTTGTGGATGAATACGAAATAAAGTTATATACTTACCTATCTGAAATAAACTTCAAATCACGTTGACCAGGTACGCACGTAAATAATTAGATATCTGGGGGCAAGGCAGTGCCAGTGCAGTGGTAGAAGAACTGAGTTGCGAGACTTGGTATATACATCACATTAAACGAAATTAGTGTAAGAATTATCGAATACAACGTTCGCGGTTTACAAAACAAAGAATTAGTCTTCTCGCCCGCTCGCAGTCGATTCAAGGAGTTACGGAGCATTAACCCTAACTTAGTGCACAATGTTTTAGTTTGCAAAGCGCGTTTAGTAGTAAACATAGAAGTCTTTAATCGGTAGCGTGCATATCAGTTCATATTTTGATATCATTTTTAAATAACACAAACTCAACACCAAGGATATTAAATTTATGTTAAATGTTTTTGGATATTATATCACCCTCCCATCGAGTTTGATGTTCAATTTATGTCATGTATGTTATGTTATCTTATGAAGGCGGACGAGCTTTTTTGTTTTGTTTTGAGTTGTGATGTGTACTCGTAGAGACACGCATGCTAGTGTGCGTACTGCATGTAGCGTTAGTAAACCCGTCGAAATTGAATAAAATAATATTATCAAGTTACCGTTTAGTAAATTTGTTGTTTAGCGATGTAGAGAAATGAAATTATTTTTCTTTTTACCATTACTGTTTCTATTACACAAATTTATTATTGGCTGGAAATACTTTTAAATGCTCTCATTTCTACAGCATCGATTTTACTCTCTTGCTTCTTCTTATTTTCTCTTATTCCAAGAAATCTCAGTATTTACAAAATGTACTTACAAAAGTCGTCTTCTTTCGTCCCAGCCAATTAGTTGAGTTATTTCAAAGTTCCCCTGCGTCAGTGTTATCCTAGTTTCCGTCGTCAACTGAATGGCATGTCTCCAAATGCCGCCCTGGTCGGTGATGGGTGCAGAGGTGAACACCCCACTCCTACCTCCCACCAGCGCACCACCCCCGCACCACCCACAGTCCTCCTCCACGGGATCAGCTCCTAATCCTGACCATCGCGTGCCGTCGGATTCGTCACGAAATATCTGTTTAAAATACGATAAAATAACTAAAATTGGAAAACGCACCTCCAAGGTTATATAGACTCATGATAAATATGTTATGGAGATATATGGATTTTATTTCCTCAGGGGTAACATCGCATCTGCATTTTCTTTCTTATTCCAGGATAGATGTAGATGTCTGTAGGCCACAGCATCCACTAACTATCAGGTGGACTGTTGATTAATTTTTAAAAAAACCCCTATTCCATAAAAAAATTTATGCTTTATATATGTTACTGCTGTTTATCGTATTTTCAATCGGCAGTAACTATACTTACCCTTTACTTTTAACAATATACTAAAGATAAACTTACGGATCTGTCCATATCTGCCACACTTTGCAGTCGAGTTAGTGAGCATAACATTTTATTTTAGTCCTCAGAGGCGACAACGCATTTTCATTTCGATTCTTAATTGAGGATAGATGTAGATGTCTGTGGGCTACACCATCCACTATCAGGTGATCATTTGTCACCCTTATTGCTATAAAACTGTATGAATAATTCTTACATCCTGACAGTTGTACTGGACAGCGTTGCAAATGCTGATGATAGATACATTCTGCGGGCGGTTGAGCAACAAAACTCCGATCTGTTTTTCCGTTAACCATGTCGTCCAACGGACGTACCATCCTGTGAAAGATAATAAAATTATAAATAAAAAAATGAATGTGGACACCATTCGTCCTAAATATTGACTTCCAAATTGGTATTAAAAATGCGTGGAACCAAATATATTGAAAATTAAATCGACCTGATTTTATTATTTAGAGTTAGAGACGATATCATAATTTTTTCTTGAGATATGCGAGACGAAAGAAGTTCAATAAATAACGTACATAATTACTAACACTTTCTATTAATATGTTTAATAAAATGAATATCCAAATATTTATATACTACAAGAAACAACTCATATGTAAGCTCCATAAATATAGCGCTCATACAAACATACAACATCCTTCTCCATCCATACCTACCTAATAGCGAATGTAATAAGACTAGAAAACAGAAAAAATTTCTTTTTTGAAGACGGCTAAAATCATTTTAACCCAACTTTAAGGACCTCAAAACATGGTTATGAAAAATTGGGACTCTATAAAAATAACTTATTTATTAAAATCCTCCAGACTGAATTTTGGTCACGGCGGCCAACTTCAATGGAGACTAGCCATCTGGGCAGGACGGTGCACTCATTAATAACTTTACTCTTTAGGTAATTCGACACAACCGGAGTGAGATCAGGCGCAGAACCAATGGCTTTACGTGATTTCCGGGGCACGGGGATGGACACCGTCAATTTCCTGACTAAAGGCGGCTACTGAGATCTTCTTGATAGACAATCTCAAAAACTTTTTTTTGGCCCGCCCAGGGATTCAAATCAGAGAACTCATGATCAGCAGCTAATTTAACGACTATCCACTATATCAACGACACTAAATTAATCTCGGTCTTAAGCGTAATGATTACGGCAAATCTTCCATCGACGGTAGAGACATTGTTTAGCCATGGACTTTACGGCCTGACGAAGATAATTTTAATAGATACTGGTGTTTTCGCCACTGTAATCCAATTTCTGATTAAGGTAACATTATCTTTATCTACATAAAACCGAAGACTTCTCTAAATAGGTACTCTAGTAGACTGGAAATTTAGAACAAAAGCTGTGTTACAGCTATAATTCGATAGTTGGTAAAATAAAAAATTATATTAAAGTAAAACAGTTGTAAATTTACGTACTGTATTATTTTACTCTCTGTTGAAATCTTTAGGTAGCCAGGTTATTACATCATCCGTGACGTAGGAAGGTAAAAAGCTCAAAAGAAGTAAAGCCATACGGACACTCACGCTTAGCGATAAAGTTTAATTTAGCTTCGTGCTTAATTTATTTAATTAGTAATAATTAAGTAGGCTATTAAAATTAAAGTGACAGACTTATCTGAAATAAATCTCAATTCTCGTTGATAAAATGAACGCATATATAATGACATCGTTTTCTTAGTCACATTAAACAAAATCAGTGTTAGATTATCGGAAACAACGTTCCCAGTTTTGCAAAACCAAGAACTAGTCTTTTAGTCTTTAAAATATAGGGCAATGTAATAAGGTCGAAGAGCCTGTCTAGTAATATAAATAAAAGTCTTTGTCTAAAACCTTATAATTTATTTTCATTTTTATTGCGAATAAAAAAGTGACAAAATAATCGTACGACACTTCGGGTGATAGCCAAAAATCAGTGCCTTGCTTCCTGGTGTGCAATACGCGCACCGAGATACGGCCTAATTCTACCGTACAATGCGCACACACTTGTGCACAAATTGTGTCCGGATAATATGTTTGATATTTAAGTTTAAAAAAAGTGTAGTGTGTAGTGTAGTGTAGTGTTTGAATATTAAAGATGTTAACATATATAACCAGCAAAGTCCGCGTAATAAAATAAAATTATGTGTTTTGTTATACGACTACCTAGTGAGTCTAGAGCGCGTACAAGAGTACTCTTTCACACTGCAGTTGTTGAGTGAGTAACTAGCTTAAAGGCAAAACATGTATTAGCGACGTTGTTGTGTCTTTCCTAGTGAAGTGGTAATAATTTCTTATATTTATGCGAATATCACACATTGATTAAAACTACTTCTACGGGTTTTATCGCGGTTAATTTACTTCACGAGGAACTGAGGTGACTGACGTTCTGATGTCAGTGTTAATTCGGAGTAACTTAAGCTTTTTAATTATTATTTATGGTCCGATCTACGCAGAATGAACTTACTGTATCTTAAAGTCATGCAGGGGTATGCTTGGCTTAGTTTAGTGTTTTTTTTTAAATTTGTTTCTAAATAGAGTGTACATTCGTCCCCTTTTAATTCAACTGTAAGCCAGTTTGTTGGCTGATTGTTGTTTTTGTTGGCAGTTTGGTGTTGGGATTAGTGTTGACGGGGACAGTGCATGCAATCGAAAGAAGGGCGGAAGGTGCTCCATAAACTAGCTAGGTATGACACATCATTTTATTTTACTACGCGAATTTTAGTTAATAAAATTTTTATATTTTGAATACAATTGATTTCCGCAAAGTAACGTCTGATTCTATTACCTATATTTGAATAATTGTGTGTGCTCTATAAGACATAATTAAACAACTGACTATTTATCTATTTATCTACCTACGACGAACGAGATAAACGAACTAATTAGCTATCGAATGAAAAAAGCAAAGAATTAATTACTTAATACATCTTAATAATATTTTTACATATTATCATCTAATGCTGTTTACCTTTGTCAATTTGCGACGTAAACTGTATTGCATGGGGAAAGAGGAACTTGGGCGTTTTGAGGCTCACCACGTATACTGTCACCACTGGATTGTTCGTGTTTACCTGAAAAGGAAATTAATTCAATAAACTTCGGGATGATCTAACCTCTCCTTAAATACTTGATACTTTACAGATATTGGTACTAAAATAAGTAAGTATAATTAACATCCTGTATAATGTCCTCCAGATCGAATTTTGGTTCGACGGCAGCCAGCCTCATCGGAGACTGGTCATCTGCGCAGGACGGGCTTGCACAGGAGTACTCTCTATTCCTTCAACCATATTCCGATGGGACGATAATCTGACACGAGCGGAGAGAGATCAGGCGCAGGGTCAACGACCTTACGTGCTTCCCGAGGCACGGGGGTGAGACAACGCCAACTCCCTGACTCCGGGTAACTAATGAGAATTTCTTGACAGAAAAACTCAATGAATTGATTTTTTTGGCCTGATCCGGGATACGAAACCGGGATCTCATGATCAGCAGATGCATTTACGATTACTAGATCATAAAGGCTGTCAATAATCACACTAGGCCTATGTTATGGAACTCTACGCTGCTATAGTTCGTGTATTCCTCAGACACGTGAAAAATCATGCCATGGGATCGAACCCAGGTTGCTCGCGTACAGTAAAAATTACAGAGAGCGCCTGTCTACGACCATTTACTGGGGACATGCTCAGATACAACCTCAACAGTAACTGACTGTGCTGCAGACAGATATTATAAACTTTAATTTATGTATAGGTATACATTATCTGTGTAATAAACAATATATTATCTATTATACTACAAACCATATATACTTAGTTTATCATATACATATGTACACTATGTATATACTTCTAAGTTCAATCCAAATATAAATACTTGTACGTTCGTTAATACGAGTTTAAAAAAATATCTTAACGGTCACGTAACCGAATTGTAGTTACTGTAATTGCATCAGAGATATACTTGTAACCGTTCTACGGAGCTTTATTTCATCTCCCTTGTTCTCATCTGAACGGTGACAATGATAGGCTGGGTGACAAGAAAAATTGATATAATTTGACAGAGCTCGTTCTCTGTTCATTAAATGGGGGAAGTAACTATCAGACCGCTTTTTATTAGAAAATTAGTAACAATAATATTAATATAAAAGTTAAAGTCTTTGTACGTCCCTATCCTGGGCACATGCCACCTTCCATTTTTGAGACGGTTTTAGGGCAAGGAAGTGTATACTGCGGTGTCTTAATTATTTCTGTCTTCGAAATATTTATTTTTAATTTCTCAGACATGCAGGTTTCCCCACGATATTCCTTCAACGCCGATCACGTGGCACGAGCGCTTAGTTCCTTACATAAATATTTTAGTTTCCTGTGAAATCAGAAATACCGCTTTGGCGAGACCGTTAGTTATGTATTTAGCAAAATATTTAAAGTGAGTGTTATGAACTATTATGATGAAATAGTCATAAATATATACGCTATTTTAATAATTTGCAACGGAGAGTAAAAGAAAGAGCAAAAAAAGCCATACTAAAACAAAAAGACCAAACAACATCCCAAACAAAATCCAAAAAAAAAAGAACAAACCGAAAAAAAAAAAAAAAAAAAACACCCCCCACCAAAATATAAATATAATCACAAAACCAAATAACATATATATAATTTTTTTTCTCAAATATTTTATTATAAATAAATTTACCAATTCCCCCACCCCCCCCCCCATTTAATTATTTGTATAATTTAAAATAAAAAAAAATAATAATTTATTTTTTTTTTTTTTAATAATTTTTTTGTTAAAAATAAAAAATTTTTTTTTTTCTTTTTTTCCTACACCCCACCTTCCCCCACCCCCCCCCCCTTTAAACAAAAACAACAAAAAATAACACAATATAACCAACCTTCCCTAAAATAATAATTAAATTTAAAAAAAATATAATATGTAAATAACTATCAATCAGAAATGATCACCGTGCGAATAAGCTGCAATCACTTTTGTCCTCTTTTAATCTTCAGATGCTACCTCTTTCAGCCACTCACTACTTCCCAAACTACACTCCATCTCTCCTTGACCTAATTATAGTCTCTTCTCCAAATAATGTTGCCAGTCATGGACAACTAACTGTTTCTTTCTCATACCATGACCATATCTATTCGTCTTACCGTGTCCGACCTCCTAAACGTAAGTCAAACTTTCGACTCCTTCGAAGTTATAGGGGCATTTACTTGCAGGCGACGCTAGTTTGATAAATTGGACGCCGGTATTTGTTAGCCAAACAGTAGATAACAAAGTGAACAGCTTTACAATATCATTCTTAACTTATATGATATTCATGCACTGGTTAAACGTGTTAAAATAAAACATAATCCTGCCCCTTGGATAACTTCGGCTTTAAAGGCGATTTCCACTGGAGAAAAGAATAGGAAAAGTAAAATTTGGTGTACCGACTGGCTCTGTGTTTGGCCCGATCGGATATATAATGCACGTCAACAACATGATAAATGTCATCAAGAATTGTAGAACATACATGTACGCTGACGATACCTGCCTCGTGTATAGTGGAAAAAATAGTAGCCAGATACAGTTAAAAGTGCAGCAGGATTTAAACAATTTATTAAAGTGGTCCCACGACAATGACATTATTATGAACTTGAATAAAACCAAATTTATGGTAATATCATCACCCTATAACCGTTCTAGAAATACAGTAGATATAGCTCTTATGGGTCACACTTACGATTGCCCGCACACTGACCAGTCGAGCTCTGACTGCCATTGCGAAAAGCTACAGTGTGTAACGAACTATAAATACTTAGGGTTGGTTATAGATAATCGTTTCTCATGGGACTTGCATGTTGAATTAGTGTGTGTGGCTTAGGGCAGTACTAGGTAAACTGTATCATATAAAATATGTTGTGAATCGAGGAATCATGTATATGCTTTATTATGCCCTAGTAGACGCAACGATCGGATATGGCTTAGGTGCATATGGACTCACATTCCCAATATATCTTAACAAAATAAAGACTATGCAGATAAGGTTTTTAAAGATATTAGTTGATACTAAAACGAAAATTGCTTTAGATAAAAATTATGAAATGTTATTCAAAATTTGCAAAATTATTCCCATAGACATGAAAGTAAAATCCATTATCATATTATAACAGCATAGTATGGTAACATTTAAGAAACCTAGGACATATATAATGCCAAAGCGCCAAATTACTCAAAGGAGGAAATATCTCATATAGGCTGAAAATTACTTTGGACGGCGTACAAGGCAATGGATAACTCCAACTTTGTGTAATGAGGTAGCGGATATATATGACGAAAGCATAACAAAGGCGCAGCTCAAATCAATCTTGAGGAAACATTATCTGTCGTTGTGTCCATAGTGGTGAATGTTTCTTTAATTATTTTGTGTTAATTTAAGTAGTTATAAGTACCAGATATTGTTATTAAGGAGTGTGAAACGATGAACTGTTATGTTGTCAACAAACTGGCTTACAGTTTGGTAAAATTTAAAATATAAATAATGTACACTTTTTATAAGAATAAATAAAAAAACACACACACAACAGCTAACTACCACCTTTATGCTGACGATTTGCAGTTATATCGTAATTTTGTGGCATCCGAAGCCAACTTGGCGATTGAAGAGGAGGTATGAATGACGACTTAAATAAAATTAGCAAATGATCGAGATCATTTAGTCTCACATTAAACCCAACTAAATTCCAAGCCTTGATAATAGGCAAAAGATATGCGCGTGGCACGCTTGATTTCTCCTCTCTCCAAACTCTACGAATCGATGGCGCCACTATTCCCTACTCATATACTGCCAAGAACCTAAGTGTTATTTTCGACTGCAATTTGGCTTGGGGCGCACATGTTACGGATGTAAGCAGGAAAATATTTCACGCCTTTCGTTTTCTAAAACGCCTTCAAAGTTTTCTACCTTTAACTCGAGCGCTTGCAAAATTTATGTATTTGACATTTTTGGCTTAAAGAAGTTCGACCACGTCTGTTTATCGCAAGCAGCTTACATGGCTCCCCATCCGCCTTCGCCGGAACACTCGAATCCTCTGTCTTCTTTTCAATATTCTACATAACCTGATACTCTACTCGCTATATCTAAAAATTGTTTTACTTTTGTTCATCCTCCATGTTCCATGTAGATCAAATACTAGAACACTGTTAAGATTTCCGTCTTTCAATACAATGCGTTATATTCTCATTTTTTTACTGTTAACGCTGTAAAATTGTGGAATTCACTTCTCTTTAGAATTCGTGACGCTAAGTCGGTGTCTATGTTTAAACGACTTGTTTTAACTTGCTCTTTACGAGGGCGGCACTGAAAATTTCGAGAATCAAGGAAGTGACACAACATTACTATTTAAAAATGTATTTATTGCTGACTTAACCTAATAACCTAACCTAACCTAAGTATTTTATTAAGCAACTAGCTTATAAAAGCTGTTCCACTTTTATTCAGTAAATAGCTCCGAAAATTTCGAGAATCAAGGAAGTGACACAACATTACTATTTAAAAATGTATTTATTGCTTTTCGAAGTATTCTCCGCGAAATTTGACACATTTTTCCATACGATGGAACCAATCATTGAAGCAACCATTCCATTCGGAAGTTGGGGTCTCCAAAATGTATGTTTTGTAGGCGTCCACAGCTTCTTCAGGTGATGAAAATCTCTGTCCACGCAATTTATTCTTTTTTATTTTAGGGAAAGTGTAGAAATCATTAGGGCTTAGGTCGTGGCTGTATGGCGGATGGTCTAATAATTCTATGTTTTATTGCTCTAAAAACTCTTCTGTTCTGTGTGCGGTTTGAGAACTCGCACTGTCGTGATGGAGGATGATGCGGCAGTTGCAATTCTCTTTACGGAGTTCAGAAACGACCTATGGCAAACAAATGCTAGCATACCATTCTGCATTAACCGTTCTTTGTCCCTCAAGAGGAATAGTCGTAACATGGCCGGTTTTGGAGACAAACGTGGCCACCATTTTTTTTGCAACATTCCGTGAACGAACAATTTTTGTTGGATTTAACTCATTTTCGAACACCCAAACTCGTGACTGGTTTTTTGTTTCGGGTTCGTACGCACATATCCAGGATTCGTCACCTTATACGATGTTGTATACAGCATTTGAGGATCCTGCGTGGAATCTTTCGAGAGTTCTAACGCACCAAGTAACGCGAGCCGCTTTTTGCTCTTCACAGAGCGAATGCGGTATCCATCGGGAAAACAACTTTTTTACACCTAATTGTTCATGCAAGATTATTTGTATTTGACTCATGCCAATGTCTAAAGTTGCTTGAATTTCGCGGTATACCGCGAAATTCAATGAGTAATCAATCAGCTTACGCACAGCATCAACGTTTTCTTGGGTGACTGCAGTTTTTGGACGACCTTGACGGGGATAATCACTGAGCTTGACACGTCCACGTTGAAATTCAGCAAACTAGCGATAAATTGTAGTTTTGTATGGGGCTTCATCACCAAATGCAGAAATCATCCGGTCAACACACTGTTTTTGTGTTAAACCACTTCGAAAGTCATAATAAATCATCGCTCTTAAATTTTCTCGAGTCAATTCCATTTTCTCAACGACTAAAGAAGTTTGACAAAACCTTGTGACAAGACCGAGAATCTTTTTTTAAATAAATAAATGGTATTCGATTTTTAAAACCAAGGAGTTTTCAGTTAAAAAGATTTTAATATGACAGGAAGAGTGGAAATATTCCATTCCCGATACTTTTAGTGCAGCCTAGGTAGAGCACTATCATTCACACCATAATTATTAATTCGAGATGTGTAGGTATTCATATATAAAACATTAAAATATAATATATTGAATTATATATTTTTTGTTATAATATATTATATTTGTATTCTATATTTATGTGTATATACTATGTATGTGTATGTATATATGTGTATATATATATGGAGGTTTGTATATTTGTATTTGTATTGTATATGTATATTTTAATGAAGTGCACACTTTGACTACCTCTATTTCCTTCAACAATCCTTCAATAGGCCTGCTGAAAGAAATTTCATTATGGAATAAGCAGTGCCTTTGTACACAGTTTTGTTTTTAACATTTTCCTATCGAAGTATGTTTGTACATAAACTGTTAAATAAATAAAATAAATAAATAAACTAATTCTGACATTTCATTAACAGAATCACACCTCATTGAATAATTTTCACTACCCCATATCATCCCAAGGGCACACCCTTGGGATGATATGGGGTGGTAAGAAGCGATAAAGGGAATCAAACCAGAAGATGTACGGCATCGTCTTTCTAATAAAACAAAAAAAAAATAAGTATAAATACCGCAGGTATGTCCCACATACCAAGGGTAGCAATAATTGGAAATACTCCCCTCTATGAGACAATTTAAGGGGAGGCCTATCTTCAACAGTAGATTGAATAGAAAGTTCTTTTGATGAACGGTAAATTGTATCTGTAATATTAAAGTTTCACCTTACCTTGGGATATCTCAAAGTTCTGATGGAAGGGTATGCTGGAGGCTCCTGCTGGTCAAGTCCGTACCAAGGGTACTTATGTTGTTGCACCAGACTGTCGTTGTATGTCACGTACATTAGGGTCTGGCCGTCCGGACTAAACCATAGCGCGCGGTCTAGACGCAGGACTTCAGTCTCGTAGAGGAAGTCCGGGACTCCGTTGAATATTACACCGGGGACACCTGTTTTGAATTATGTATTTTAATATAGAATAGTATATAGTAGAATTTTTTCTTTCAAAATAGATTACAAGAATAGTTCTTTAAAGTCTCCCTCTGCACTGGATTGAAGCAGTAAGAAACCCAGTGGGACTTTTTTTTTAAACACTAATTTATAATATAATATGTTGTTCAATTAAATATGCAAACATTTAAAAAAAGCAAGGTAGCAATCACCTTATTCCTAGAGGTTATATTCAATTATGTACTTTTTAGTGGTGTTACCATTATCAAAAAAAGTAAAATTTCACTTTTTTTTGATAATGATTTTTTGATAGACATCACACAGAATACCAGTGCAAAATAGCAGCTCAATGCAACTTTGTTTCGTATGGTGAGTGTAGAGAACCGAAGACCCTTTTTACTGATAACAAGGCATTGCATATTAGTCCTCAGGGGTGACAATGTATCTGCACTTTGATTCTTTATAATCGAGGTTAAATGTAGTTGGCTATGAGTCACAATATCAACTTATCATTTGTGTTTATTTATCACCACGATTTGTTCATAACTTCACAGAGGAGAGGAATCCCGTGCGAGTCGTGAGGCAACAAAAAGAATGAAATGGGAGATAGGCTTCAGGATCTTCCTGATAACAACCCAATAAATTAATTTGACGTTTCCGTGGTGCAGTGACTTAGTCATTTAGTTGCAGCGCTAAGGACCGTGTGTTGTTCCAATGTCTGGATGTTTATCCTTGTAAATTTTAAATATGTTAATAATATGTGAGAAAATTCTAGTGTAGAAGTAGTGTTATTTTTAAACAAAAAAGAAAGAAAAAAGGAAAGAATAATTATTAAAAAAATTGCGATTAGTCGTCTACCATGCGTGGACAATGTTCAGCAGTGGATTTTTAAAAGGCTATTATGAATAAGTGAACGATGGGAAGCAATATATAATTATACAGTTACAGTATACAGAGTAACATATTACTGATAGTTAGGTACTGTATAATTATACAGTACCTAACTATCAGTAACATGTTACTCTAAGTGTATGTCAAGATAAGTCTCGAATTCGATCGGCGACTAAATGTAGTCCAATTCAATCCTCAGAAGACATAAGTTTGCGCGTTAACCGCTAAAACAACCTCTTTGTCGTATCTCCTCAGTTTGAAGGCACTCCCCTTGCTGCTTCAGCTAGCATCGGAATCCTCGGCGTCAACATATCGAATAGTATGTAGTTTCGTGGTCACTTGGAAGGGAAGGCCAAATTGGCCTTTAAAAAGCTTGGCGTGCTCAGCAAAGCAAGAGACAATATTTCATGCCGATACATCGTTTGACACTTTACAAAGCGTAAGTTGCGCCGCACATGGAATACTCTTCTCATCTCTGGGCCGGGGTACCCCAGTGGCAGGCTCCTTCCAGCACAGAGCGATTCGAATCGCCGACGACCGAGTTCTTTCTGATCGACTCAATTTACTGGCGCTGCGTAGCAATGTTGCATCCCTTTGTGTTTTCTATCGTATCTACCATGGGGAATGTTCTCAAGAATTGTTCGGATTAGTTCCCTTCATTTCGATCCCATCCTTCCCATCATTCACGATACCATCCTCATCATCTGGATGCTTGGCGGTTCATCACTGTGCGTTTTACTAGGAGTTTTCTTCCTCGTACAACTTCTCTGTGGAATTGTTTACCACCGGCAATTTTTCCGGACCGATACGACTTAGGGATCTTCAAGAAAAGAGTTTACTCCTTTCTAAAAGGCCGACAACGCACCCGCAGTTTCACTGGTGTTGCGGCTGTTCATGAGCGGCGGTAGTCACTTACCATCAGGTGAGCCGCATGCTCGTTTGCGTCCTTTTCTACGAAAAAATAATAATAAAAACGCCTTAAAATATAGAAGAACGAGCACTGTTGATATCTTAGTAAATTTATAGCTGGATGTAGCAAATATTGATCCCTATAACGATTTTGAAAAATATTTCCTTACAACATCGTCTCTCAACCTCGGACAAAGAAATTTCCTCAATTGCCGTGTTAAGCTAGCTAACCTCATTTTGCTTAAGCGAACGAGTGAGGTTCATTGTAAAATGTAAGAAAGACCTCTATACAAAGTGTGTAGTGTTTTCAGTTATTTAACTATTTTATTCCGGCCACTGTACGTCATTATAGTGAACTTTAAAAAAAGGAAAAATGTGTGTGAATTGCCATACATGCATTTTTTGACACACTCTGACTATAAAAAGTAGAGTCAAAAGTTCCATTTGCTCTGTGTCAAAATAGTAAAGAGTCCCGTTTACTCAGTGCTCTCATAAATCTTGATATGTGAGGATCGTTACAGTTACCGTTATAACTTATCCTCCATAGATTGCCTAGCAGGGAGGATATCTGCCATAGTTGCCACGCTTGGCCAGTAGGTTGGCGACCGCAGTTTTTATTTTAAGTCGTTATTAGGAAGACACCGCTGCCTATCTTGATTAGTTTCCTTCTGTCGCCTCTTACGACAGCCGCGGCATGATATGGAGTAGTGGATATTCTTACACCGCCATTACATGGTAATGATAAGATGATGAGGATACAAAAAGAAATATAAAGGAAACAAATAATTCATAAATGGCGGATTTAACTATAATCTGGAATATTTTGAATGGATCATTGAGTTCCTTCAAAATTTAATTTTAGAAGAAAGAAAGAAAGAAATTAAGAATAAAAGAAATTAATTTGTAAAAAGTAAGTAAACTATAAAAAATGTCAATAAAGAATTACTATAAATTAATTTCATCATTCATTTCACCATCATCATCGTCATCGTTACGGCCCTTACTGAGTTCGCTGCTGAAAATAGGCCTCCCCCAAGGAATGCCACAAAGCACGGTCCTGAGTCACCTGCATGTAGCGACTTCCTGCATTCTTACCAGGTCATCACTCCATCTAGTGGAGGGTCACCCTACATTTCGCCTATCGGTACGAGGCTGCTATTTAAAAACCTCTTTTCCCTATCGTTTGTCGGTTTTTCGCGCTATATGGCCGGTCCATTGCCACTTCAGTTTACTAATCCATTAGGATATGTCGGTCAATCTGCTTCTACAACGGGTATTCTTATTTGTATAGCCTATAATTAAAAGTTTCATGTCTTCCACAATACAGGAAAAAATTCTGCTGTAGGGGAAACTTACAAAAAACATAATAAAATACTAAATGAGATATAGTTTTACCTGTCTTAGTGATCCTGCAAACAAGGGTCTTGAGTATCCGTGGTTTGTAGTAAATGTCGTTGTCGTGGACGAAGACCAGACTGGAGCCTGTGGGAGACCATTCTGCGTATTGTAGGAGCGGTGCGGAGCGGTCGTCTTCCACTGGAGATATTGGAATTTTGGTCCTGGAAGTATGATTTGACCATGAAATTCATTATTTTTTGTTACATTCCACCAAAAGTCTGCTGGTGAACATCAGCCTCCCTCGTAGGGATATTTGCTACTCTTGGCTGGGGTTTGCAACCACAATTTTTGTATTATTACCAAGTTGTTATGAAAAAGACACTGCTGCCTATCTTCTGTTTCTATTTCTCTCTGTTGCTTCTTGCGATACCCATGGGATGTTAAGAGGTAGTAAGCATTCTCACACATCGGTGTAGTGATGACGTAAGACCATCTTGTTAAAGCAGTTCAACAGAATCTAGTTGTAATTTTCAATTCTTGTTATAGTTATTGTTCCTTCGAACATAGAGTTTCTTTTTACCTAGGTATCCGTCTATGTAGAAGCACTCCGCGGCTGTACTATGAATTATGAATGGCTGTAGCATGAATGGGTAAAGTTGGTTCGTGAAATAATAGCGTAATGCTGCTGCATTTCGTATGAGTTTAACGAACCGTTGACCCTTTTACTGGAAACGCGGTATTCTATCTTTGTAATTAGGGACAAAAAAGCATTCTGCTTTTGATTCTTAATTGGAATAGACGTGTCTATGGGCCACAGGATTGACTTCCCATCAGTTTAACTGTGTTCTTGACGGTGTGTATCACAATTATTAATTTAGTTTATGGATAAGAGATAACAAATAAGATGATCAGTCAGAGAAAGTGACATACCTTGTAATAACGTCATAAACATGATATCGAGCTAAGCGAGCGTGTCGCCAACCAGGTCTTACGTCGGAGATAAGAAGCACAAACTTCAAATCCGCTGACACCTTGAAGTCCACTGCATTCAGCTCCCTCTATAACACAAAAAGAGTCTTATTTCAGCAAAGTGATAACTCTTTTTCAGTGCACATTTTTTATAAACCTGAAATTACAAGCTAGCCTACAGTCGACCTGTTGGTAAGTGACAATTACAACCCACTGTCACCTGCAACCAACTTTAAACAAAAAAGACTAAGGATTAGTTGTTACCTCTGAGGACTAATATAGAATACGTAAAGCTGTAATGATACCGGTTCTCCATAAAATTTTGAGGACATCTGTGTAAACATTTCTTTATGGTGACAGAAATAAGTAAGTGGTTGGTGTCGACCCAGATGGACCTGGACGTCAAGAGTCATACCAACTAGACAAAAAAAGATCTCGTAACAAAGTCATTCCATTTTCTTCCCTAGGTGTCGTAAGGTGATTTTAGAAAATGCCAACATGATCTCTAGGCTAATCATAGTTTTTTTTATTAAAATAAGGGTGACAAACGAGCACACAGTCCACTTGATGGTAAGTGGATGCTGTGGCCCATAGACATTCCATTAAGAATCAAAATGCAGATGCGTTATCACCCTGAGAAATGCCTCAATCCCAGTAAAACGGGTCTCCGGTTCTCTACACTCACCATACGAAACACAGCAGCATTAGGCTGCTATTTTACGCTGCTTTTCTGTGCGTGGTCCTTCCCCGGTCGAGCTGACACATCATGCTACAACCATAATATAGCTGCATCGTGACTCTACCACGAAATATGAGTGAGACGTGAGACCATTTCGTTAATACTAGAATTTAAATATAGCCTTTTTCATCGACGTATTTATGTACTAAGAATTGTAATTCCATAGTAGAAAGACGTAAATTCAGTCAATGCTTTTTTGCGAGAGAAATAGGTGAAATAGTGAAGGCAGTTGGTGTCTACCCAGACATTTAGGCTGAAAAATAGTCCAACTACCTAAAGAAAAGGAGTTTTCGTAATAAAAATATCATCCTATTTCGTTCCGGGAGTGTCATAAGACAATTTTAAGAAAAGACAGGAAGATCTCAAGGCTGATCATAGTGTGACCCTCTCGTTAATACGAGAATGTAAATATAGTCTTTTCCATCGACGTAGTAGTTATCGTCATCGAAGTATTGTAATTCCGTCGAATAAAGTTGTAACATCTTATAAAGTTATGAAGAAGAAAAATGCTTTTGTTTTATTATACCTATTTGTTTACAAAATTTCTCATAACTTTATTACTTCTTTTGATTGTCAAATTTACTGCACAAACTTTTTCGTTCAAAATAATAAATTAAGCGTTTTCAGTTGGATACCCCGGCCCTTCACAAACTTTACAAATAAATTTCACATCCATCGTCTGTCGGCAGTATAACATATATGGTGCAGTGTTGACAAATTGCGCAATATATACACGTCGGTCAAATTTTGCGCTATTCTATCAGGCCTTTTATTTAACGGGTAAAAGTGTGAAATAGTTTATTCTATTCGGAGTGATATATTGTTCAATCGTTGTAAAGTATATTTTGAGGGTTTGGGAGTTTACAGGATAGTAAGAAGTATTTCTCGTTTAATGATGTTCACCATCACCCGTCTGTGTAAATAAGTTCGGTGTAAATGATATATAACTTATATTTACCGTGTAGTTGTGCAAGAATATCCACTACACTTTAGTATGTGGTAGAGCCACGCTGCAGCTATATTATGGTTGTAGCATGAATGGACCACGCTTTCACAGAATACCAGCGTAAAATAAGCTGCTGTGTTTCGTATGATTAGTGTACAGAACCGGAGACATGTTTTACTAGAATCGAGGCATTCCTTCTTAGTCCTCAAGGGTGACAACGCATCTGCATTTTGATTCTCAAACGAGGATAAATGTAGTTGTCTATGGTCCACAGCATCCACTTACCATTAAGTGGACTGTGTAGTGTTGCCCAAATGCAAGAACAAGACGAGACTTAGCCAGTCTTGGTCTTGGTCTTGCGACAAGAGTCTCGCAAGTCTCGCAATTACCTATTAGCCTATTGTTATTCATTAAACGTTACTTTAGATCTTAGAACAACTTAACAGAGTAGGCACATTTTGAGCTTGAATTAACATAGCCATAGAAAGACCAACCAAATTAATAAATGTCTAAACATTTAATGAGAAATTCGAAAAATCAACTAATACCGGGTGGGGTTTGAACCCACGACCTAAGCGATCCGTGCCGATGCTCTAACCAACTGAGTTGTCTACCAAGTCTCACGGCCACGGGAGTTAGTCTGTTTCTTAATAAACGTTTACATTTAATAAGCTTACATGTGCTAAAACTTAGTCAAAACATATAAAAAACAAATTAATGACATTAACTTGACTGTATTATTAAGAACATTATCTGTCTAGAAAGAGATTGATAGACCTTTATATGAAATGGAATAAAATAGTTATACAATTTACATTATAAAAAATAAAATACAATACAAATCAAATTACATAACAGTACACAACAGCTTTGACATTACTGTTACTTTATATAAATTCTTTTGACCAAGAATTAATACAAAGTAACCATCTGGCTGACTCATCACTTAACCTATTTCTGTGTTTTCTAATTACTAATGGATGCTTTAGAAAATAATCTCTCAGCAGGTACTGAAGTTGCAGGTATTGAAAGAAAATCACGGGCCATCTTCGATAAAGTCGGATATTCTGTCTCATGCGTCCTCCACCACTCTAAAATGTCTTCCGAACTGGCGGCTCTGGGTTTACTTAGGTACTCCTCCAACTCGTCTATAACTAAGCCTTGATGAAAAGATCCAGATCCAGATGACGTCGAGGGACATACATACAATTTCTCAAAGTCTATTACGTCTTCATCTTCATCATGTTCACATACTTCCTTTTCATTTCTTGGTGATTCTAGAGATGTATTCACTGACTTTTATATTCTTTATAAAGTTCATTAAATTTGTGCAGGCTTTCTGTTTTAATTTGGTTCCCCCATAATGTCATGTCAAAAGTCTGAGTCTTATGCCTTGGCTCTAAAATTAAAGAGGTACAATAAATCCAGATGCTCTTTTTATAATATTTAAGCATTTTGTCTCGAGCTGCTTGGAAACCCAGAATAAGCCTTTCATCCACTTCGGATCGATCGATCGAGGTTTCTCATCTAATTGTTTTACCATGGATTCAATTTTATCGAGCAAGAGATTGAATGATACAATGACTAGCGGTAATGTAACATATTTTTCTCCACCAAGTTTCGTTGATAGAAGTTTAAAGTTTATTAGAAACTTACTATTACAAAAAACCTTATTTTTTCGAGTATTTGCCCTTCACTATCTGTGATTTGTAAATCATTCAATTTGGTGACAGAAGTGCACAATATGTTAATGCCAGTTCTCATTTTTAAACCAAATCCAATCATATCATGTGTGGAATTCCATCTCGTTGGACAGTCGAGTATGGGGTTCAGATTTGATGGCACGAAAGCTGCTTCACAAGCAGACTGAAACTTCCCTTCAATATCTCACTTCTTTTTATTTTACTGGAAATACTGCGTAATTTTGTTATAGCTGTAAGAATATGTGCCAAATATTGCTGACTCACGTGAGTCAGCAGCAATATTTGGCGCATATTCTTCATCTTCCTCAGTTTCGTCTTCATTATCTTCAGACTGCTGTTCTTGTCCATTATTGTCAGTTTCACTCACACTTTAATAAATCTTGTACACCAAGGTTCAAAATGTGAGCAAAGCACCGGAAATGTTGATTGTCTGAATCAAAGTGTGGCAGCTGTTTGTCCAATTCATACATACATTTGGTATTTGCAGTTGCGTTGTCGACCGTGATACCCTGTATTTTATCAATTATGTCATATTCCAATAAACATTCGTGGAAAATCGTTGCAATATCTTCCCCAGTATGTCGAACGCGTGATGGTATAAAATCAAGGACTACAGATCAATACTTCCATTCGTTGTCTATATAATGAATAGCGACCCCGTAGTAACTCCTACCAGCAATTGACGTCCATCCATCAATGGTAAATGACATTTTAGATGAAAATTGTTGTAGTCGTTTCTTAAGATTCAATTGAAGCTCTTCAAACCGTTCTTTGACCTTCCTTCTTAGTGTGGACCTTTTAGGAAACACCATATTTGGGCAAATTGATCGAAAATATACTTGTGTAGCTTCGACATCGGAAAATGAGAAGGGAAGATATTTTTTAACCATCCAATCAACTGTAAAATATACATACAAATGTATCTCAGGAACTATAAAACATACAAACTTGAAGTTTGTAAGGTAGGTTCCTTTTATGGCATAGAGATCAGTTAAGAAACGGTTTTGAGAAAATCTATCCCTAAGGGAGTGAAATGGGAGTTGGAAGTTTGTATGAAAGTCCTACGTTTTTGAAGTTAGAGACACGAAAATCGGCATTAAAATTATAAGTTTTCAATAATAAAATCCTGAATAAGCTGTTTTACGAAATTCTAACCCTAAAGGGGTGAAATTGGGGTAAAATGGTTACATGCAAGTCCCATATTTTTAAAGTATAGATATGAAGATCGAAATTTACTTTATTAGTTTTAAATAATAAATACTTGCATAGTTAAGCTTTACCTATATAGCCTCTTTATACTTAGGTAAGACTTTTGCAGCGAGAAAATTTCAAAATCTCATAGGAAATCAGATATTGTACGCGGACGAAGTCGCAGGCGGCCGCTAGTTACATAATATATGTGTTATGTAATTGTATGATAAGTATATTTTTTCTTACCTGTCCACTTTTTCCGGTGGTTATTAAAAAGCTTGTGATATCTCCACTTAATTTTGGTTTTTCAGGAAGAAATATTTGTGATTCCTTTTTGCGGAAAGATATTAGATGCTTCCTTAAGCCTGAAGTGTTTCTGTTTTTCATTTTTATTTCAACCTTTTTATGTTGGCATAATTTACACAAAGCAATTTGGGATGCATGAATTTGGGATGTTGAATATGAAAGTGGAGGGACACACGGGCAGAGGAAGGCCGAATAAAAGATGGATCGATTGTGTGAAGAGTGATATGAGAATGAAAGGAGTAAGTATGGAAATGACGGCTGATAGAGAGGAATGGAACAAGAAGATTTACTGCGCCGAACCGAGATAATGGGAAATGATTTAGAGAATGATGAATTTGGGATGTCGAAAAACTCATCAAAATTACATTTAGGTCTTTTAGATCTATAACTCCAACTCTCACTACTTCGACTAGAACTATTCGACTCTTCGTCACTCATGTCAAATTGTAAACTTATCACTCCGAGAACAACAAGGATTAGAGTAAAAACAATTAATACATTAGACTCGAAGCAAAGCTCAATTGGGAATGACTGGAATTAAAATAAATACTACTATTTGTAAGTACACGCCGAAAGTCCGACAAAGGAAAGTTCGGCATCCTTTGATAAAATTAATGATTCTTCAGAAAAGTAATAAAGTAGATGCATTGCCAGATAGGTATAGTGTGCCTACGTAAAAATGAAATGTAAATATGTAAATAAAATTGTGTATATTATGTTCTTCTTGTGATTGAATTAATCTACGTTAATTAAATTAAATTTGCCTTCACTCGTTTGAAATTCAAAATTCAAATATGTTTTATTCAAGTAGGCATTAAAAATATACTTTTGAATAGTCATATAATCACTGTTTCCCCCAATTTTTTTCTTTTCCATGTCCAGGGGTTCTGATTCTACTGAGAAGAATCATGGAAGAAAGTAAGAAACTCAGTAGTTGCTCTTTTCAAAATATTTTTACAATAGTTGTATAATTATGTATAGCGATAAGTCGAAGATAAAATGTCAAATGTATATGTAGATACCAAATCGGTTTAGAAATTTCTAGTTAGTCCTGTGTAGTACGAGAGGTCAGTTCCAAGTATTTTTGTCTGACTTAAATTGAAAAGGTGAAAGATCTAACATTTCTTTTGGAATCTTATTATAAAAGCGTATATCGCTACCCAAGAACGCATTATATACTTTGTGTAACCGAAAAGCGGGTATTGTGATTTTATTTTTATTTCTACTATTAATATTGTGCAAATCACTATTATTTACATCAATTCGATGCAATCATTTCTTTAAACGGTTCTCTAAGAGATACTCGGGCTCCTAAAAAGTACATAGACCTTATTTTACGCTTTTTATTTAATATGCACACTTTTTATATTATTCGATTAGCATTGTACAAAATTTTTACACGTTTCAAGTGTGTTAAAAGTGTCTACAATATTTATCAAATGGGTGACGACACATTCGAACACTTTGTGTTCAAAAACACACACTTCCAAAAATCGGGATTTGCAGTGAACTTATTGAACATGATAAAAAATAAAAATATAAATTTCTTTGCAACTTTCGCTTCAATCCAGGTAAGACACATCATTTTATATGTTTAGCGGAAAGTTGCAAAGAAATTTATATTTTTATTTTTTATTATAATGGATTTCCGCAAAGTAACGCCTGATTCTATCGATTATTGAACATGTTTATCTATTATGTAATAATAATAATAGTAAGTAATTATTATAAACCCATATAGTTAATATTATAATAATTACTTACTAGAATAAATTATTATGGTATCTACCTATCCTTACCCACAACATC
The DNA here is from genome assembly GCA_907164705.1 of Parnassius apollo. NCBI lineage: Eukaryota > Metazoa > Arthropoda > Insecta > Lepidoptera > Papilionidae > Parnassius > Parnassius apollo. The sequence continues at coordinate 1,418,985 of CAJQZP010000280.1, forward strand.
TTCCTGGTAACAATTTAAAATAATATAAAACTGCGCTTGACAACCCGCTTGCCAAGCGTGGCAACTATGTAAAAATCCTCCCTATGGAGCAACCTACGGGAGTTGGTGTTTAGCAGTGAACTTTTATAGAATTTAAGGAGTAAAAGGATATATTTATACCATCATCTATCATAAGTCATAATATTTTACTGACATTTTACATAGTTACGTCTGACGATACCAAAAGGACGAAATAGATGTGTCAGTTTAAAAGCTGAAGTGCGGTTACACCTAGATTTACTCAGCTACGACTACTTGCAGCGGATTGTGGTTGGTTAAACTTAGATGTATTCGACATCGTAGCTAAGGCTAGGTGACCGGTTGCTTTCGGGTAAAACTAGGTATAGAAAATCCAATTCTATATATTAATACGTGAAGGGAAATAGTTACACCTTTTTGAGTATATAGCGTACTTGGAGAAGTGTGAGATTAGGATTATGAAAGTGGAAGGAGAAGGAGTGCAGAAAGCTAAAATTTATATATAATATGTGTTACAAATACATAAAATAAAACATTAATCTTAACAATACCATTGGCCAGTTTGTAGTAGTCTGTGTGGATATGAATGGTAAAAGTTATATTAATATATTAATTTATATATATATATATATATATATATTGGGAAAACTGTATGCTAAGGTACTGATTGAAAGGGTCATGAAAGAAACTAATGGAAAAATTTGATGTGCAAAAGTGATTTAGAAAGGGAATGGGATGTACAGATCAAGTCTTTTCCATGCGCATGATCGCGGAGAAGTTTCTGGCCAAAAACCAAAAGGTTTTTTGTGCGTTCATGGACTTGGAAAAGGCCTATGACAGAGTGGATAGGAAATGGCTTTTTGTGCGTTCATGGACTTGGAAAAGGCCTATGACAGAGTGGATAGGGAATGGCAAACACTGAACTCATTTGGGTTGAGCGCTGGCTTGATACAGGCATTGGAGTCTCTTTATAGGGACTCTAGTGCTTGTGTTAGGATCAACGGGGTCTACTCGGACTGGTTTGATATCCATAAAGGTGTCAGACAGGGTTGTGTGGCTTCCCCGTGGGTGTTCATCCTATTTATGGACAGTTGTTTGCAAAATTTGAAAGTTGAAGAATGCGGATTAAGAATGGGTGAGTTAACCGTCAAATGCCTTTTGTACGCCGATGACCAAGTTATTCTTGCTTCGTCGGCGGCCGAGTTGCAAATTATGGTTACATTAATGAACGGATCATTAAAAGAAAGGGGTATGAAAGTGAACGTAAGTAACACAAAGGTTATGGTTTTTGAAAGAGAAGAAAGTAAAACGATTTGTGAAATAAGAATAGAAGGGGAGTTGATCGAGCAAGTAAATGAGTTTGTATATTTGGGCTGCGTATTTAGCAGGGATGGGAGATATGATAAGGATATAGAACGACGAGTGAATGCGGGAAATAGAGTAAATGGGGCCTTGCACTCTATTGTGAAGAGTCAAAATGTGTCGAAAAAGGCACGTATGGCAATTCACAATGCTGTGTTGGTCCCTACTTTAACGTATGGTAGTGAAAGTTGGGTGTGGCAGAAGAAGCACGAGAGTAGAATAAACGCAGTAGAAATGCGGTCGTTAAGGAGTATGTTAGGGCTGAATCTGAATGACAGGGTAAGAAATTGTGTAATAAGAGAAGAGTGTGGTTTGCAAGATGATTTTGTGACCAGGATTAAGAAAGGAATGCTTCGGTGGTTTGGTCATGTGGAAAGAATGAATGAGGAAAGAGTGACAAAGAAAATTTATGGTGCAGAAGTGAATGGCAGAGTCGGAAAGGGAAAAAGGCGAAAATTTATCGACCAAATTGGCGATTTATTGAAAACGGGCCAAATTAGGAGTACCCTTAACCGACGAGCATGTATGCGTAGGTGTATGGATGTGAAGGAGGCAAGAGAAGTGTGTCAGGATCGTGCCAAATGAAAGTCTGTAGTCTCTGCCTACCCCTCTGGGTGACAGTCGTGAGTGTTATGTTATGTTTTATATATATATATACAATACATTAAAAAATTAACATTTAATATTATTTTTTTCTTTTTTTTTCTAATTCATTAATACAATATTTAACATTATAATAAATAACTTAACTAAAATAATAATTAAAATTATAATATTTACGATTAAAACTAATTATATATACAATATAAAAGAAGAAACTACAATTTAAATCGTCAAAAAGACCTGCTCCCCGTGGTATAGTGCCAAGAACGCTGGCTGCGTTTCCTCGCTGAATAGCTATACTTAGCCTTTGAGCGAGGAAAGAACCAGCCCTCTTATCACCAGCAGCGACGACCAGTCGTGGATACAGTTCCTTTAGAAACTTCATTGCACGTGGACCCCACGGACCGATAGTCTCTAGAGCAAATGGCACAAATATGTAGTCATTTCTCAAAGACTCATATTTGCGCCATTTACTAAATTCGGCTGCCTCTGATGCCGCCCCGGCTCTACAACAGGTACCCTTGAGATGAGAGGCCGCCAAAGTGTCAACGCAAGTAGCATCCCACACTAGGGCTTTACCTCTCTCCCAAGGGACCAAAGTCATACCGTCGGGTCTCTTGCCATCGTCTCTAAATATCCCGCTAGGCTCTAAAACCGAGGGGATATTTATAGAGACAAGAGCCCTTCGGATGATTTCGTTCAAAGAACCGTGACGGGAAAACCTACCTGCACTTTTTTGGCATGAAAGTCCGTGGAGCCCAAACTCATCGACGCTGCTACCACAGGGATTCCTACGGCGATGCGCAAGCTTTCCCCATCAAGCAATGTGCCGAGATTACTTGATGGTAGAGCATGTAACCAGTGGCTAGATTCCTTAGTCGAAACAGCTAGAAGGCGAGCCTGATCTTGTTGAATATGGAAATTTTTAAATAAATTTTTGTGGACACTCCGTACCAACGGAATATCCCACTGTTTTTGTTGGTTAACTTCCAGTGGGACATTTTCGCCGGGACAGAGCGTTAGCCATATTTGCTTTGCCTCCGCAGCAAAGCATAGGTCTACTTTATTATTTAAAATTGTGTTACATAGGTCATTGACACTATGCACGGAAGCAAGGAAAGCAGGCAATGCGACGCTAGAAATATTTCTTATACCAATTCCACCAAATTTGATAGGTAAAGTGGCTTGATTCCAGGCTATTGTATTTAATCTCAAATTTAGAATGTTTTCTAAAGCAATTTTAAGACTATTATCAATATCTTTTAAAATATCCGAACATTTCCAGACTGGACTTGAGCGTAACAAGTATGTAAAGGGGGACGCCCATTTTCGGCCATGGAACGCCCAACAATGTGAATTTGTTAAAAAATTATATCTTTATTTATGGTTATTAATCGCGGTATTCATTTATCCTCAAACAATGGGAATATTTTTGCACAAATTAAAAGTACCGGAAACATAATAAAAAAAATTAGGTAAATCATTATGTCATTAGTTTGTGAATAAAAAAAAGTGTTGCCAATCACAAAACACATTTAAAAAATCGATTCTCTTTTTCGATCGATTATTTACGGTGTCATCATTACAGTGCTAATATAATTTTTTAAATAATTATGATGTTACGATAATTAAACAAGCGAATTACTAGCTGATTTCTAATGAATTCTTTAGAGAGTAACAAATGCTACGGCACAATTTAACTGTTAATCTTAACCGATCTTCTTTGAAAACAGATAAGAACTGTTATTCTTATCTGTTTTTAAAGAAGATCGGTTAAGTTATTCTTATCTGTTTATAACAATACATTTAAAATAGAATCATGTTATGATAACGAAACAAGTTAGTTTCCAGCTGATTTACCATGAATCCTTTAACGTTTTGAGCGGCAAAGTCGCCTATACTTGACCAACACCTGCGGGCCCTGAGCGCCAACGACGTCTATAGTTGACAAAAAACCCGGCTCCGAAAAATATGAAATATAGATATTGGAAAATTATTACAGGTATTTTAATTCTACACTCCTCAAAATAGGAATAACCCAGCAACATGTGAGTATAAAAAACAAGTCTTCTAGAGCCACAAGTACTAAGAAACATTGAACTAATAAAAATGGATTTTTATCTAAGCAAATACTATGTCCAGCACGCCAAAGTCGTCTATGGTTGACCGCTAGTGTCAAACGCGGGAGGCATAGATTTCTTGAAAACTATCCAAAATTCAGCTCAATGGTGTTTTTTTTCTATTATTATTGATATTTGAATAAAATTAAAGGTTATAAACATAAAACTATAATTAGCTACATGAATAAAAAAATGTTATCAGATTATCTTCGCATAATAAATCTAATATCTCAACTCTAGCGCATCTTTAGCGCGTCATCGAAAATCAGTTCACTGGGCACCGTGATCAAGGATAGACGACACCCTGATGACGTCATAAGTGATTACCGAGAAAAGTAGAGCAATGCAACATGAACGATTCCTCGGAACTCATTCGGATTTTGGAAAGCGTCGATGATGATGAATTTTGATTTTTGATTGATGAATTGAATTTTTGATTGATTGGTGAACAAATATGTTTATTTATTCCATGACCAAGATTTTAGTATTATAAGGCTGATTTACCTAGTGCGAATAATTATATACAATTGTTGATTAATGAATAATTATGTACCTTTTTTTAATAATAATACAAAATTACAATTAATGTTTTTTTTTAACTTAGGGTGTGAAGAGCAATTTTTCATTTTGTGTTGTGCCATTTTCTTTCTCAGTCTCAAAATCATCTAGCAGCATCAGCATCATATCAAATCCCCATTGTCATAAGAGTGTAAGACTTTTCTTCTGTGCGTCACTTGGCCAACGCCTTCCCCGACACATAAAATATTATGAATCGATGTCTGTATATTTCGGTTAGATCGATTTTGAAATCGATACACAACCTTTTAGAATTAATATATAACCATATTAAAACATTTAATGTAGCACAAATTATAGATTTTTCTACATTATTGTAAGATAATATTTACCATCATATAGACTTTGAAAATATTTACAATATGCCCGAATATACTGTACATTATTATCTACGCTTATCAAAGGCACAATGCCAATAAATTCTGTCTGAAGTGCCCAAAATGTCAAGTAAACATAGTGGATGCTTTGCACTTGCTGTATATTTGATAAAAGTAAGAACAGGAGATAGTGATGAATGCATATAGGCATTATTGCAAGTACCAAGAAACAAATTAGAGCGGCTCATGAATATGGCCCCAAGAAATATTAAATCAGGATGTTGTTCCTATGAATTTTATCCATCGTTACCACTCTCTGTGCCAAATTCTATTCAGTAATTATGATATTATATCTGAGGCAAATAATTTCTTAGCTTTCCTAGATGTTTTTGTTATCCAAAATCCTAACAACATCATAGGTCACACTGTGTATAGAAAAAAGACCCATACAAACTGATATTTAAGCGGTGAATCTCACCATAATCCTTCACAGTTAGTTACCATGAGCAAATCTTTGTTACAGAGAGCATATGGGATCTGTGAGAACAAGCACCTGGCCGCGGAGCTTCAGCACGTCAAGCAGGTTCTGCACAAAATCAAGCTTCGGGTCCCACGTCTTCGTCACAGTGACCGAGTGAAGCCGACCGCAGTTGAGCGTGTGCCTGCTGTACTACCGTATGTCAAGGGTGTCACCCCAACCAGATAGACATACATCAGATTTGATAGACCACAAATCCTCGTTAAAGAACATTAATTCCTACCAAGGATGATATGTGAGGCTACTGAAATTAAAAAACATCCTAATTTCAGTAGAGAAGGCGGTTGGGTACTGCCACCTGCTTGGGACACTATAATTAATAAAATTAAAACAAACCCCAAGCATACCACTGCAAGACTTAAAGATAGAGTAAGTTCAATCTGCGTAGATTGGACTATAAAAATAATAATAAAAAGCTGAAGGTACTCCATGTCCCAATACTGACATTGGGATGGCAGTCACCTCAGTACCCCGTGACCATGGCCATGGACCATGGCACCTGAAACGTCAGGAATTAATAATAATAGTATAATAATAATATAGCCATTTATTTCCGAACTTTGGGGTTACATAATATTTGTGTTTGAGTTCCTATTGTAATACTAGTTAAAGTAAGTCCCTCTGTTCGGTGTGCCTTTTGGCATAGGCCTCCAAAAAAGAAAAATCACGCGTCGGGAATTAAAAGTTAAAGAAATTAAAAGCAATAAAATTGGTAAAAGTAGTCGTTAAAAAGCTGTATTTGTGAAAATAAAAAGCTTTATATCATAAAAATCCCGACTTTTTTTAAACCAATTCCTTAACCATTTCATTATTTTAATTGCATATTATCATTTCCATATGCTTTTATATGGCATCCCCCTTTAGGTACAAGGACACAATATTTTAAAATAGTAAGGGCAATATGGGGGTTTAAAATATATAATTTATCAACGTGATTTAAAATTTGATCAAATTTTGTTTTAAAAACAGGTTTAATACTATCGAAAAACAACGGAGCACCAAGCAGGTAAAGCGATTCCGAATTGACAGTTTTTATTCCTGGAGAAATCTGATTGAAATTTTGAATTAAGGTATCTCTTTTAGAATTAGATAAATTATTAGAAATAAATATTTCACATTTATTTGTATTTGGTTCAAGACCAATATTTTTAAAATTTTGAAAAAAATAATATTTTTAAAATTTATGTGTGTATATATATACACATAAATTCATAAACACTCACGCCTGTCACCCAGTCACTTGGCACAATCCTGACACACCTCTCTCGCCTCCTCCACATTCATATACCTACGCATAAATGCTCGTCGGTTAAGGGTACTCCTAATTTGATCGATAAATCTTCACCTTTCCGATTCTGCCATTCACTTCTGCAACATAAATTTTCTTTGTCACTCTTTCCTCATTAATTCTTTCCACATGACCAAACTACCGAAGCATTCCTTTCTTAATCCTGGTCACAACATCATCTTGAAAACCACACTCTTCTCTTATCACACAATTTCTCACCCTGTCATTCAGATTCAGCCCTAACATACTCCTTAACGACCGCATTTCTACTGCGTTCATTCTACTCTCGTGCTTCTTCTGCCACACCCAACTTTCATTACGATACGTTAAGGTAGGGACCAACACAGCATTGTGAATTGACTCTTCACAATAGAGCGCAGGGCCCCATTTACTCCATTTCCCGCATTCACTCGTTTTTCCTAGATACGATGTATTCCTTCTTGGGCCTCAGGGGAGTTTGTCGTTTCTCGTTCTCGTTCTCGTTTGTCACCCTTATAATATAAAAAAAATACATAAGCGTAAGAGCGTGGTCCTTCTCCCTTCGAGCCGTTATATTCGTGCAACAACTTTACTACTAATATAGGCGAAGAATGGCTCTATGGCATGGCCATAGCCCATCAAAAATCAACTACTAAACATAGACCATACCCCTGCGAGCCGCCTGATCTATATTAGTTACTAGCGATCCGCCCGGGCTTCGCCTGGGTCTATTCATGGGGCGTCATCAAAACCTATTTATTTTATGAAATTTTGGTCAACTGAATTTAAACGCGGCCGTGAGAGCTTGGCAGACGATAAACGTTTGGGACTGGACGTCCCAAACGTTCATCGTCCCAAAAAGCAAAAACTGTTTTTTCGGCTGGGAAAATGATGGCGACTGTTTTTTAGGATAGTCACGGAGTTATCTTAATCGATTATCTTCAAAAAGAAAAAACGATTGCAGAAGCATCTTACGCAACATTACTTGACAAACTTAAGGCAGAAAATGCGGAAAAAACGCCACATTTGCAGAAAAAGAAAATCCTGTTTCACCATGGCAACCACGACAATCCACGATACGGAGCTAATTATGTTATAAAAAAAAAAAAAAGAAGGAAAAAAAAAAAAAAAATTAATTTTAAGAAAAACTGTCTTGTATCTTTGTTAGGTCGAAAACTTTTCAGACTACTCACGTATATATTTAGATAATAATGGAAATTAAAAATATAATTTACTTATGCATTTATTTCCCGCTAATTCAAAGGCTGTTGCTTGTTCTGTATGTTCAACTGTGCAAACATTGATGGAATTGTAAGTTTTAAGTAATATTTATGTTCAGTTATTTTCTTCTTCTTCGACAGCCTTTTAAATCCATAGCTTGACTAAACGAGCCACACCACGATGGGAAAATAGATTTGTGAACTCACTGATGCTCATCATCGCCAGTACTTGAGTTTAGCGCTAGCTCAAGAATAGATAATAAATTGGGTCACGTATCAGGAATTCTTTAGAGTTCTTTCGAAGGATCAATTCTAAGTTTCCTTGGGGAGTTTACGAGTGGGTTCTCAATCACTTTATCGAATAGGTTTTTATATTATTATCTGTATCGTAGCTTAGGGTTAGATTGTATCTTATTTAAATTATTTTTTTTTCTACAATAATTCCCTTTGTATTTTTCCGGGTATTTTAAAAATAAAAAAAAACTAGTAATAAAT